>SJXQ01012019.1:0-135701 GCA_006408695.1 Aepyceros melampus | reverse complement strand
GACTCAATGGATGTGAGTCTGAGTGAACTCCGGGAGTTGGTGATGGACAGGGAGGCCTGGCGTGCTGCGATTCATTGGGTCGCAAAGAGTCAGACACGACTGAGCGACTGAACTGAACTGAACTGATATACTATAAACTCTAAAATTAATTAAAACTACACGTACAATAAAGTCCCCAAATTAAAAGCATTTGTTTCAATATCAATCTGTTACTTTAATATGGAATTTTATAACATATTTTTGAAAATAACTTATCTGGTACATTTGCTTTGGAGCTTTATATAGGCTTTTTTTGGAATAAAAATATATATTATTTATGGAAGTATTTATGTGTAAAAATAGTTCAGAAATATTCTATAAATTTAAAGACTATAACTTTCCATTTGAAAGTGGCTAGTTCCATTTTTTTCTACTTTGTGGATGGTTAAAATGGACAAGCATTTTAAGACTATGGAAAATAGCATATTAATTCTTGATTTATTTGCACCATTTTTCTCTTTCAGTATAAAAGTCATAAAAAATAAAAAGTAACATATAAATATTTGTGTAGCTGTTCCGTCTATCTCTTCAGGAGTGTAATAATTGACAGTGGTGCTAGCATCCTAGCAGTTGCCTGGGGCCCTATCAAAGATTAAGGTGTTGAAGGATAAACTACCTTTAATACATTGCTCTTTCATAATCTCTTCAGAGAAGGCATGGCACCCCACTCCAGTACTCTTGCCTGGAACATCCCAAGGATGGAGGAGCCTGGTGAGCTGCAGTCCATGGGGTTGCTAAGAGTTGGACACAACTGAGCGACTTCACTTTCATTTTCTTTCATAATCTCTTAGATTTCTGTGATATTACATTGAATTATAATCCCTACTTCAAAGATCTCAGAGTGCTTCATATATTTTATATATTTTATTCTCAAACCCCCTCCAAGGTCAAACTGACAAAGAATTACTCCCTCCCTCCCTTCTTTTTTTTAGTTATGGGACTACTCTAAACATACAGCAATCATAATGATGTGTTCAGTGAAAGTAACCCTCAACCCACAGTAACAGTTATGTGGAGGACAATGAAAAGTAAAATAATCACATCTGGATTTCTAGTTACAGTGAATTTTTCATTTTAAATCATATCATCATAATTATTAACATAATTGATAAGAATCATTAGAAAACCTTCATTATTCAGATGTATGCATCTTTACAGCTAATTTTTTATTATTTAAAAAATTTTATTGAAGTATAGTTGGTTTGCAAATTTGTGTTAGTTTCAGGTGTACATCAAAGTGATTAAGTTTTTCAGATTGTTTTATATTATGCATTTTATAAGATTTCAAATATAGCCCCCTGTGTTATACAGTAGATCACTATTGTTTATTTTATATATAGATAGCATGTCTATTAATGTCAACCTCTTAATTTATCCCTCCCCTACCCTCTCTCTCCTATGGTAATCTTTAAATTTGTTTTCTATGGCTGTGCATCTATTTCTGTTTCCTAGTAAGTTTATTTCTATCTTTTCTTCAGATTCCATGTATAGGTGATATTATATGATATTTTTATTTCTCTGTTTGACTTACTTCATTTAGTATGATAACCTCTAGGTCTATACATGTGTTGCAAGTGGCATTATTTTATTAATTTTTTATTCACTATTGTTTATTTTATATATAGATAGCATGTCTATTAATGTCAACCTCTTAATTTATCCCTCCCCTACCCTCTCTCTCCTATGGTAATCTTTAAATTTGTTTTCTATGGCTGTGCATCTATTTCTGTTTCCTAGTAAGTTTATTTCTATCTTTTCTTCAGATTCCATGTATAGGTGATATTATATGATATTTTTATTTCTCTGTTTGACTTACTTCATTTAGTATGATAACCTCTAGGTCTATACATGTGTTGCAAGTGGCATTATTTTATTAATTTTTTATGGCTGATTAATACTCCACTGCTTCCTTCATAGCTCAGTTGATAAAGAATCCACCTGCAAAGCAGGAGACACTGGCTCAATTCCTGGGTCAGGAAGATCTGCTAGAGAAGGGATAGGCTACCCACTCCAGTATTCTTGGGCTTCCCTTGTGGCTCAGCTGGCAAAGAATCCACCTACAATGCAGGAGACCAGGGTTGGGAAGATCCCCTGGAGAAGGGAAAGGCTGCCAACTCCAATATTCTGGCCTGGAGAATTCCATGGACTGTAAAGTCCCTGGGGTCACAAACAGTCAGACACAACTGAATGACTTTCACTCCCTCAATACTCCACTGTGTAATACTCCACCACATGTTCTTTATCCATTCATCTGTCAACAGACATTCAGGTTGCTTCCACATCTTGGCTATTATAAATAGGGCTGCTCTGAACATTTAGGCACATATGTCTTTTCAAATTAGAGGTTTCATCTTTTCCAGATATATGCTGAGGAGTGGGACTGCTGAATCATATGGTAAAGCTATTTTGCGTTTTTAAGGAATCTATCACTTCATGGGAAATAGATGGGGAAACAGTGTCAGACTTTGTTTTTTTGGGCTCCAAAATCACTGCAGATGGTGACTGCAGCCATGAAATTAAAAGATGCTTACTCCTTGGAAGGAAAGTTATGATCAACCTAGATAGCATATTGAAAAGCGAGACATTACTTAGCCAACAAAGGTCTGTCTAGTCAAGACTATGGTTTTTCCAGTAGTCATGTATGGACAAAAGAGTTGGACTGTGAAGAAAGCTGAGCGCCAAAGAATTGATGCTTTTGAACTGTGGTGTTGGAGAAGACTCTTGAGAGTCCCTTGGACTGCAAGGAGATCCAACCAGTCCATCCTGAAGGAGATCAGCCCTGGGATTTCTTTGGAAGGAATGATGCTAAAGCTGAAACTCTAGTACTTTGGCCACCTCATGGGAAGAGTTGACTCATTGGAAAAGACTCTGATGCTGGGAGGGATTGGAGGCAGGAGGAAAAGGGGATGACAGAAGATGAGATGGCTGGATGGCCTCACTGACTCAATGGACGTGTTTGAGTGAACTCGGGGAGTTGGTGATGGACAGGGAGGCCTGGTGTGCTGTGTTCATGGGGTCGCAGAGAGTTGGACACGACTGACTGAACTGAACTGAACTATACTATTTTCCATAGTGGCTGTACCAGCTTACATTCCCACCAACAGTGGAAGAGGGCTCTCTTTTCCCACAACCTCTCTAGCATTAATTATATTTGTAGGCTTTCTGATGACTGTCATTTTGCTTGGTGTAATGTGATACTTCATTGTAGTTTTGATTTGCAATTCTTTAATAATTAACAATGTTGAACAACTTTTCATGTACATGTTGGCTATCTGCATGTCTTCTTTGGGAAATATCTCTTTAGTTCCTCTGCTCATTTTTTTGTTGGGTTGTTTGATATTAAGCTGTATAAGCAAGCTGTCTGTATAATTTCAATACGGTCAATTAATCTATGACAAAGGAAGTGAGAATATACAAAGGAGAATAGTCTCTTCAATAAGTGGTGCTGAGAAAACTGGACAGTTACATGTAAAAGAGTGAAATTAAAACATTTTCTAACACCATATACAAAAATAAACTCAAAATGGATTAAAGAGCTAAATGGAAGACTGGATACTATAAAATGCCTGAGGAAAACATAGGGAAAAAAAACACTGACATAATCACAGCAAGTTTTCTTGGATCTGTCTCTTAGAGTAATAGAAACAAAAGCAAAAATAAGCAAATGGGATCTAATTAATCTTAAATGCTTTGCACACAAAGGAAACCATACACACACACACACACACAAACAAAAACAAGGACAACACAGGGAATGGGAGAAAATATTTGCAAATGATGCAACTGACAATGGCTTAATTTCTAAACATAACTTTCATATGCATGCCCTGGGAAACAAAAATATTCATGTAACTTATTTTGATCTTTGCTTTACTGTAATGGTCTGGGATCAAACCTGCAACATCTGAGGTATCCCTATATGGGTAAAACAATTCAATGGTTTGAAGTCAGAACGAGGATTTTGTTTGGTGCCTAGGGGCCAGGCTTGGTTAGGAAAAAACAAGGAACTTTCCTAGGTAAATATGTACTCATATATACATATTTAAAATAGTACACATAAATATTCATTGAATTGTATACTGAAATTAATACATTAACTCAATTTACTGCATACATTTTTTATTTCATAGAATGTTTTTAAACATATACATCACAAGAATATCATGTTCATTACATTGTATTGTGTGTGTCAAGAACTTTAGTATTTTTGTTTTTCACTCCTTTGTATTTTACAAACAAGGACACTAAATCTCAGGCTAACATAGCCAAGAAGCCATGAAATGAAAGATCTTAGAAGTAAGATAATGACAATGAGAACAGAAATAAAAGAATCGACAAAAAACACTGGAGACTGGTTCTGTGGTTAGAATTTTTTTTTTAATTACCCACATAATGTTTTATGTAGATAATGGAGACAAAAGTGATGTTAACCAAAGCAGTATAATCATGTACAGAAGTGAGAAGATATAAAATTTATGTATTTGTATTAAGGCTTGTAGCATTTGTACTGGTAATAGACTATTTAATGAGATGTCAAGTATACAACAGAAACTAAAGGCTCTGAGATAATCATCAGTTCATAACTAAAGTGGCTATTTTTGGAGTTAACTGCATATTTGATTTGAATATTATATGTTTTGCCTCAGGGCTTCCAAGTTGGTACTGATGGTGATGAACCTGCCTGCCAGTGCAGGAGACAAAAGAGGTGAGGGTTCAATCCCTGGGTCAGGAAGGTCCCCTGGAAGAAGGCAGGGCAACCCACTTCAGCATTCTTGCCTGTAGAATCCCATGGACAGAGAAGCCTGGTACAGTCCATAGGGTCACAGAGTTGGACACGACTAAAGTGATAGAGCAGGCATGCATGTATATTTTGCCTCAAATATTAAATTTTGAAATTTTCAAAAAATTCAGGGAAAACTAGAAGGTGTGAAATATTAGATTTACCTTGAATTTTGGGGGAAAAGTCTGATAAAGGGAATGCAAGTCTTAAAACATTAGATATAAAAATACATTTGAAAACAGTATGTATGATAACTAGATTTAATTTTTATACTTTATTGTACATTAATTTCTAAAAAAATGAAGTCAAAATATAAATTTAGCTTACAGTTTTTCTTTAGTATATATTTTTGGTGCACATATTATTTTTCTACTGCTGTTTATAACAAGTTATCATGAACTTAGTTGTACAAATTTATTATCTTTATTATCCTACAGTTCTTGAGGTCAGAAATCTTACATGGTTTTGTCTCACTGAACTGAATTTCCTTCTGGATGATCTTGGGAAGAATCCAGTTCCTTTTCTTTTCCAGGTTTTAGAGGGAACCCACATTCCTTTGGTTCTTGATCCTTCCTTAGTTTCAAAGTCAGCAAAATCTGGTGGAGCCTTTCAGACAAAACATCACTCAAAAATGGAAACTTCTGCCTACCTTTTCTACATTGGATACCCTTGTAATTACACTGGCCCCACCAGGATAATCTCCCTATGTTGAGGTCAGTTGGTTCAGTTCAGTTCAGTCGCTCATTCGTGTCCGACTCTGCGACCCCATGAATCGAAGCACACCAGGCCTCCCTGTCCAGTCACTCAGACTCACGTCCATCGAGTCCGTGATGCCATCCAGCCATCTCATCCTCTGCTGTCCCCTCTCCTCCTGCCCCCAATCCCTCCCAGCATCAGAGTCTTTTCCAATGAGTCGACTCTTCGCATGAGGTGGCCAAAGTACTGGAGCTTCAGCTTCAGCATCATTCCTTCCAAAGGTTAGCACCCATAATTACAGCTGGTACCTTAATCCTCCTTTGTCATATGAGGTAACATATTCAGGGGTTCTAGGGACTCAGATGTGGATACCTTTGACAGCCCAATAACTTATCCACTATTCTGGTTATATGAGGTTCCTTTTTGAAATGTTATTATAGAATATCAAAGAGGCAGTCTGTCATAATTCATTTATAAAATCTAATTTCACATTGTCCACACTAGTTAATATCTATGGTTTAGGTGAATTGTTGGTCATGCTTGTGGAAGACAAATTGCACTATAAAATTTTAACATGCACCACTCTGACTTTTTAACATGAAAATATTTTTAAAAACTGAGTAGAAGATCTTGGTATATATAGCTTGAAATGCTAATTTTGACCTTTACAATTTTTTTTCCTGTGTATCACTTGTTCATTTAGATTTATCTCTATTTTTCCATTCTCTCTTATTTCCACAAAACAGTTCACAAATATTGTTAATCATAAAAATGTGCTATTGATGTCATGAAAATATATAATTATGTCAAAGGCCTTAGATTTCTTTTAAAGACAAAAATGTATTTGTTTATATAAAATATTAATACAGTTTTTAAAACTAGAAAATTTCATTCAGGTATCTTAAATAAAAACATTTTTCTTGAAATTCTCTTAAAATATTAGTTTCTTGAAAACCAGGCACTTATCACTTTGACCTTCATTTCTGATTTTCACTCAGTTTCAACTTGAAATTGATGAGAACTTCTCAGTAAAGAGCAGTACTGAGGATGACAAAAGGCAGTTAAATGAGAGAATCCTAAAGTATTGTTGTTGTTCAGTCACTAAGTCATGTCTGACTCTGACCCTATGGATGGCATCAGGCCAGGCCTCCCTGTCTTTCAGTGTCTCCTGGAGTTTGCTCAAACTCGGTTCCATTGAGTCGAGGATGCCAACCAATCATCTCGTCCTCTTTTGCCCCCTTCATCTCATGCTCTCAATCTTTCTTAGCATCAGGGTCTTTCCCAGTGAGTCGCCTCTTTGCATCCAGTGGCCAGATATTGGAGCTTCAGCATCAGTCCTTCCAATGAATATTCAGGATGATTTCCCTTAGGATTGATTTCATCCCCTTGCTGTCCAGGAGATTCTCAAGAGTCTTCTCCAGCACCACATTTTGAAAGCACCAGTTGTTTGGTGCTCAGCCTTCTTTACAGTTCTATCTAAATATAGAAAATACCATCATAAAGAAATAATATGTCTTCATAATTTTTTTTTGAAAGTCACTCAGTTGTGTCCGACTCTTTGTGACCCCATGGACTATACAGTCCATGGAATTCTCCAGGCCAGAATACTGGAGTGGGTAGCCTTTCCCTTCTCTAAGGGATCTTCCCAACTCAGGGACTGAACCCAGGTTTCTCCACTGCAGGCAGATTCTTTACCAGCTGAGTCACAAGGGAAGGCCTGGAACTACTACTACTCAGAGAAGTGCTGAATAATATTAGCATTGGAAACAGTGAATAGTAGCATGTGGACTTAACTGCCAGAACAGGCTACAATTATATTTGAAAATGATAAGCAAATTCTCCAACTTGCTGAGCAACAGTTCAATTTTTGAAAAAAAAAAAAATTAACCTCTTGTTAAATAATTTTAGCTGGTATACATTGGTGAATATATATGAATATTTAAGTGGGGTACCAACTGTGGCAAAACCACTATAATTATAGTGGAAAAAGTTTTCAATGCTTGATTTTTTAAAATAAGGTTCATTCTTTTTGAGGTGTAAAGACTTCAATGAAATGAAATAAACCTTAAGTTTTCTATTTTCAAGTTTTAATATGTCTTACTATTTACCTATTACTTTACTATCAGCAAATCACTTGCCATGTCTTTCTTCTTGTTAGTTTACATGTTTTACTTGGGAATAGATTTTCTTGGATCCTACAAAGCAGAAGACAAGAATCTGTTTAGGGATACTTGCATATCTCTTCTGCTCTTTTCCGTCCTCTTTCCCATGCCCAGGACTGTTAACAAATGGTTAAGGTAATATACAGATTGTTGGTGTCTATTCTTAGAAAATAGTGATTAAAAGGCAGGGGAACAGCCAAAAAGTCAACTTTTTGAAGCTTGGAGGAAATTCACCATACCCTATACAGCAAATGTATGATTTTGTAAGAACCTGAGGGAACCTACGAAGTGCATCTGACTAGAAATATATTGTGCTGTTACCTGCTGAGTGGATCTGTTTCCATACAGAAATGTTATCTCCTTTAAATCTATTTGTGTTTTTCTGTGTCTTATGCCACATTTTGTTTATATATTTTCTGTATATGTTTAATCAACATATTGTATTTTCAAAACTGTTTCTATAAATACATTATTTAGCCCATTGCACTGACCATAATTTGTACTTGTTATGTATTGAATAAATGCACATACAATTTTTGACATCTCCCTGGAATGATAGATACATTAATGAATCATTCATGCCTCCATAAGATATTTATTGAGCTCTTATAATTTGTCAGACGCTATTGTGATTGATGAGGATATTGCAGAGAGCAAAACATATTGTTCCCACACTTATGATGCTTAAATTCTAATGTAGAGAGAAAATAAATATAAAAATACCTAAATGCTAATGTGACATTCAGTAAAATAAGGCATGACAGAATCCCTATTTCAGTGAACCTGTGGATAAAAAGGCAGTCAGAAATAATAAGTTATTAATTCTAGTAGAATATAATATAGCAAATTTTCATCAATATTTTAAACTAAAATAAATGAAATTTTTGATCCTCAAAGTGTGATGGTTAACTTTATTTGCCATCTTAACTGGGTGAGGAGATACTCAGATAGTTGGTAAAACATTATTAAAGTATTTTTGAAAGTGTCTGTGAGGGTGTTTCTGGAAGATTAGTATTTGACTTACTAGACTGAAGAGATCTGCCCTTACCAATATGAACTTGCATGATCCAACATTGGGGAACTGAACACAACAGAAAGAAAAAGGAAGGGTGAATTCTCTCTTCTTCAACTGAGATGTCCATCTTTTCTGCCTTCAGTCATTAAAACTCTTGGTTCTCAGACCTTTGGCTTCAGACTATGAATTACACCACTGGCTCGTCTGGTTTTCAGGCCTTTGGACTTGAATTATACCACCAGCTTTTCTCTGTCTCCAGTTGCAGGCAGACTGTGAAATTCATGTACTCAGTAACTACATGAACCAATCCCAATTATAAATCTCCTCATATATATGTATGTGTGTGTGTGTATATCTGTGTGTGTATACATATTCTAATACACACAACCAAATATACATATCTGAATATATTCTATTGATTCTTTTTCTCTGGAGAATGTTAACACACAAAGTTTTGTTTGGGGATAAATATCTGAAGTAATGGAATATTATTTAATAATTAAATATTAAATAAAGCATACATTTTCAAATGTATTTCTTTCCATGAGCAGACGCCTCTAAGAATTATAGAATATATTAATAGAAAAAGACTGAAGCAATTTAAGTGAAAGGAGGTAAGGTCATGTGCTATAGCAAAATAGGACTGAATGAAGAGACAAGCAGATTGAAAGATTATTTTAGAGGCAAAATCAGATGCATAAAAGCAGGTCTCTAATGCTTACAATTAAAAAGAACATGTGGAGTTCATGGCAAAATTTAGAAAGGCATATAAAATCTTGAATTGAAATGAAATTATCATTCAATTAAAAAAACGCATTAGTGAGATGCAGAATTTCTTTCATCTACAAAACAGGAGGAAAATATTCCACTAAAATCTTTTTATGTCCCGTGATAAAAGAATCAAGTTGACATTTTAAATCAAGATCTTCTGTATAAAACTAAATTGATAACATTACTTAAGCTAGTCATGTTCATTAGTCTTTCAAATTTGGTGTGGTATTGCAACTTGTGAATATCTCTAAACATTTAAATATCTAGAGAAATATTTATTTGAGAACACTTTAATGGTATGTGCTGCGTGTCACTTCAGTCGTGTCTGACTCTTTGTGACCCCATGAACTGTAGTCACCAGGCTCCTCCGTCCACGGGATTCTCCAGGCAAGAATACTGGAGTGGGCTGCCACTTCCTTCTCCAGGGGATCTTCCCGACCCAGGGATCGAACCCACATCTCCTGCATTTCCTGCACTGGCAGGTGGGTTATTTATCATCAGCGCCACCTGGGAAGCCCTCCAATGTTATATTTTAATACAAATAATTATTTTTCCCTGAGGAGTAGATTTTTGATTACTTTATCATAAACTTCTTAAAGCTTATTTTCCTCCATATAAGTACAGTGTGCTTGTGTGCCTAGTTGTGTCCGATTCTTTGCCACCCCATGCACTATTGCCTGCCAGGTTCCTCTGTCCATGGAATTTTCCAGGCAAGAATACAGGAGTGGGTTGTATTTTTCTCTTTTGGGGAATCTTCCTGATCCAGGAATTGAACCCACCACTCTCATGTTTCCTGAACTAAAGGTGGATTCTTTACTGCCTAGCCACTCTTCCCACCTTCTTGCCTAGGGAAACCCAAATAAGTACAAGTTTATTTTACTTCAATATCTCATTAATATTTATAAAGATTGTTGCTTTAGTCCATGACCTTTACACTGCATTATATATATTTTGAGATCAGGTAATTTTTCTTAGAGGTAGATGCCAAGGATGATTTTTCATTTTAGGAATTAACCATGTGAAATACTAAATGGCTGATTATTTTTATCTAAACTAGGATATTGCTTCAGAATTAAAAATTTTGAACTTTCATGGATGTTCTCTGGCTACCTATTATTTCCTTCCATTTTTTCTTGTTCTATCTTCACATGACCTTAAAAGTAAATTCCAACAAGTTAATTACTTTTAGTTTGATTTAATATACCATATGCAATATAGGGATTATATACCTATATTTCTATTGATTTTCATTTTCACTTGTGTTCACTGCATTCTGATTCTCAAGAGATGAAGACCCACATGTTCCTGCAATCTCAAAATCTAATGTCTCAAAAACACAGCATGAATTATTCTTAAGTTTGATATAACTGTAGTTAGAAAACCTGACCTGAATTTACATGTGACTATTTAAGTTTTTATCTCAACTAGTGTGAATACTATATATAATGAATACTTACATATTTGAATGAAGTCACATAAACGTTTATGAATAGAGTGTTGCCTGAGATATTGCCAGGGTTGTTTAGTAATAACATTCACTCTGTTACTTTTGTAAAATCTGAAAAAACAAAAACAAAAACAAAAAAAAACAAAAAAAAACCCCTGAATTCCAAAAGGCATCTCTGTGCAAATGGTTTGTACAATGAGTTGTGGATTTGTGAAAACAAATCTATAGCCACTGTATATATAGACCTTGATTTTCTGCTGGCAGTTTGTCTGTCTTGAAGACCTGTGTTCTATCTGCTTCTTTTATATCTCTTGAAATTTCTCACTCTTATGACCTTTCAATTCCTTTTTAAAATATTCTCCCCACCTTTCATCAAACAATAATAAAGCTCCCAAGGAATCACATATCTGATATTTATTTTTCAGAGAACACATTTCTCTGATCTACCATTGTTTCCTCATCAACACAGTTTCCTCAATTTTTAGTTTGCATTTTAATGTGAAACCTTCCTGCTCTACTTGCCTCTGCTGAGGTCTTCATGTACTCATTCAGGAGCTCTTCAGAGGAACTGAGTTATGATTTAAAGGAAGAGTAGGAAAAAGGTGACATAGTATCTGCAGCTGAAAATTTCAGGATGACTAAAAGATATTTACAGAGTTTCTAAGAAAATACTTATCTTAGTAGCTTGGTCAAAAGTGAAAGAATGAAAGGAAAGGAAAGTGTTAGTCATTCAGTTGTTCCTGACTTTTGCAACACCATGGACCTTCAGACTTCTCTGTCCATAGGATTTTCCAGGCAAGGGTACTGGAGTGGATTGACATTTCCTTCTCCAGGGTATCTTCTTGACCCGGGGATTAAACCTGGGTTTTTCACATTGCAGGCAGTTTCTTTACTGTCTGAGCCACAGGGAAGCCACAGGAACTGCTGCTGCTGCTGCTACATCAGTTCAGTCGTGTCAGACTCTGTGCAACCCCATAGATGGCAGCCCACCAGGCTCCTCTCTCCCTGGGATTCTCCAGGCAAGTATACTGGAATGGGTTGCCATTTCCTTCTCCCCATAGGGGCTAAAAGTGGATATCAGCAAAATAACAGATTATATCACCCAGGGAAATGGTATACAGGGAAAACTGAATGTTATACAGAGGAACAAGCAGAGAGTGCAGTAAGAGAAAAAGACTATTTAAAAATTAAGAAGTGGTTGCAAAAATGGCAGGAAAATTAGTGTTTTGTAATTGGAGTAAATCAAAGTGACTTGCAGAATACATCATGAGAAATGCTGGGCTGGAAGAAGCACAACTTGGAATCAAGATTGCCGGGAGAAATATCAATAACCTCAGATATGAAGATGACACCACTCTTATGGCATAAAGTGGGGAACTAAAAAGCTTCTTGATGAAAGTGAAAGATGAGAGTGGAAAAAGTTGGCTTAAAGTGCAACATTCAGAAAACTAAGATAATGGCATCTTGTCCCATCACTTCATGGGAAATAGATGGGGAAACAGTGGAAACAGTGGCTGACATTATTTTCTTGGGCTCCAAAATCACTGCAGTGGTGATTGCAGCCATGAATTTAAAAGATGCTTACTCCTTGGAAGAAAAGTTATGACCAACCTAGAGAGCATATTCAAAACCAGAGACATTGCGTTGCCAACAAAGGTGCATCTAGTCAAGGCTATGGTTTTTCCTGTGGTCATGTATGGATGTGAGAGTTGGACTGTGAAGAAGGCTGAGCGCAGAAGAATTGATGCTTTTGAACTGTGGTGTTGGAGAAGACTCTTGAGAGTCCCTTGGACTGCAAGGAGATCCAACCAGTCCATTATGAAGGAGATCAGTCCTGGGTGTTCACTGGAAGGACTGATGCTGAAGCTGAAACTCCAGTACTTTGGCCACCTCATTTGAAGTGTTGACTCATTGGAAAAGACCGTGAGCTGGGAGGGGTTGGGAGCAGGAGGAGAAGGGGATGACAAAGGATGAAATGGCTAGATGGCATTACTGACTCAATGGGGATGAGTTTGGGTGAACTCTGGGAGTTGGTGATGGACAGCGAGGCCTGGTGTGCTGTGATTCATGGGGTCGCAAAGAGTCAGACATGACTGAGTGAGTGAACTGAACCAAACTGAAAGTGAAAACATCAAGGTAACTAAAACTATTAAAGCTAGAATGTAGTCTGATGACAAAATATAAAAATAACAACACCTATTGCATTTACCATAAGTAGGCAATTTTTTCAGTGAGAAGGTGGTTGAATAAGGAAAGGAAGAAAAAGGGAAAGTATTTGAGAAATTATTCTTTACAGAGTGGAAATAGAAAAGTCAAGAATGATAATTTCTGAAAGGGAGCAGAGAGATAAACTGGTACTTAGTATATGATATAGAATAGAGTAAGAATCTATTTTCCCAAAAATTTGCATGAAACTTTGTTTTCAAATATTGATGTGAAGAACTAATAAAAGTGGGAGGATGAAGAATGAGAGATGTGACATAATTTGTCAGAATTTTGGAGTTAATTGGAGGCTGACATAGATAGCAAGCTTGATCTCAAAGACAAGTGGAGGGAGACTCATTTCATCTATTAGATGTGAAAGAAGGATGGGTGGACAGATGAATGGAAGGATGGCAATAAGTTTCTGAAAGAGTGTGTAAGAATGAATGATGACATGCTTGCGGCTATATTCTCTGTCAGTTAGGGACAATCTACCCAGAATGAGTAGAAAACTAATGGATAAAGGGATTTGGTGAAGTGACCAAGTTTTGAAAGAGCCTAAAAGTATAATGGGAGATGGACTTACTAGAACAACGGAACAAATTGGGGTGCCAACAATACACTATATATATATAATGATATTTTTCTTTGGTCAAGTTCAGCTTGGTAAAGAGTTGAAAATGCATATATATATTTGTTTCTCTGGACTTGAAGATTTATATATTGCAATTGTGGGTATAGACAGGGCTTGGTGGAGAACAGGCTATATAAGAAAAGAAGAATATATGACAAGGTTTACAGATTAAGAAAAAGGAGAGAAGTTAGAATCTGGCTATTTGGAAAGATTAAAGAAAAACTAAAAAGTGAATAAGTGGCAAGAATGAAATGAATAGTTTTATTTTTAGATATTAATTTTAATTTTAATATTTCCAAATGAAAGATTCACTCAAAATATTTATTGAGCAACTCTTGGATGAAAGAAATTTTTCTTTTTCTTTCTTTTTTTTTTAAAGAAATTTTTCTTATCATTGTGGAAATGAAGGTGGGGCGCATTTTACCCTTTTATGCATCAAGCAGATCAAACCAGTCAATTCTAAAGGAAATCAACCCTGAATATTAATCGGAAGGACTGATGCTGAAGCTGCAGATCCAGAACTTTGGCCACCTGATTCAAATTGCTGACTTATTAGAAAAGACTCTGATGCTGGGAAAGATTGGGCAGGAGGAGAAGGAGATGACAGAAGATGAGATGGCTGGATAGCATCACCAACTCAATGGATGTGACTTCAAGCAAACTCTGGGAGATGGTAAAGGACAGGGAAGCCCGGCATGCTGCAGCCCATGGGATCACAAAGAGTTGGACAGGACTTAGTGACTAAACTGAACTGAAAGTGATGAAGCTGAGATTCTAGCCAGGTGGATAATATTAAAATAAAAGAAAAATGTGGCTGAATAGTCTGCATTGCAGAGGTAACCAAGGGTGGAAGAGAATACTTCCAAGTTCCCTCAGCCAAGGCAGTTATTTAACAATGCAACACAGACAGTGTCAGGCATTTCTGTGTGTGCTCTCCAACTAGGAGAGTCAATCATCAGCTTACAATACAGGAAGGTACTTATATGCTGAACAGTATGAGAATTAATCCCTACCATCACCACAGCACAGGCCAGACCCAGGATCCTGACTCTGGCTTAGAACTAAGATCAGAAAGGCTCAGGGTCACAAAGATACATAGAAAAGCCACTCTAAAGCTAACTAATAGGGGAGACGGCCTAAGATGGTGGAGGAATAGGACGGGGAGACCACTTTCTCACCCATAGATTCATCAAAAGAACATTTGAACGCTGAGTAAATTCCACAAAACAACTTCTGAATGCCAGCAGAGGACATCAGGCACCCAGAAAAACAGCCCATTGTCTTCAAAAGGAGGTAGGAAAAATAATAAAAGAAAAAAAAAAGAGACAAAAGAGGTAGGGATGGAGCTCCGTCCCGGAAAGGGAGTCTTAAAAAAGAGAGGAGTTTCCAAACACCAGGAAACACTCTCACTGCTGAGTCTTTGGCGAGCCTTGGAACCACAGAGGGCAACATAACTGAGAGGACAAATAAATAAATAATTAAAAGCCACAGATTACGTGCCCAATGGTAACTTCCCCCAGCAGAGAAGCAGCGCAGATGCCCGCACTTGCCACTAACAAGCTGGGGCTGGGAAGGGAGGCGCGGGCTGCATTGCTTAGAGTAAAGACTGGGCCTGAATGCCCCGAGGGCACTCAGAGGGAACTAACTTGAGCTAGCAAACCAGACCGTGGGATAGCTACCACGCGAAAAGCCCTAACCTAAGACACCACCAGGCCCGCTCACAGAACAAAGGACTGAGCAGAGCTAGGTGGCTGCAGACCATCCCCCTCCAGTGACAGGCAGCCAGAGCTGGAAGGGGGCAATCGTGGCCCCAGAGAGACATTATCTACCAAACTGCAGGGAGGCTTCATTGCTAAGAATTCTTGGGATTCTGGATGGTCAACATCCGCCTGAGAAGGTGCGCAAGTTGTACACCCAGAAAACCAAGTGGCAGGGACAGGGGAGGCCATAAGTCGCAGTGACTGTGATAGCCAAACACCTGGTCATCTGAGCTGCTCAGACCTGGGAAGGGCACAAAATGCAGGCCCAACCGAGTCTGCACCTCTGAGGACTACCAAGTACCGGAACCTGAGGGGCTTAGACCTGGGAAGTGCACAACCCAGAGCCGGCCTCAGACAGTTCCCAGCAGAGCAATCTAGAACCTAAGCAGTGTAGACAGGAGGGCACACACACCGTGAGTGGGGTCAAACCCAGTGTGGCCTAGACACTGCAAGCACATGCCAGTGTTATCTGTTGGCAGCGTCCCTCCCTCCCCACAGCACGACTGAACAAGTGAGCCTAAAAAACTGTCCACCACCGCCCCCTTGTGTCAGGGAGGAAATTAGACCAGCAAACAGAAGAAGCTAAAACAAGAGGGAACCACCTTGGAAGGGACAGGTGCAACAGATTAAAACCCTGTGAGTGAGTGAGTGAAGTCGCTCAGTCGTGTCCGACTCTTTGCGACCCCATGAACTGTAGCCTACCAGGCTCCTCTGTCCATGGGATTTTCCAGGCAATAGTACTGGAGTGGATTGCCATTTCCTTCTCCGGGGGATCTTCCTGACCCAGGGATTGAACCCGGATCTTCCGCATTGTAGACAGACGCTTTACCGTCTGAGCCACCAGGGAAGCCCTAAAACCCTGTAGTTAGTACCAAATACATAGGAAGGGGCCTATAGATCTTGAGAAATATAAGCCGGATCAAGGAACTATCCAAAACTGAACTGACCTCACACTGCCCACAACAACACCAGAGAAAGTCCTAGATATATTTTTACTATTTTTACTATCATTCTTTATTTTTTAAAAATTTTAAGTCCTCTATTACTCCTTTAATTTTCATTTTTATAACCTAATATTACTTTGCAAAAAAAAAGAGAGAGAGACCCTATTTTTTAAAAGTAAATTTCAAATATATATATATTTTATAATTTGTTGACTTTGTTTTTTTCTTTTTCTTTAATATTGTATTTTTGAAAACCCAATCTATACTCTAGATTTTTAATTTTTACTTTTTGATATTTGTTATCAATTTTGTACCTTTATGAACCCAATCTTCAGTACCCATTTTTACTTGGGAGTGAGATGACTGGCTTGACTGCTCTCTCCCCCTTTGGATTCTCCTTTTCCTCCACCAGGTCACCTCTGTCTCCTCCCTCCCCCTTCTCTTCTCTACCCAACTCTGTGAGTCTGTTTGTGTACTTCAGATGGTGGAGAACACTTAGGAAACTGATTACTGACTGAAAATGTCTCTCTCTCTTTTTGATTCCCCCCTTTATCTTCCTGGCCATCTCTGTCTCCTTCCTTCCTCTTCTCTTCTCTGTGTAACTCCATGAACATCTCTGAGCAGTCCAGACTGTGGATCACACATAAGGAAGTGATTACTGGCTTGCTTGCTTTCTCCTCTTTTGATTCCACCTCATCTCATCTGGATCACCTCTATCTCCCTCCTCCCTCTTCTCTTCTCCATGTAACTCTGTGAACCTCTCTGGGTGTCCCTCACTGTGGAGAAACTTTTCATCTTTAACTTAGATGTTTTATCAACAGTGCTGTATAGATGGAGAAGTCTTGAGGTTACTGTAAAAATAAGACTGAAAACCAGAAGCAGGAGGCTTAAGTCAAAATCCTGAGAACACAAGAGAACTCCTGACTCCAGGGAACATTAATCGACAGGAGCTCATCAAACGCCTCCATACCTACACTGAAACCAAGCACCACCCAAGGGCCAACAAGCTCCAGAGCAAGACACACCACACAAATTCTCCAGCAACACAGGAACACAGCCCTGAGCTTCAATATGCAGGCTGCCCAAAGTTACTCCAAACCCACTGACATCTCATAACTCATTACTGGACACTTCAGTGCCCTCCAGAGAGAAGAAATCCAGCTCCACCCACCAGAACACTGACCAAGCTTCCCTAATCAACATAATAAAAGCTATATATGACAAGCCCACAGCAAACATTATCCTCAATGGTGAAACATTGAAAGCATTTCCCTTAAAGTCAGTAACAAGACAAGGGTGCCTACTTTTGCCACTACTATTCAACATAGTTTTGGAAGTTTTGGCCACAGCAATCAGAGCAGAAAAAGAAATAAAAGGAATACAAATTGGAAAAGAAGAAGTAAAACTTTCAGTGTTTGCAGATGACATGATCCTCTACATAGAAAACCCTAAAGACTCTACCAGAAAATTACTAGAGCTAATCAATAAGTATAGTAAAGTTGCAGGATATAAAATTAAAACACAAAAATCCCTTGCATACCTATACACTAACAATGAGAAAATAGAAAGAGAAATTAAGAAAAAATTCCATTCACCATTGCAACGAAAAGAATAAAATACTTAGGAATATACCTACCTAAAGAAACTACAGACCTATATATAGAAAACTATAAAACACTGGTGAAAGAAATCAAAAAGAGGACACTAATAGATGGAGAAATATACCATCTTCATGGATTGGAAGAATCAATATAGTGAAAATGAGTATACTACTCAAAGTAATCTATAGATTCAATGCAATCCCTATCAAGCTACCAATGGTATTTTTTACAGAGCTAGAACATATAATTTCACAATTTGTATGGAAATACAAAAAGTATTCAATAGCCAAGGCAATCTTGAAAAAGAAGAATGGAACTGGAGGAATCAACCTGCCTGACTTCAGGCTGTACTACAAAGCCACAATAATCAAGACAGTATGGTACTGGCACAAAGACAGAAACATAGATCAATGGAACAAAATAGAAAGCCCAGAGATAAATCCACACACCTATGGACACCTTATCTTTGACAAAGAAGCAAGAATATACAATGGAGAAAAGACAATCTCTTTAACAAGTGGTGCTGGGAAAACTAGTCAACCACTTGTAAAAGAATGAAACTAGAACACTTTCTAACCCCATACACAAAAGTAAACTCAAAATGAATTAAAGATCTAAACGTTAAGTACAGAAACTATGAAACTCCTAGAGGAGATTATAGGCAAAACACTCTCCGACAGAAAGCACAGCAGGATCCTCTATGACCCACCTCACAGAATATTGGAAAGAAAAGAAAAAATAAACAAATGGGACCTAATTAAAATTAAAAGCTTCTCCACAACAAAGGTACCTATAAGCTAGGTGAAAAGACAGCCTTCAGCATGGGAGAAAATAATAGCAAATGAAGCAACTGACAAAGATTTAATCTCAAAAATATACAAGCAACTCCTGCAGCTCAACGCTAGGAAAATAAATGACCCAATCAAACAATGGGCCAAAGAACTAAACAGACATTTCTCCAAAGAAGACATCCANTGGATGAAACTGGAGCCTATTATACAGAGTGAAGTAAGCCAGAAAGAAAAACAGCAATACAGTATACTAACGCATATATATGGAATTTAGAAAGATGGTAGCGATAACCCTGTATGCAAGACAGCAAAAGAAAGATGTATAGAACAGTCTTTTGGACTCTGTGAGAGAGGGCAAAGGTGGGATGATTTGGGAGAATGGCATTGAAACATGTATAGTATCATATGTGAAATGAATCTCCAGACCAGGCTCAATGCATGATGCAGGATGCTCGGGGCTGGTGCACTGGGATGACCCAGAGGGATGGTATGGGGAGGGTGGTGGGAGGGGAATTCAGGATGGGGAACACAAATACACCCATGTGGATTCATGTTGATGTATAGTAAAACCAATACAATATTGTAAAGTAAAAAATAAATAAATAAAGCTAAGTAATAATAACTGGACAGTTATTTCAAAAAAAGTTTTAGATGTAGTGAATCTGCTTTCAATTTGATTGATTGAAACTGTGTTTTTAGTGAATTTTGAGAATGTCTACTAACTAAAACAGAGAATATGGGGGTTTAACACTTGGGAGGAAGATTTTGATATAAATTTGTATATGGTAAAAAAATTTTTTTAAATGGACATAGGATAAGGAACAAAACTTAGAAAAGATGTAAATATGGTTAGAATAAAGACGTTTTCCTTTGGTACACCATACTTAGGATTTTTTATGATTTCTTTCAAGAAGATAATTATAAATTATTTTAGAATACAAAGTTTTTGGTTTTGATGATATTGGATGTGGTTTTCCTTATATTATGAATGTTTTAATGTGTTTATTGTCTAAATTCACTGTATGTGTTAAAAATGATTCTCAAACACACTATGTACTGACTCCGTAGTATTTCCAAATCTTTTTGATATTGTTATTTACTAATTATCTAAATTTGTCAACTTACCATTTCACCTTTTTAACTTAGACTAGGAAGCAATATAGCAAGATTTTTATGCATTCCTTGAGGCACAGAATTCTGCACCAGTTCAAAGGGAAAACGATTTTGCTCATTTTGAAATATTAGATATGTCTGTGATATTCCTGTGCCCATTTCTTAAAAAGAAAATCTGACCCAGTGGGTAATATTAAGCAGTACTCCTGAGAGACAGTTGTTTTAGAAGAGATTAATTGTGGGGAATTGCCTGGTAGTTCAGAGGTTAGTACTCCACGCTTTCAGTGTTGAGGGCCTAGGTTCAATCCTTGTTTGGAGAACTGAAATCCCTGGCAAAAATAAATAAATAAATAAAATTTTAAACAAGGATGCTATTTTTTTTTAAAATATTTTGCTACTGTTTACTTGTGCTCTGTACTGTATAAATACAGTGTAGAAATACTTTCATTCTCTTCATAATGGCACTGAATAATGCTTTAATGAGTAAGAGTTGAGTGGTCTATTTAAGGGAAAACTTGAGAAAACTCCAGGGAAGATCCCCTGATGAAGGACAAGGCAAGTCACTCTAGTATTCTTGCCTGGAGAATCCCATGGACAGAGGAGCCTGGTGGACTATAGTCCATAAGGTCATAAAGAGTTAGACACAACTGAAGCAACTTAGAGTTTATCAGGTAGGGAAAATGAATTTATTCTATCATTTGTGGAGTGCAATGACCTGATCAGAGAAGGGTCACTGTCTCTAATATAGAAATAGAAGGTCTGAAAGGTCTCATATAAGTCCATCAAGCAGTATTTAAAGGAATAATAACTTCAACTATAGACCAGATAAGTTATGATCCACACATACATGCATTTTACATATTTGTCATTATCTGATAATCTGAAATGAAAAAAATGATTCTTAGTGTCAACTAAGTTTCTTTTATAATTTAAATATATTATAATTAGTAAAAAGGAGATTAATAGTTGTTTCCAAGTCACAATATACTTCATTTTTAATAATATAGATGTCTATCAATACACAGTTTTCCCTTTTATGGCATACAACTGGAGCTAAACTGTAGCTGTTCAAACAAGGACTACATTTGTCAGTCTAGGTTTTCCTTGACTAGAACTGTCCCATGTGACTATTTCATCACTGGAATACAGTGGATGTCCTAAGACTTTTAAGAAAGGGCAGCTACATACTGATAAGACCTTGGGGAATAGAATACAGGCAGCACAAATTATATTATATCCTTTAAGTCAATATGTGGAATATAGCCACCAAATGAACAGTGGCACCTAAATTAGATGACAATATCAGTAAAATGTTAAAATATATTATGTTTAAACTAATATATATTTGGAGTCTATTTATTACAATAATATATCCTAATCTAACTAATAGAACTAAACCATAACAAGAACAGAAGTATGTTTGAACAGTGCCTTTGTCAATTTATATACGATTCAATGCATGAGAGAATCAAAGTTAACTTAAATTGTTGATTTAACTTGTTTTCTTTTCAAATATTTTCTCCCCTGTATGAATTATATATTTCATACCATTTGTTTTGAGGATGAAAGTCATTGAGATCTTAATATTTACTTTAAATAAAACTGACTAAAAATAGAGATTTTTCCAGCGAAATTTGGACTGTGCAGTCTTTTATAAGTATGCACAGATTTTCTTTCCCTAAAGAACAGTTGCCAGGGGCAATATTCCTTAGGATATCAGTATATAATCAAATATTTATGAAAATGTGCATGCATGAAAAAAGAAAAGAAAAAAAAATATAGTGACCATATATAACCTCTTGAATGTTCCTCTGTAACTTGAGGGGATTCCCTTTTATTTTCATCCTCCATCATAATGCAGTGTTGAATGAAATGACTTCAGAAGATGACTGATTAAACAAAGCTAAAGATCTTTATTTTTTAGCTTTTAAGAGTCTAATATAATTAATTATGCACCTAAAGTTAAAGGATACTATGTGGTACTTCCAAATTATTTATTACATAATAATTTAAAAGTGTTTTAAAGAACACTGATTTTATATGGATCTAAGAGAAAAATTTATACTGTTTCCTTCAATTATTTCATAATTCCAGCAGTGATTTTATTAGGAAAGGGTTGATTTAAAGACAATTTAAACAAAATTCACACAAGCATTTTTTTTTTGTTGATTTTTGGTAGTGATCTCAGTTTAATCTTTTCCTGATATTATTATATTTGTTATATATGTTAAATTATTGAGAAAAATACAGAATTTCAAAATAAAGTAAAACTCATTTCAAAATTACATAGCACTGAAGAAACGATGGTTAACATTTTTCTCTACTCCAATATATTTTATATTCAGATCCATTCTTTTGGAAAAGAGAGGTCCTATTGTAAACACATTTATATCATGTTTTTTATAAACATAATAATATTTTTGTTTTTATAAAAACATTTCTAATAGTACTATCTTATTATAATTATTTAATAAACTTATACTAATTTTAAAATATATTTTCTTAAGAAGGAAATGAGAGATGTGGCAAACACTGAGTATTATTTAGGCAAGCATTAAAATTTGTTTGCAGAGCTCTGATTGTTGATTTTGGTAGTGATCTCAGTTTAATCTTTTCCTGATATTATTATATTTGTTATATATGTTAAATTATTGAGAAAAATACAGAATTTCAAAATAAAGTAAAACTCATTTCAAAATTACATAGCACTGAAGAAACGATGGTTAACATTTTTCTCTACTCCAATATATTTTATATTCAGATCCATTCTTTTGGAAAAGAGAGGTCCTATTGTAAACACATTTATATCATGTTTTTTATAAACATACTAATATTTTTGTTTTTATAAAAACATTTCTAATAGTACTATCTTATTATAATTATTTAATAAACTTATACTAATTTTAAAATATATTTTCTTAAGAAGGAAATGAGAGATGTGGCAAACACTGAGTATTATTTAGGCAAGCATTAAAATTTGTTTGCAGAGCTCTGAAGTGATCCAAAGAGTCTCTGCAAATGATGGGAACTGGGAGAGCTGAAGAAGTGAAGGCAAGAATACTGGAGTGAGTTGGTATTTCCTTCTCCAGGGGATCTTCCAGACCTAGGAACTGAATCCAGGTCTCCTACCTTGTTGTGTGGATTCTTTACTGACTGAGCTACAAGGGAATCTCAAAGGATGGCTTGTCAGGAGTGGGATATTAGAGACCATCTATTTTATGTTGGGTTTTATGTGACATTTTATTTGAATTTAGGATTCTAGAAAACAATTTAAAAAATTATAAATGATCTACATATGTTGGTTTGTGATAAAAATTAAGCATAATTTTATTACTTTATTTCTATTTAAAATATTTTCTATTGTTATATACCCAATTATATATTGATTTAAATTATTTAGTGCTATCATTATTTTATATACAATAAATTTTACCTTCTATTTTTTAAGCCTACTGTGTGAACAAAAGCCAATTTTAATTATGCTGCTTTGGAAAACAGTACTTTTCAAGTAAAATATGATAAATATGTTTAAATAAAACTATTGAAAAAATATCAGATTGATCATAACAATGTCAACTGAAATAAGAAAGCTAAATTCAAAGTATTCTTCCCTTTTCCTTCCCCTTTTTCTTCTCCTTACCCTCTCACTCTCTCTATCTGCCTGTCTCTTTCTCTCTCCCCCTTTCTCTCCCTGCCAATCCCCTCCCCAGCCTTCTTTCAAATTCTAATGCATTTTGAAGGCTAGCGGCTCAATAAAAAAAATTAAACACACTTAAAGAGAAAGCAAACCCCAGCAGTACTGAAAGATACAGATGTTTATACTATAGTAGCACTGGCAATTTCTTCTCTAGTTTTGTTATTTCAAAAGAAAAGGATTAAGAACTAATAAACTGAGTTGTTAAATGAGTAATGCTACTGGCCTCATATATAGCTAATGTTATGGCCTCAGAAAACTGATTTATGGTTGTTATAATATGTTTAAGAAGAGATCAATTACATATCGTTGTAAACCATTTCAACATCATACTGATTTTAAATATGTATGATTATTGATTTCCTGCAACAGCTTATGACAGTATATGTTACTTTCTTAAAAGTCAACATTGTCAGAGTTCCACACAAATTAATATTCCCATACCAGAAATTTTATTTTATAGGAACATGATTCTTTTAGGCTAATAAAGCTAATGAAAATAACATCGACCATGCATAGAGAAAACAGGACAGAAGACATTTGTCAAGACATAAGAAAAGCAAATCTATACTTTGTCCCTCCAGAATGACATTTTTAATAGTTTGGAAACTTAAGTTTAAATATTTGGTTTTAAATGAATATTTTAAAATATGTTATTTGTGTTATATACTTAGATATGAGGACATTTCTGTTATGAAATTTAAACTCCTTTACTTCATTAAATATCCACATGGAGTTGGAAAATAAAGAGTTTTTATACTTTTTCTTCTCAGTCTTTAATTACATAATTCAGATATTATATGACACATTTATTTTCTTATTTTTTGACTTAGGCTCTTTCATAACTCAACCATAATAATGGAGCACCAGAGCCTAGGATTTCTGTTCTCAGTGGACTGTGCTCTTACACATACACATACCAGTGAATAAGTAAAGTGGAGAATGAATTTCAAGTTGATTTTTCATTTAATCTTCTGTGTGCTTTAGCCATAAAATACAGTTCATTCAAAGGCCTTTTGTTGTTTCACTTCATTTATTTGGCATAATAGCAATAAATGTTCTACTTCATGTGTTTCCCAGTAGTGAAACAGCACCCGGCTTTACAATGAGACTAGAGGGGTTTATAATATGAAAGTATCTCATTGTGCTCGTGTACTAAAGGTGTCATTGTTTAAACATATTACAATTTGATAATATCAGACTACCATTACCTACCAGAGTAGAGGCTTTTAGTATAATATATGTATTTGTAATTTGATTTCATATCATAACTCTTAGTAACTTTCCCAAGGTGTTAGCTCTTAATCAATTCCAGTATTCTTGCTGGTGAAGTCCATGGACAGAGGAGCCTGGTGGGCTACAGTCCATGGGGTCACAAAGAGTCAGATGCGACTGAGCACACAAACACAGAGAATGACCTTTCATCTTCATTAATTAGGGCCTTACATAAATCCTCCTTACCTGAATCCCTGCCCTGGTTCTCTTCCTGACATCCTTGTGACTCTTGCCTCTTAACCTTTCAGAACCTGAAGCTTTCTACTTGACCTCAGATTACTACTCCTCAAACATAGGAGTCCTCATTTTACCTCCCAAACATAATTACAAAGAATTAAAAGTGACCAAGAGGGCGTCCCTTGTGGCTCAGCGATAAAGAATCAGGGCTTCCCTGGTGGCTCAGTGGTAAAGAATCCATGCGTCAATGCAGGAGACATTGGTTCAATCCCTGGTCTGGGAAGATTACACATGCTGCAGAGCAAAAGAACGAGAGCACCACAACTGTGAGCCTGTGCTCTAGTGCCTGGGAGCTGCAACTACTGAACCCACATGCCCGAGAGCTGTACTCGGAAACAAGAGAAGATACTGCAACAAGAAGTCTGTGAACTATAGAGAATACCACCTGCTTGCTGCAACTACAGAGATGTCTGTGTAGCAATGAAGATCCAGTTCAGCTATAAATAAATAATAAATTCATTTTTTTAAAAAGTTACCAAGGAATTTTATCACTGTTCTTCCTTCAACCTGGATTTCTTCTCTGACCATTAATTAGAAATTTCTTCAATTATCTTTCATATTCTTATAGCTATAAATGGTCAGTCATTATATAGATTTTCTTAATTTATTCTATTCTGGTGAAAACAAAGATAAATAGTATCTGATGTTGTATGGGAGAGGTTACTTTAAATTACCAAAATTTTCATAAGTATTTCTGTGTAATGTACCAACCTTAAATTCAGCTATTATTAAATAAATTTTTTAAATGTATATTACACATTGTTTTCTTACAAAGAAAAATTAAATATTTGAATAAAGTAACTTTTTAAGAATTAAGAGTTATCATTAGGAAAATTATGCTTTAAGAAAATAGATGATGAAAAAACATTCTGGAGGCTGGAAAAATGGCAATCAGTGGCAAAATATTTAATTAAACTGTTATTAGAGAATACTTTAGATGTCTGAAATTTTCCTTTCTGAAGCTGTGGCTAAAACAAAAGAGTTCAGAAAACTGAAATAAGCATATTTTTAAAAAAAAATTATAAACATAAGCATATTTTTATTATTGACTATATCAGGAAAGGAGTTAAAGAAATAAAAATAAGTCAAGGAAACAACTATTAACTTTCAAAGAAGAAATGAAATAGGAAATTTGTAGCAATCTAAGGCTTTTCAAAGTTGTAAAAGCCAGTTGACTTGAGATCCCTAAGCCTACCCCAATCAAAAAAGAGAGAGAGAGAAAACCTTTGAGAAGGAATAACCCTCTAGGAAAAGTTTAAACAAAGTTAAATCAGAGCTAATAACAGACTAACAGTGTGATATATTTAAATCTTATGAAAGAAAGTAAAAGTGAAGTTGCTCAGTTGTGTCTGACTCTTTGCAACCCCATGGACTGTTAGCATACCATGTTCCTCCATCCATGGGATTTTCCAGGCAAGAGTACTGGGGTGGGTTGCCATTTCCTTCTCCAGGGGATCTTTCTGACCCAGGGACAAAATCAGGTCTCCCGCATTATAGGCAGACGCTTTACCGTCTGAGTCACCAGGGAAGTCCTGTTAAGTTTTATAAATGAACAAAACATTTCACAAGACAAAGACCTGATCAAGCCTTTCCCAAGGAATCACAACAGCTTTAAGGTGATCCTGTTTAAATGAAAAACAATAAAACTACAGAAAAAAAAAAAAAAAGGAAAATATAGCCTGTGCACAAACTGAGAAGGAAAAATTAAGGTGAGTATGATTCCTGGAAAACCTTCAATGTAGGGATCAAACAGATACAAATTATAAAATGTTTGTGTTAGAAACCACAAGCTAGTTGTGATTGCGGGCATTCAATCTCTTTCAGGAAGAAGCCTCTTAAAAACATGCAAACCACTTAAGTAACATATATACCCAATGTACACTTTATCTTGAGTTTTGGAAAAGAAAAGTGAAGTCACTCAGTTGTGTTCCACTCTTTGTGACCCCATGGACTGAAGCCTATCAGTCTCCTTGATCCATGGGATTTTCCAGGCAAGAGTTCTGGAATGAGTTGCTATTTCCTTCTCCGAGGGATCTTCCCAACCCAAGGATCGAACTCGGGTTTCCCGCATTGTAAACTGATGAGTTTTAGAAGGGTAATAAAAATAATAATAAATGTCTCCAAAGGGAATAATGGAGACACATGAAAAAAGTATAATACAGAAAGCAAAAGTTGGGTGTAATCGAGAAACTTCCTTCTTCCGCCGGTTTGCAGCCTTCACAGTATTCTCCCAGAAGGAGGATTTCAGAGTTGCTCTCATTCCCATAAATGGGAGTGTTTCCTTGTGGCTATTCTGTCCCTATCTACTTTCTTCTTGTGAGTGTGAAGGAATTGGTAGCAGGTTTGTTCACATGCTGTGAACAAAGAAGTCTGACATCTAGATCTCATATAAAAATTACCACAACATAAAAATCTCCTGAAATCTTCATTATGTGATAGCATCTTTTCTGTTTAGAACACAACAGTACATAATTTCACCAACTGGAAAGACTTTCTTCACACTAAGTCCTATAATCTTTTATTACCAATCTTACAAAAACTTTTGCTACAAATATTTTTCCATGTGAAAGAGTAAATATGCAATGCTATATGTTGTCACTTAAAAGAGAGAAACAGATACATGAAAATGTAGTTAACGTCATTAATCATCAGGGAAATAGATGTCACATTTTCTTTATCCACTTATCCTTTGATGGTCATTTACTTTGTTTCCTTGTGTTGGCTATTGTAATTAATGCTGCAATGAATGTTGGGGGGGGGGCGCACAGATATATTTTTGAGGTAGTGATTTAATTTTCTTCTGATAAATACCCAGAAGGTAGATTACTGGATCACCTATTTTTAATTTTTCAGGAAATGCCACATTCTTTTTTTTCCAAAATGATGGTATCAATTTACATACCCACAAAAAATGTACAAGGATTCCCCTCTCTTCCCACCTTCACTAATACCTGTTATCTCTTCCTTTTGATAATAACTATTTTAACAGGAATGAGGTGAAATCTCATTATGATTTTCATTTTGCATTTTCTTGATGATTAGTGAAGTTATGTCAATTATATCTCAGTAAAACTGGAAAAATTTAACCAAATCTTATGGGTGAGTTGATAAATCCACAATTTTAATTAAAACATTTAATATGCCTTTATCAAAATATACTAAGTATAATTAAACAAATCAAAAGGTAAGGCAATTTCAACAACATATCAACATGTTTGTTTTGGCCAAAATGATGGAATATAAGACTCTGAACTCACCTCCTCTTATGGGCACATGAAATTACAATTACTTACAGAGAAACTATTTAAGAGAATGACCTTAAGAATAGCATAATAGGTTTTCCATAACCAAATATAAAGAAGCAGCCACAAAGAGACAGGTAAGAGGGGCAGAGACATGGTATAGTCAGAACCCACACCCTGAATTGGCAACCTTCAAACAAGAGAAATATCAGAACTGCAGAGGTCTTCCCTAATGAGAGGGTTCTGAACCTCACATCACACTTCCCAGCCTGGGGTCCAGCATTGGGAAGATGAGCACCCAGGACACCTGGCTTTGAAAACCAGGGGGGCTTACACTTGGGAGAGCAGAGGGTTATAGGGAAGAGATTCCACTCTTAAAAGAGTGTGCAAAAAATCTCACATGCTCTGAAAACTAAGGTAGAGGTAATGATTTGAAAGGAGTGTAGGTGAAATCTACTTGCTGCGTTTGGACAGCCTCTTGGAGACGGGGGAGGCAACTGGGACTTCACTTGGAGAGGGAGACTGCAATTTGGAGAAGCTCAATCCACTTTGATGACGTGGGTGAGGGTAAGAGCTATTTTGGGATCCCCCTTCCAGCCTGTTAATAAGTGGTTTCCTTGCCCAAGGTCCAGCTTAAAGCAGGTACATGCCTTCAGGCCACACTGCCAGCCATTCTGGGAGCCTGCCCAATGTACCAGCAGGCTCAGAGCAGCCAAACATGACCAGGTAAAGCTGCCAACCTTGGAGGAAGACTACCCCACCCTTCAGCAGGCCCAGAGTCAGCCCCCGAGTTAGGGTTATGTAGCCAACCAGGGAGGTGTCACACTTACTAGCATGCCACAACAGAAAGGCGCATGCAGTGCACACGGGGGGCACCTCTATAGCACATAGTACAAGCGACCAGAGGTGAGTATGCTGCCGAGTTCCACAGCATTTCTCCTTGCAAGGTCACTTCTCCTAGATCAGGTGACATAACCAGTCTAACCTAATATGTACAGATAAGCACAGAGAATTAGGGAAAATGAAAGAGAAATATGCTTCATGCAAAGAAACAAAGTACAAACCCAGAAGGAGAACTAAAGAAATTAGAAATACCCAATCTACCTGTTAGTTAAAGGTAATGATGATAAAGATGCTCAATAAAATTGGGATAAGCATGGATGAACACAGTGAGAAGTTTAACAAAGAGTTAGAAAATATAAAGAAGAACCAAACAGCGCTGAAGAGTGCAATAACTGAAATAAAAAATATACCAGAGGTATCAACGGTAGATTACATGACACAAAGGAACATAACGTGACCTGGAAGAGAGAGAAGCAAAAATCATCCAAGCTGAACAGAAAGTAGAATTTTATTTTTTTTTTTTAATGTGAGGATAGTTTAAGAAACCTATGATACAACTTCAAGTAGACTAACATTTGCATCATAGATGTTCTAGGAAAAGAAGAGAGAGAGACAGAGAGAGAAAGAGTCAGATAACTTACTGGAAGAAATAATAGCTCCATCCAGGTTTAGGAAGCACAAAGAATCCCAAACAAGATGAATCCCAAGAGGTTCATACATAGGCACAATATAACTTAAGTGGCAAATATTACAGAGAGAATCTCTTTTTTTTTTTTTTTTGGCCAGATGAATTCTTTTTTTTTTTTAATTTTTTATTTTTACTTTATTTTGCTTTACAATACTGTATTGGTTTTGCCATACATTGACATGAATCTACCACAGGTGTACATGAGCTCCCAATCCTGAATCCCTCTCCCACCTCCCACCCCATATCATCAAAAGCAACAAAGAAAAAGCAACTACTTATGTACAAGAAAACTCTTAGATGACTCTTCAACAGAAAGCTTACAGGTTATTTAAAGGGAAGAAAGGAAAAAACCTATGCCCAAGAATACTCTTATCTGGTAAGGTTATCAATCAGATTTAAAGAAGAGATCAAGTTTTTTAGAGGAGTAAAATCTAAAAGAGTTCAGTACCAATAAAATAGTTTTACAACAAATCTTAAAGGGACTTTAAGTAGAAAGGCAGCAAACTGAATAAAAAATATATTTACAAGCAATATACCCATTAAGGAGTTAATATCCAGAATATACACAAAAATTCATACAACTCAACTACAAAAACAAATCAATTAAAGAATGGAAGATGACTTAGACATATTTCTGAAGATGACATAAACAGACTGGAAACAAGTGCATGAAAAGGTGCTCAACATCACTAATTGTCAGAGAAATATAAACCAAAAATCACAAAATCACCTCACACCCATAGAATGGCTATTGTCAAAAAGACAACAATGAATAAATACTGGTAAGACATGGGAAAAAGGGAACCCCAGTATATTGTTAGCTGGAATGTAAATTGGTACAGCCACTAAGGAAAATAGTATGGAAATTCCAAAATATTTACAATAAAGCTGTCATATGATCCAGCAATTTCGTTTCTGCTTATTTACCAAAAGATAAAAAAACACACTAATTCCAAAAGATATGTGCACTAATGTATGTAGCATTATTTATAGTAGCCAAGGTATGGATACAAGCTAAATGTACATGGATAGATGAATGAATCCAGAAAATGTGATAGCACACCTAAAAGAAACAAAATATTATATGTCAGCTCTATTTCATTAAAAATAAAGAAAATTATTGAAAGTTCATAAATCTGTATTTATTAAATTGACTTTACATTCCTGATCACTTTCACTTTGATGATTTTCCAAAATGACCATATTTCAAATAAATAAAATATTTCCATATTAAAAAATTTAGAGACCACATTACTATAATTATCACAGACCTGAGCAAAACAATGAAAATAAATAGTAAAATATTTTAATTATATTAAAAAGTTTGTTAAAAGTAAAAGTGAATATTTTAAAAGTCTAAAATCAGTGATGGATAAATGAGAATTATCAAAGTGGAAATGAAACACTATAAAACTAAATGAAAAAAATGTCAATTAGTAAAACTCAAAGTATATCAGAAAAATATTTAGAGGTAAATATGTAAATTTGATTTAATATATTTTGAAAGGTGAAATGACAAATCTACACATTAGTAAAACAACATAATTAAAAAATGGGTCATTTAAATTTTTTGTTTAAAACCCGTAGATAAGGCAAATCTTCATATACATAATTAGGAAGAAAAAATAAAAAAATAGAAATTGTTAGTTAATAATGAATATTTCCTATTTTAATCTATGATTTACTCTGGTCATAACACATTGAACTTATATTTTGAAAAAGTAAGTTTTGAGCTCCATTTCTATGTCATTTTCACATTTTTGAATATGGATTTCCAACTTTTCCATTACCATTTATTGGAAGATTAGCTTTCTCCATTAAATTGCCTTTGTACCTTTGCAAAAACTCAAGTAACTATGTTTATCCTGTTTTATTTCTGGGCTGCTTATTTGATTCTATTGATCTAAAGTCTATTTTGTCACTTCCAAGATATATTGATACACTATGGCTTTATAAATATTGAAATCAGGTAGTTTAAGTACTCTGCCTTCAAACTTTTCAAATAAAGTTTGAATCTATATATCAGTATCTACAAAACAGCTAGTTGGATTTTGATTTGGGATAATTCTTTAAAAATTGCATTCTTGTCGTTAAAGCTTGCTGACTTCTTCATATATGAAGAAATATGAGGGTTAGACCTTTAATTCTCCTTCCTATATGAGTTAGTTTTATCTCCTTTATGTTTTTCTCTTATTCTGAATCAACTGTAGCAGTTTCTATGAAGACCCAAGTATTAGGGATATGTCTCAAGACAGACTTTATGTGCCTCCTACCCTTAACCTAGAAAGTGAACCACAAAAAGTGTTAGCAACTAGGTTCCAATTAATGTTCTCTTTCACTGAAGGCAAAAATAAGAAATTATACAGTTTGAATGAACGGGAACTTCTAAAGATACATGATTAGAGTAAGCAGGAATGTTTTCCTTCAATTTCAGTTGAGTTCAATTTAGTCGCTCAGTCGTGTCCAACTCTTTGTGACCCCATGGACCACAGCACACCAGGCCTCCCTGTCCATCACCAACTCCTTCTACTTAGTTTAATAAGAACAGGTTATCTATGCTTCTTTGAATATTCCAATACAGAACAAATTCTACTTATGCTTGTCATATCCACTAGCCAAATTAAGAAGAAATAATATATATAAAAAAGAGAAAGTCAAGAACACTAAAAATATTAATGTATAAAAACATCGATATGTGAAAATGTTTCCACTTCTACCATTAAAATATAAATTTGATTTCTTGTCATGAATGTTTTAAGTTGTAATTGCAAAGTAACATAGATATATTTTATGAATCTGAATGCATTTTGATATAATAAATGGCAAAACTAAGAGCTGTCACTTATCTAAAGTAACACTAATTATATTGTCAAAAATATTTGTAATTCAAGATAATGCACTTAAAAAATAATAACTTCTTAATTACAATCATAAATTTAGTTAAGGAAAAACTCTTATGTATTAAAATCTTAAATTTATAGATACTACTAAATATTCCAGTTGTGACTATTTAATACCCAAGAAATGTAGTCAATCTTTAATGAAAAAAAATTTACTAATTACAGTGATCAAAACTTAGATTTATTATCTTAATCTTTAAATTATCTTTATCTATAAATTAATTTACCCCCAACTCTCTTGAAACTGTTTGCTCTCCTGCATCTTTTTACCATGCTGTCTTTTTATTGCTTAGTTTTATTTCTATCCTAGCAGTGGTAATAAAACCCTCTTAATGAAACAGTTAGCTAAAATTTCATGTTGATATTTCTAGTGAATATCAGTTGTTCAGAGGAAAAGAGTAACAATTCAACTTGCATTTATTATCATCATTAAAATATTTGATGTTTTGCACATGTAAATTATGTTAGAATCAAGTTAAATGTTTTAATCCAGGTCATTTTAATAATAATTTCTGCCATTTGTGATCTATTACCCCAGCAAAAATTGAAGCTCTATATTAAATTCAATCTTTGTCAATCTATTTTATGGCATATTTGAAAATACTACAATGAAATTGGAAGCAAATATCACATTGGAATGTTTACAGGTTTCACATGTGAAATATGCTTGGAAAATCATTCAGAAACTGCTAAAAGATAATGGCTTTGCTATGAAAGTGACTATAAAATTAGTCATAGCGGAGGTTATAGACCATTTGGCAACCATTCTAAAAGGAAAGAGAGGTCAAGTATTAAACTGCATCAGGCTAGGAAATCTTACCACTAAACATTTTCAAGGATATGAAGTATTAAAATAGTCTCTTACTGTTGCAATGACTGAATCTTCCACTACATATTCGCAGTAAAAGCCCAATTTAAATGCTAAGAAATAGATGGTTTTCCTCTCAAATTAGTTGAAATCACCACCCTCAAAGGGATTGTACTTGAAAATAAGTTTTTTTAAGTGAGGTTAAATGAGGTCTTAAAAGTGAAACTGTAATCTTAAAAACTCTAATCAGATAGATAGTCTTATAGGAAGAAGAACGGAACCATCTCTTTCTCTTCACCCAGTGCAGAAAGTAGAGGTTGTGTGAATACAGTGCAAGATGGTAGCCACCGACAAACCAAGAGAAGAGTCCTCAGATGAAACCTATTTGCTGTATCTTGATCTTGGGTGTCCAAGATTTGGATTGGAAATCTTGGGTTTCCAAATCTTGGCTTTCTTAATAGCCTCTAGAACTGTAAGAAATAATCTTCTGTTATTTAATCCACTTAGTCTATGGTATAAAAACTTATTATGGCAGCCCGACATAGGGGATGACAGAGGATGAGATGCTTGGATGGCATCACCTACTGTATGGACATGAGTTTGAGGAAGCTCCTGGAGCTGGTGATGGGCAGGGAAGTCTGATGTGCTGCAGTCAATGGGGTCACGAAGAGTCAGACATGAATGAGAGACTGAAGTGAACTGATGGCAGCCTGAGCAGACTAAAAGAATGAATTATACTAAAACTGAGTTTTAGCAACTAAATGTATTTCCTGATGGCTCATATGGTATATAATCTGCCTGCAATGCAGGACACCCTGGTTCTATCCCTGGATTGAGAATACCTTCTGAAGAAGGAAATGGCAACCCACTCCAGTATTCTTGTCTGAAAAAATCCCATGGAGAGAGGAGCCTGGCAGGTTACAGTTCATGAAATCTCAAGCGTCAGACACAACTTAGCAACTAAACCACCAAATACATTAGCATGTTATAAAGAAAAAAAAAACAAAAAACAAAACTTGATCTCTAACTTTGAAAAATGTGCTCAAAATATTTGTGCTATCCATGCTAGAATATTAAACAAGTACTGCTTAATGGGTGACATGTACTTTGAAGCACTTTGAAAAGTGCTTCAAACAATTTTCGGTTTTCATGGAAAATATTGATATACTAACAGTAGTTTGGATCCATGGATTTAGAAAGAAAGTGAGAAAGGTTTTTTTTTTTTTTTCTCTTTAGCAATGAAAATGGCAACAGGAAGGATCAAGAAATAGAGAAGATTCTAAGAGCTCTAGAAAAAAACAAGGAGGTATTTCTTCTGAAATTTAGATTGTGTGGTTCTGAACTGAATGATACTAAGAAAGCAACAAGCAGACAGAAACTCCTGGAACCTACTCAAATTCATGTCCATTGAGTCGGTGATGCCATCCAACCATTTCATCCCCTGTTGTCCCCTTCTCCTCTTGCCTTCAATCTTTCCCAGCATCACGGTCTTTTCAAATGAGTCAGTTTTTTTGCATCAGGTGGCCAAAGTACTTGAGTTTCAGCTTCAGTTGAAACTTGAGTTTCAGTTGAAGTACTGATTGAGTCCTTCCAATCAATATTCAGGACTGATTTCCTTTAGGATGGACTGGATGGATCTCCTTGCAGTCCAAGGGACTCTCAAGAGTCTTCCCCAACACCCCAGTTCAAAATAATCAAGTCTCCAGCACTGAGCTTTCTTGATAGCCTAACTCTCATATCCATACATGACTACTGGAAAAACCATAGCCTTGACTAGACAGGCCTTTGTTGGCAAAGTAATGTCTCTACTTTTTAATATGCTGTCTAGGTTGGCCATAACTTTTCTTCCAAGGAGCAAGCATCTTTTAATCATGGCTGCAGTCACCATCTGTAGTGATTTTGGAGCTCAAAAAAATAAAGTCTGTCACTATATCCACTGTTTCCCCATCTATTTGCCATGAAGTGATGGAACCAGATGCCATGAACTTAGTTTTCTGAGTGTTGAGTTTTAAGCCAACTTTTTCAGGTGTACATTCAGGTGTCTCAGATGTACATTCCTAAAATAAATTTCTGCAACATAGGGTGGAGGTCGATGAGACATACTGGTCACCTGCCTATCCCACATGTATCATCCTCATAAACTGGAAGCTCTTGTGGGAAGAAGCACCATATTCTTGGCTATATCTGCCGGCTAAATCCTCTATCAAACTGAGATGCATACACTTCAAATCAAATAAGGATCATATAAGATAGAATCAAGATAAGAAAAAGTATTTTTTCACATATGAGAAAAAGCCATTGTATCTGAAGCTATGGAGGCAGAATAAAACAAGCTCACATATTCATTCAAATTAGACAGGTCTGGTGGGTCAAAGAAGTGAATATTCTATCATAATGTTTGAACAAAAGTGTAAATGACTAATTAAAACTATGCTTTTCTAACCAAGAATTTTTTAATATTAATAAAATTCAGCTATGTAAATGAATAGTACAGTAATGGGAGAATTCTGGGTTGTTAACAACAGGTAGTGAATCATTTAGAATCAAAGAGAAACTTTGTCATTCCATGAAAGTATTTGCTACTTTGTGTGTTTGTGTGTGTGTAATCAAATGTAACTACCAGTCTTGAGGATAGGAGAAAGAACAACCAGAAGGGGATGGAGTTAAATTTTAAAACAGTTGATCTGAGTGGGGATTTGCATTCAGTGTATATTTTATAGAGTGGAAACTATGCAGTGATTTTCCATATGTCTGGTTTCAGCAAGATGATGGGTGAGCTACACAGCCACTACTTCCCTGGACGGCCAGTTTCATGCTGCTCTACAGAGAACATTAATTCTTTGTATTTGTTAATTAAATTCCTTATTTATTTTCTAATATGGTATTCATTCAACAAACATCTATTATTGCTTACCCTGTACATGTGTTACATAAGCAAAGATATAATAGAGTTAAGGCTATACTATATAAAAAGATGTTTATATATAAAACATTCATATACATCCAATCTGATGAGCATTACTTGGGTACAATTATGTATTTAAAAACAATAAATATATTCTAGGATATTCAGGGGCAGAGAAAATGAATTAAATTTGTGATATGCTGTAGGAGTAAAGCGGACATAAGTCCCCATATTTGAATTTTTATCATGTTTTTTTCACCTCCATATCATTTTGAGATAAATTAGGCATGCCACATATGTGCAAGTTTAAGAATTATAATAAAGGTGATATAGGACAGCTAGTTCTCTTTGTAACTATGAAGTGGTGAATGCAGACCTTCAGTTGTTATGGCAACCTTCAATTAATGAGAGTATCATCAAAGTCATCTCTCTACAATATTTAATGTTATTTCCATTAAACATGATTGAATGTTCCTTTCTGAGTCCAATGACATAGCTGAAGTTAAAGACCATATTTTTAAAAAAAATTAAAATATATATGTCTTCAATTGTTTAATGAATAAAAGTAAAAATCTTCTCTTAAAATTATTTTTTGTAAAGATACCTGCAACTATGTTGCTAATAAAATATTAATAACATCTGCCCTCTTTCCATCAGGCCATGCTTTCTCCCTAGAATAATCTAGAGGTTAGAATATAAAAACAATATCACAACATGTATGAGTCTACAAACTACTACCACAAAGTTCCAGTGCACTTATTTCACTACCTGTTAAATGATAAAGTTGAATATATGTTTATAATTAGTCTTTCATGTAGATTTATGGATCATTGCAGATTTTCCATTAAGCTAGTGAGGACAGATTTGATGATGATGGTGGTAATAATGATGACACAGAAAATTCTGCTAATATTAGAAACATTAATTAATAAAATACTAAGAGATCATTTTATTTATATCAAAACAATCTCCAAACTCTCTCATAAACTCATGAACATAAATGATAAGCTGAGAATACAAAGGTTATTATATAAGTGAATGCAGAATTGAGAAATTACTTGAATTTATATCTATTACTTATAGAATGACTTTTCATATATTATCTTAGTACTCAACACATGTAAAGTAGATTTCATTAATCCCATTTTATAGATTGGGAAAATCAGACAACAATCCAAAATTAAAGTAATATTTTACAGCTCACACAAGGAGTATGTATGAGATCAGGTCTGCCCAAATGCCAAAATCTGCCCTCCTTCCATCAGGCCATGCTTTCTCCCTAGAATAATCTAGAGGTTAGAATATAAAAACAATATCACAACATGTATAGTCTACAAACTACTACCACAAAGTTCCAGTGCACTTATTTCACTACCTGTTAAATGATAAAGTTGAATATCTGTTTATTAGCTGCTAGCTAATAATGCTTTAAGTTTAATACTCAAGTTCTAATATCTCCTTGGAGCACAACCCAGCATGATGTAAAAAGTAACGAGCATGATCAGAAAAGAAAATATTCTGATTCATTGATCAGCAATGTGAATCTTGAGAAGGAAGCTAAAAGGTACACCAGAAATAATAAGATTTTTCAGAAGCACAGATATAGTCTGAAGAGAGTCTCTTTAAAAAGTGATCCTTCTGAATTTTTTCTATATATATATATAAGAAATTAACGAAAAAAGCAAGATTGTCTTTCCCTCTTAACCAGGAAGGCTGAATCAGTTTCAGTATACAAAATTGAAGGCACTGGAACATTGGATATATGTTCATTTTTGTGCCAGCACTTGTAAATGCATTTAGAACACAGTCTTGGGCTGAAATCCTAGCTTTTCCAAAACTGAACTACCTTGGAGGGGGGTTCAGGATTGGGAACTCATGTACACCCATGGTGGATTCATGTCAATGTATGGCAAAACCAATACAGTATTGTAAAGTAAAAAAAAAAAAGAAAAAAATGATAATATTAAAAATGTGTTGATGACATATTATGTATTAGATATGCTAGCTAAATATATTTTGCATGTACTGTATTTTCTGACTTGAATGTATTTCAGGGAATCAAACACTTAACCTTCAATTTCCCTACTGAAATGAAAGTATAATATTTACTTCATAATTTTAAGATGAGAATTTTATGGAGGTAGTATATATATGATTATGAGTACAGTCATTTGGTCAGAAAACTCAGGATTTGAATTCCAGCTTTTTCACTGTATACCTCTGTGATCTTGGACAAAGGTATTAGATTTTTACATATTATATAAGGACAAAGTCTTACATTTTAGGAAACGAAATAATTTTTGTTTGTTTTGTATGTTGGGAAACAATAACATAAAACAATAAAATAATTATTCACAATACTCCAAAGCTACAGTGTGGTACTGACATAAAAACAGATACATGGATCCATGGAACAGAATAGAGAGCCCAGAAATAAACCTACACCTTGAAAAGGGGAGGCGGGAGAGGGGCACGGTGTGCCCCACTGGCCACCGCCCCTACGTCAACCACCACCGTGTCCCCGCCTGTGAGCCTTGGTGCTGCTGGCCCGTGACGCTTAGAGGCCCTGCTGACGCCAGACGACCACCCCCAAGTGTCCCCGAAATGGGGCAGAGCCCTCCCTCACCACCTCGCACATCTCCACAGCCTGGTAGGCTACAGTCCGTGGGATCACAGAGTTGGACACGACTGAACAACTTCACTCTATGGCCAATCTTCCACAAAGGAAGCAAGAATATCCAATGGAGAAAACACAATCTCTTCAGCAAGTGGTGTTGGGAAGGTTGGGCAGCTGCATGTAAATCAGTGAAGTTAGAACATACCCTTACACCAAACACAAAATAAACTCAAAATGGCTTAAAGACTTAAATACAAGACATGACACTACAAAGCTCTTAGAAGAGAACATAGGCAAAATATTCTGTGACATAAATTGTATCAATGTTTTCTCAGGCCAGTCTCTCAAGGCAATAGAAATTAAAAAAAAATAAACAAATGGGACCTTATCAAACTTATAAACTTTTGTACAGCAAAGGAAACTATAAACAAAATGAAAAAGAAAACTATCTACTGGGGGAAAATATTTGCAAATGATATGAGTGACAAAGGATTGATTTCTAAAATATATAAACTGATCATAAAACTCAGTAGCAACAACAACAGAAACAGTTCAATCGAAAAATGAGAAGACCTAAATAGACATTTCTTCAAAGAAGTCATACAGATGTCCAACAAGCATGTGAAAAGATGCTCAGCATCGCTAATTTCTAGAGATATGCAAATCATAACTACAGTGAGGTACTAACTCACACTGATCAGAATGGCCATTATTAAAAAGTTTACAAATAACAAATGCTGAAAAGGGAAAAAGGGACCCTCCTACACTGTTGGTAGGAATGTGAATTGGTACAGCCACCACGGAAAACAGTGCAGTGGTTCCTCAACAACAACAAAAAAATGAAATAATGCCATTGTAGCAACATGGATGAACCTAGAGATTATCATACTAAGTGAAGTAAGTTAGAAAGAGAAAGAAAAATTCCATATCACTTGTAGGTGGAATCTGAACTATGACACAACTGAACTCTATGAAACAGAAACAGATTGACAGATATAGAGAATAGACTTGTGTTTCCAAGAGCAGGAGGTGGACTGCGAGTTTGGGGTTAGCAAAAGTAAATGATCAATGCTATATATAGAACTGATAAACAACAAGTTCTTACATATAGCACAGGGAACTATATTCAGTTTCCTCTGATGAAGCATAATGAAAAGGAGTATGAAAAAGAAGTATATATAGACATACGTATAACTGATTCACTTTGCTACACTGTGGAAATCAACACAGTAAATCAACTGTAATTCAATAAAATAAACAAAAACAAATAAAAACAAATCATAGCTTCTGGAGTTTTACCGAGGACTAGACAGGAAATGGCAACCCTCTCCAGTACTCTTGCCTGGAAAATCCTATGGATGGAGGAGCGTGGTAGGCTATCGTTCATGGGGTCGCAAACAGTTGGATATGACTGAGCAAATTCACATCAAACATCAGACATGACCTAATAAAATTTAAAAAATAATGTTTCTTAGGATTGTTTAGAGGATTAAATGTATGTAGCACATCTTAACAAGCTTCCCAGGTGGCTCAGTGGTAAAGCATCTGTCTGTCAATGCAAGAGTCACAAGAGACCCATGTTTGATCCCTGGGTTAAGAAGATCCAGAGGAGGAGGAATTGGTAACCCACTCCAGTATTCTTGCCAGGATAATCCCATGGGTAGAGCAGCCTGGCGGTCTATAGTCCATGGGATCACAAAGAGTCATACACATCTGAGCGACTGAACACACAGGCCCACAACCATCTTAATATGGTGCCTGGCAAATAGTTAATGCTAATAAGCATTACTTATTATTTATGGGCTTCTCAAGTGGCTAGTGGTAAAGAACCCACCTGCCCGTGCAGGAGACATGAGAGTCACGGGTTCTATCCTTGGGTCAAGAAGATCCCCTGGAGGAAGGCATGGCAACCCACTCCAGTATTGTTGCTTGGAAAATCTCCGTGGACAGAGAAGCCTGGCAGGCTACAGTACTTATCTTGGAAAGAGTGGGACACAACTGAAGTGACTTGGCATGCATGCATGCATGGATTATTATTTATAATAACGTTATTGACACATGAAAGTCATTGGGCACATAGGAGATACTCACCAGACAGTTCAGTTCAGTTCAGTTCAGTCGCTCAGTCATGTCCAACTCTTTGCGACCCCATGAGTCGCAGCACGCCAGGCCTCCCTGTCCATCACCAAGTACCTTCATTCTTTCTGCATGCCTTACTGCCATGGATCATATACCAATTAATTAACTTGATTCGGTAAAGTCTCTCAAGAGATCACACAAAGTAGCCTAAAATTAAGTTCAATTTCACAATCATTTCTTGAATGCTTTCTTCCTACTTTTCCTGTTGTTTGCTTTGTTCTGTTTTATAATGTCTACCACCACAATAAAAATGCCCAAATTAGAGTGAAATAGGAGTAAGAGTATATTAGACACTACTGCTGAGTTGAATCATATGAAATTGTAAAGGTTTCTCTTTTAACCTTTCTTTTAAAGAGTAACATTTATTGAGTTTTCTACATGTTTTAAATTACCAATTCCCCCAGTGTTTACTTGATATAGAAACAATTACCCTTGAAGAAACTAAGCTAAAAAGAGGTTAAGAAAATTATCCAAAGGCTATCATGCAAAAGGCAAATTAGTTACATTTTAATTTTTATTCAAATATCCCAAATTTTAAGAAAGAGAAAAAAACTCTAAATAAAATGACCAAAATGATTAATTATAAGTTTATATTAGATGTCATATATATTTTTAAAAGAATTGTATTTTATTACTCTTTTTCACTTTTTTTCCCCTAATCTACAGAAGTGGCATACTTGGAACTCACAATGTTCACCTGAAAACAGTTTTAAATAGTTACTTTTAATTAGGTAACTGAATTTTTATTTTATTTTATTTTTTCTGTTTTATATTTTAATTTTAATTTAAATTTATTTTAATTGGAGGCTAATTACTTTACAGTAGTGTATTGGTTTTGCCATACATCATCATGAATCCACCATGAGTATACACGTGTTCCCCATTCCAAACCCCCCTCCCACCTCCCTCCCTGTACCATCCCTCTGGGTCATCCCAGTGCACCAGCCCCAAGCATCCTGTATCATGCATCGAGGGCAAGGATTATTTTAAATGTGTCTCATCAATAAACGAATTTTGTTATCACAATGCTCCTGTGTGATAGATAGTAATTAACCTCTATTTTACATGAAAACTTTGAGAGAAAACAGGTAAATGATCTGCCCAAGGACACTCAGCAAAATGTGGCAGAATCTAGAATTGAATGTATAAATCTGATTCCAGAGAAAGCTCTTTAATCAGTATGCTGAACAAATGAGAGCAGTACCCACATGCAAGTGAAGCATAGTATGATAAGAAAGGAAGCCTAATGTATTGCAAGAAGGTAATATATTTTATATTTAGTTAATAAAAATGGATTATGTCAAATTCCAGGAATTTGACAGAATGTTTTGGCTCAGCGGTTAAAGCGTCTGCCTCCAATGTGGGAGACCTGGGTTCGATCCCTGGGCCGGGAAGATCCCCTGGAGAAGGAAATGGCAATCCACTCCAGTACTCTTGCCTGGAAAATCCCATGGACGGAGGAGTTTGGTGGGCTGCAGTCCATGGGGTCGCAAAGAGTCGAACATGACTGAGCGACTTCATCTTCACCTTCACCTTTCTAAGAGACTGGCAAGTTATGGAGAAAGAGAAAGAGACTGTGCAGTTTGAAAATCACATATCATGATATCCATGATATCAAAGAAGAAAAATGGAATCAACCAAATGGGACATCCTGTGCATTGCATGCAGCTCCCTTCTGAACCTTTATGTGAATCTTTATTCTTGCTTATAATATTTGACTGCAAAAATCCAATGTAAATAAGTTAAATAGCAAGAGGTTGAAAGCCACAGGATCTAGATAGATTCTGCTATGAAAGATTAGAAGAGGAATTTGATTGGAAAGAGTGTGCTATTTTTTTGTGCATAAAGAATGTGATGTGAACAAGTTCAATTTGACTTATAAGTAAATGAGACTGTACTAAGTATTGGAGCTCTGGAACTTCTTGGGTTCTAGTGGCTTACAATATTTGCTTGTTTGAATATTGTTGGCAATGTAAATAAACCAGCTGCTCATGAATTGAAGTTGTATCATCTATTCTCACTGATTGCTCCTATTGCATAGAAACAATTCCTCAGATGGAGAATGGTAGAGATAATAGTACTGATGGATTTGGAGAGTTAGCTTAGGTTGCAGGTGACTTTAGCAGCTTGATAACTTATTTTTCCATGCCCTTTATGTTCAACAGTGAAGTGCAAGTCCACTTGACTGAAACATGATTACGATTACCAGTTGTTCAGTCTGAGACAACGGCTTGCTTCTCTTCAAGCAGAAGCAGACCTTTTAGATAGAGAATGGTAATGGAAACAGGAGGAAACCAGGAAACCAACAGGTAATTACCACATTGTGGCCTTGCAGGGTTCAGAGCACTTTTGAGTTTTGCCAGGTACTCCTATTCCATCATCAAATTTTAGCAGACCCTGCATACTAATATCACCCAGGTGAGCTCTTTCAAATATCATATCCTGTTCCTCATATTTTTCACAGTCACTTGGTGGAGGTCCAGTGAGGGCAGATGATAGCAGTTGGGGGAGACACCCTTTCAATCTGGCACTCCTAGAGATTCTAAAGTATCATCTCAGGTCACTTAGCCCTTAAGAACTTGATAAACTTTGGTTATTTTCTTCTTACAAGTTTTATGGTAGTTACTTCTTCCTTCCATGATGTTCCTGAGTGAAACAGAGAGCATGTCTCTTCTCTGTGAGGAGCTTGTCATCATTTGGAATTATTTACCTAGCAAACTCTCTCAAGGGTTTAAAAAATTATGATTTTGAAGGTTTTTCAATGTTTTATCAATTTCAGGACAGAAACAATCTTCCCTTGTGGGCTTTTAACCTTATGTAAAAAAAAATACCTGATTGCTTATATAGTATATTTATTATCATATCTCTTCAATGGAAGTTAATTATCATACATGAACTGAAGATTTCCTAAAACTTAACAAGTCACACAATATTTGCTTGTTTGAATATTGTTGGCAATGTAAATAAACCAGCTGCTCATGAATTGAAGTTGTATCATCTATTCTCACTGATTGCTCCTATTGCATAGAAACAATTCCTCAGATGGAGAATGGTAGAGATAATAGTACTGATGGATTTGGAGAGTTAGCTTAGGTTGCAGGTGACTTTAGCAGCTTGATAACTTATTTTTCCATGCCCTTTATGTTCAACAGTGAAGTGCAAGTCCACTTGACTGAAACATGATTACGATTACCAGTTGTTCAGTCTGAGACAACGGCTTGCTTCTCTTCAAGCAGAAGCAGACCTTTTAGATAGAGAATGGTAATGGAAACAGGAGGAAACCAGGAAACCAACAGGTAATTACCACATTGTGGCCTTGCAGGGTTCAGAGCACTTTTGAGTTTTGCCAGGTACTCCTATTCCATCATCAAATTTTAGCAGACCCTGCATACTAATATCACCCAGGTGAGCTCTTTCAAATATCATATCCTGTTCCTCATATTTTTCACAGTCACTTGGTGGAGGTCCAGTGAGGGCAGATGATAGCAGTTGGGGGAGACACCCTTTCAATCTGGCACTCCTAGAGATTCTAAAGTATCATCTCAGGTCACTTAGCCCTTAAGAACTTGATAAACTTTGGTTATTTTCTTCTTACAAGTTTTATGGTAGTTACTTCTTCCTTCCATGATGTTCCTGAGTGAAACAGAGAGCATGTCTCTTCTCTGTGAGGAGCTTGTCATCATTTGGAATTCATTTACCTAGCAAACTCTCTCAAGGGTTTAAAAATTATGATTTTGAAGGTTTTTCAATGTTTTATCAATTTCAGGACAGAAACAATCTTCCCTTGTGGGCTTTTAACCTTATGTAAAAAAAAATACCTGATTGCTTATATAGTATATTTATTATCATATCTCTTCAATGGAAGTTAATTATCATACATGAACTGAAGATTTCCTAAAACTTAACAAGTCACACTATACCTTAAACAGTTAAGTCCAAGAGTTTCAATCAAGAATAATTAAATCAAATAGAGGGCAAAGTCATGATTTAATTAAAGAAAACATCAGGAAATCATATTTTAGATAGATTTCACACTTGTAGCCTACATATGCTAAATTTATTATCCGACCATATAAAGATGGCAGTACATCCATATATACTTAGTTGAAATTTAGGTGAGATTTACTGAATGATAACTATGTCTAAGGCACTGTAATAAAATTGTGTCCAACTGTTTGAGACCCCGAGGACTGTAGCTTGTGAGGCTCCTCTGTCTGTGGAATTTTTCAGGCAAGAATACTGGAGTGGGTTGCATTTTCTCCTCCAGGAGACCTTCCTGACCCAGGGATGGAAACTGTGTCTCTTATATCTCCTGTATTTGATGGCAGAATTTTTTTTTTAATCACTCTGCCACCTGAGAAGCAAAAACACTGTATGCTTTACTTTTTAAATTTTTAGTATAAATATATTGTTTATATAATGTCATTATAGTACTTCTAGAAATATAAAACCATAACACCAAAGAAAGTATACATTAATTCTTCCCATGGAAGAAACCATGGCATTGGTAGTTTCAATAAGTGAGTCATGTTTATAGTTCATTGTTTATAACATAAGGAACTACTTGTTATGAATTACTGCAATAAAACCTGACTTCCCATAAGCAGAAGTCTTAATTTATGGTACTATTCATCTTAAGGTGACTTTATAAAAGTCATTCAATAATTTTACAGTTGTTTAATAATGTTGGACCACTAATTTTATTTTTCAAAGGCATCCTGTTGATGAATATTGAGTCATATTCATTAATACATAATTTTACTTATTCATTGAAATAAATCTATACCTACATAATATTATCTTTCTGGTTTTGATATATTTACCTATTAATAATTGGTCAAAAATTACAATGTTGGTAAACAATGGGAGTAAGATCTATATTATATTTCTGTTTTCATTGCTCATGATATTTTCTTCTGCTTGATTAATTCTTATATTTTAAAACATAAATTCATGTTTATATCTTAATTCCAGTTAGGCTCAGAGTTCATTGCTCTGAAAAGCAGTATAAATTAGTGCTACTGTTATGAAAATTGTCTTTAATGTCAGATAAACTAGTGTTGTAGTTTTATATTCACCACAATAATTTTGCAATATTAGGCAAATTATATAATCTTTCTGAGCCTGGATTCACTAGTTTATAAAATAGGAATAAAATCTCATAGAATTCAACAGAGACTTGCACGTTCTAATCAAAGTACCTGTAATAGAATAAATACTTAATATATATTAGATTTTGTAATTATTGTTATCATTCTCTTCCCATTCATTAAGAATTAGACATAACTTATTGGTGCTATTGTAATGATTATTTTTTCTGATTTTCAGTCCCAAAGATTATCCATAATATAAAATTCATAAGTGCTTGTTTAATTTACTCAATGACTGTTAAAAATACACAAAATTGCTTATTAAGACTAAGAGATTAGAGGAAGTTGATTGTTAAACAATCTGGAAAATAATCAAAAGTTGAGCCCAGTATAATAGAAGTTAACTTTAATGGTTGCTAACGTATATCATTCATATTTAAATTCTACCATGAATTATGACCATCTCCAAATATTATAGCAAATTTTGCAATAGCTTGAACTATTTTCCTTCAAAATACTTCAAAATTAATGACTAAAAACAAATACATTATATGCATATAGAATATATGAAAAGTGAAGTCACTCAGTCATGTCCAACTCTTTGTGACCCCAAGGACTGTAGCCTGCCAGGCTCCTCTGTCCATAGGATTTTCCAGGCAAGAAGATTGGAGTGGGTTACCTTTCCTTCTCCAATAAAATATACAAATATATGTCAACATATATTAAAAAAGCTACTGGAAGGTATGTGTTATAAAAGTACTAATTTGGAAAATTTTGCTATAATCGAGCGTTTTTTTATCAATAAGTATTACTAATATAGGAATTAAAAATGTCTTATTGTCAATTAATAGAGGATTGCATATCAGTTTCAATATACATTGTACAAAGAAAGATTCATTGCATCAATGGTGTTACTGCATAATACTAAGGTTATTGTGAGCAGAGTCCAGGAAATTTTGCCACAGCCTCAGGAATGGTAACACAGGAACAATGTTTCCATGACAACACTCTAACCATGCTTTCAAGATGTATTTGTAGATGTTCATACTTTGTAATGAGAAAATATAATGACATTTTTACCTTGAAAAATAATCTAAAAACTTGTCAATCTTATTATTAACCATTTTATCTATTATTATCTGAAATTAAAAATATTTTATATGTAAAACATCTTCCTTAAAATAAATACTTTAATTTATTTTAATCATAAATATTTAGACACTCTTACAGGAACTGTGCTTAATATAGGTTCATTTTTGCTGCCAATACTAGGTAGATTGCACATAATTTTAGTTACTCATGATAGCTAAAAATTTGTTATTATTCTAGAATCTAAATTAGTGCTTATAAGTTATTGATCAAGTATTGGAGAGCAGTTTGTTTTTACAAGCTACAATGCAAATGTTATATTTGTTCATTTGTTGCCAATGCATCCAATTTTAAGCTGATTGAGTACAGCTTAAAATTTTTTAAACAGATTAAAATCTAAATTATTTTCCTTTTTTTTCCTTTTGGTCACAGTCATCTCGAGAACCTTATAGTAATGTTCACTAACTTTCCTATATGATAAGATTATATCAATGTCTGTTTTGTAAGTGCTAGAATTAAATAATAGTATATGAAATATAGTTCAAAACTGTTCGTATTTTAGAGAATTAATGCTCCACTTGATCTACAAATATTTCACTTTGGAACACCCAGATGGATATCTTCTCTTTTAGAAAAGAGGAGGTTATGTTTTCTTTTACCAATTTAATTGTTCTTCATTATCAAGGAAACCTCAATGATGTAATGATTGATATAATTTCAAGATGCTACAGTTTCATCACATATTTCTTAATATTTTAAATTCTAACCTGTTTCCAACTCAAGGGAAAATGATTTGCCTAGGGCGAAATATGCATACAGGTGGCTAAGTGGTAAAGAATCCACCTGCTAATGAAGGAAACATGGGTGTGATTCCTGGGTCCACCAGTTCCCCTGAAGTAAGAGCTGGCAGCCTAATTCTGTATTCTTTCTTTTCTGCTCCACTATTCTTGCCTGGAAAATTGCATGGACAGAGGAACCTGGCAGTCTACAGTCCATGGGGTGGCAAGGAGTCAGACACAACTGAGCAACTGAGCATACACGCATGCAAAGAGAAATACTCATAATTTGGTATTTTTGAGATAATCAGTACCACTTACATAAAAGATTTCCTAACCACAGTGGAAGCAGTAATTTCAAACTTTTATGAAAAGCTTTAATTTTGTACCTGTGAGGACAGATTATCTGATTGCTTTTCTCTGTAAAGCAATTACTTATTAATGTTGCATCTAATCAAATATCACTGAAAATATATTCCTGTAAATTTTACTAGTTATCCTACAAAAATATCTTCAATATTTATTTTTTGAGTTACTTAGTGATTTGTGTACATCTGTAAAATTGTTAAATGTATATGCACCTTTGATTTTAACATTTTTGTATTAAATGACAATATGCCTTTCTTGATAAAGCCAGGATTTTTTTTTGCTATCACACTGAGTGAATGCATGTGTAATATTTGATCTATGCATGATGTCTTTAACAAATAACCATAACATTGATTTATATCATCTATTCAGTAAGCAACTGAATCTATCATGGAATTCATTTCAATAGCTAAGTTATTTTTTCTTTTTAATGGAATTGTTTTTAACCTACCATTTTTCTAATTTTTTTGACATAATATAATTTTTAAAGAATGCTAACAGGCCATGCAATTAAGATATAATACATATACATATTATGTCTTTGAGCATGGATAAATATGAAATCCAGAGATGTTTATCATAGTGTGGCAGAAGTGTATAAAATGTAGTAGAAATAGTGCAAAGTTATATTTGGTTATTACCAAAACAGAAAAAATAGAGATGAGAGAGAAGAAAAAGGGAGATAAAAGGAAGGGAGAGAGGGAAGAAGGAAGAATGGAAAGGAAAAACAAAACAAGCAGTATAGCAAATTAATATAGAGTGATAAAGAATACTGTCTCTTAGGTCAGACTGTCTCTCCTCTGATTCTAATTTTATTACTGCAACTTGGGCAAGTTATTTAAGTCCTCTAAATTTCAGTTAATTTAACTCTAAATGTGCACAAAAATCACACCTATATATTTGTTATGTTGTATGAATTAAATGAGAAAAATCTTAATGATCATTTAATAGTATTATGCAGATAATATTAAAAATAAAATCTATTTCTTACTTTTATTGTAGTCCTCATTTATTATTATAATATGAAATGTATGCATTATACAAATTAATTAACTATGGACCTATACAAAGTATCCTTAAACAAAATGATATACCATCATATATAATAATCAACAAGCACATTTTTATTGTTTCAAAATAAATGTGAAAATTTCAGACACAAAACTATCACGAAGTTAGTTACCAGAAATTACATAGTGACCAATATTTGGCATGATGTTATTGATTATACCCCAACATAGTAGAATTTATAGTCCATATTCTTTGCTCTTTTGCTCAAATATATGATTTGTTTTGTACTTTGTGTTATGTTTGGATAAAAATCAAATATATAGAAATGGACTTGATTTTGCATCTGATATAAGCATCTGACTGAACAATATTTAAATAGACACAGTATAGCTCATGAGCATCAAGTTGTGTCATTAATATTCTATAATATTGTGATCAAGTGTGTTTAAGAATTATGGGATTTATCCTTAGTGATTTTCAATTAACAAACTATTTAAAAGATTGTTTTTAGGCATAAGAATGTGGTTTTCTTTTTGAACTGGTGGACAGATGAGGACAGCATAATGCTACCAGATATGAAACTAGACATCCAGCTTTCCTCAACAGTGTTTATTATGTAAAGAACTATGTTAAAGTATAAGGGTTAAAAAAAAAGAGAGAGAGAGAACAGAGAGTTTGAAATGTTTGTTATGGTAGTAGGAACTACCATAATCAGCAGCTATATTACTATCTCTGAGTTTTTACTACTCTACTTGATAGAAAAAGAAGCAAACTGCAATTTTCCAAATGACTCACCTAAGTGGAGATACTACCTTCTAAATTTAGCTAGGAGTAATGTCTGAACATAAAAGAATAAGAAATTATATTATTTTCCTAGGGCTTCCTTAACAAAGTATCACACACAGAGTGGCTGAAACGATAGAACTGTGTGGTCCCAAGGCTCGTGAGGCTTGAAGTCCAAAATCAAGGTGTGAGTAGAGCTATTTCCCTCTGATGACTATGATGTCCCACGATTTTCTCCTGACTCTCATAGCCTCAGGTGTTCCTTGGCTTGTGTAAGATGTACTCCCTGTAGCTTTCCATCATTTTCCTTCTACATCCATATCTTTCTCTTCACAAACATTCTTTTTATAAGGACATAACTGATACTGGTTTAGGGGCCAAGTCGACTCCACTGTAGTGCCATCTTAATTATTTCCAAGGTACTGGTAGTCAGGGCTTCAACATATAAGTTTATAGGGGATATAATTCAACCCATAACAGAAATCTATTACAATTTAATTTTAGGTAATCTAATTTGTTTCAAGTAAAGTTTTTAAATCAGTGTTACCATTAATAAAGCTGGTATTTTCATCCCTATTTATATTCTACAACTACTTCACAATTATATCAGAACCTTTACAGGTGGAGGAGAAATAAATAGTATTTTCACCACCAATAATAAGTTTATGAGGACCTGAATATTTGCAGTTGTTAGAATTCAGTAAGCTCTATTTTGGTCTTGATACATTTGATACTTCATAATTGCATGTAATTGATAGTGTCTTTACATCAGAGGAGATTGTTAGAGAAAAGTGATTTAGAAACTTAGTAATTGTGACTATTTTCAAATAAATATTCTATTTATCCCAGTGTATTTTTTCTGTGGTGCTTCCCAGATGTCTCAGTGGTAAAGAATCTACCTGCCAGGGCGGGAAACATAAGAGAGGCAGGTTCAATCCCTGAATCAGAGAGAGCCCCTAGAGTAGGAAATGGCAACCCACTCCAGTATTCTTGCCTGGAAGATTCCATGGACACAGGAGTGTGGCAAGCTACAGTCCATGGGGGTCACAAGAGTTGAACACAACTGAATGGCTGAGCGCACACACATACATATTTTTTTCAGGAAGCATCATTATTTTTCCCAGTAGGAGAAATTTGTCTCTTGTCACTTTCTTTGTGTTAGTAAAGTTGATTTCCAAATACCAGAAGTGTTGTGGCTGCTTTGTTCTCTGTGCAATAAAATAATCACATTTTCAATGACAAACCCTTTAGCCATTATTTTCTAATTGTATTAAAAGTTGAGCACTTCCTTTAAAATGGACTGCACTAGCCTAGTAGTGTTACTAAAATGAGAAATAGAAGGCATTTTTAGGAGTGTACTATTCAACATCACATTTGAAATGTGATGCTTTAAAATAGATATATTTTAAAGTAGAAACATTTGTCTCCAAATTGTTGTATTCTTTTATTAGAAATATATAATGTAAAATTTTCAATATTTATTACATTTTTCATATTGTCCTAAATTATTTGATAATGTAACATTGTGTATTATAATAATATACTCATGACACAGTAGTTTCTTAATTCTAAGATGTACATTTTTAGCATTTCTAAGTTTCAACTATTAAGATATATCTTTGAATTGATATAGCATTAGCTTTGCCAACAAAGGTCCGTCTAGTCAAAGCTATGGTTTTTCCAGTAGTCATGTATGGATGTGAGAGTTGGACTATAAAGAAAACTGAGCACCAAAGAATTGATGCTTTTGAACTGTGGTGTTGAGAAAACTCTTGAGAGTCCCTTGGACAGCAAGGAGACCCAACCAGTCCATCCTAAAAGAAATCAGTCCTGAATATTCATTGAAAGGACTGATGCTGAAGCTGTAACTTCAATACTTTGGCCACCTGATTCAAAGAATTACTTGTTTCAAAAGACCTTGATGCTGGGAAAGATTGAAGGCAGGAGGAGAAGGGGATGACAGAGAATGAGAAGGTTGGATGGCATCATGGACTCAATGGACATGAGTTTGAGTAACTCCAGGAGTTGGTGATGGACAGGTAGGCCTGGCGTGCTGCAGTCCATGGGGTCAGACATGACTAAGTGACTGAACTGAACTGAACTGAGCATTAGCTTGTCTTAGGGAGTGACACACTGGAGTGGTCACAAAAATGGGTAGCTGCTGGAGAGGTGTTCAATTCACTCTTTCCAACTCACTTTTGGAGCCAGCCACTGTGAGTGTGCTCCTTAGAGCAGATTCCAGGCTTCCCATAGCCCTCCTGTTAGCCCCAGTGGCCCTTCAGCCAGTCAGAGAGTGCCTGTACTCCCTGTGTGAGTCTTCAGGACTATGGTGCCCGATATGTGACTCCGACTGCTCATTCCTGAAGGTGAGTCTTCTTCCTCATAATCTCCCTCATCTTCTGAGTCCCCTCTCAGGGGCACAGGTTCTAACCTGATGGCTTCTTTTCTTGCCTACTTTTTGTATGAGTATTTCCTATAGCCTTCATTATACAGGAATCTTTCTGCCAGTTTTCAATTAGTTTTCAGTGAGAATTGTTCCACAGGTAGATGTATTTTTGATGTGTTCATGAAGTGAATTGAGTTCATGTACTCTTCCCTCCACCATCTTGATTGATCTCCTCAAGCTTCTCAAATATGAAATTTCCTACTGTACATATAGTATAGACTGAATTAGAAAATCACTACTTCTGAGGAAGATGTTTAAGTTAGTTACCATGAACATTGCAATCAAGTTATAATAATTATCTAAAATTGATATTAAAATACAATTTTGAAAATGACATTTAGAATAAAATCTTGCCTAAAATCCTGGGATAAACGATCATTTTCTGAAAACACTCTAAACTATACTATTTCAGAATAACATACTTGGATATATCTCCAAGTGTAGAGAATTACTTAACCAAAGAAAATATCAAATAAATCTCTTCCTCACAAATTCATAAATGATCTAAAACAGCATATACATAAATAGAGGTTCACAAAAACTGCCCCAAAACAAAAAAACAAAAATGCTGCCTGCTCAATTTTTCTCAGGGAAGAAGTAAACAATTATATTAAATAGATTATTGTATAGACTAAATTTTTATGAGGTAAGAAGCACGTCAAAGTCTCATTAGAGAGACTGGAAAGTGAAGAGGGGTGGGAAATTAAAAAGCATTAATCTGGAGGCTCATCTCTGGACTAAGAAACTGTGATTAAGGCATGCATCTACCGGGAAAGAAAATTAATTTTTCCTCTATCCCTCTAGATTATTAACTGAGATCACCTTGTAATAAAAGCCAGATTAACTGGAGAAAAACTGGAGATGTTTAATAATCAGTAAACTCCTGTATACATAGGAGATACCTGGGAAAACTGAGTAAATCCTCAAAATGGTTCAAGCCATCACCTTAGGTAAATCTCCAGCAGGAGCAGCAGCTGCATGGCTCAGGAGCGGCCAAGAGGAGATACTCCACATCCAAAGTCAGGAGCAGCAGCCCAAGGAGACATGCCACGTCCAAGGTCAGGAGTGGCAGCTGTGAAGATATACCCCACGTTCAAGGTAAGAGAAACCCAAGTAAGATCGTAGATGCTAAGAGAGGGCATTAGGGAGCAGACAGACTGAAACCACAACCACAGAAAACTAGCCAATCTGATCACATGGACCACAGCGTTGTCTAACTCAATGAAATTAAGCCAAGGTGTGTGGGGCAACCCAAGACAAACTGGTCATCGTAGAGGGGTCTGATAGTCTGTGGTCCACTGGAGAAGGGAATGGCAAATGACTTCAGTATTCTTGCCTTGAGAACCTCATGAACAGTATGAAAGGCAAAAAGATAGGACACAGAAAGATGAACTCCCCAGGTTGGTAGGTGCACAACATGCTACCGGAAATCAATGGAGAAATAACTCCAGAAAGAATGAAGAGATGGAGCCAAAACAAAGACAACACCCAATTACAGATGTGACTGTTGATAGAAGCAAAGTCTGATGCTGTAAAGTGGAAGTGGTCAAACAGGAGATGGCAACAGTGAACATCCATATTCTAGGAATCAGCAAACTAAAATGGACTGCAATGTGTGACTTTAACTCAGATGACCCATTATATCTACTACTGTGGGCAGGAATCCCTTAGAAGAAATGCAGTAGCCATCATGTTCAACAAAAGAGTCTGAAATGCAATACTTGGATACAATCTCAAAAAGGATGGAATGATCTCTGTTCGTTTCCAAGGCAAACCATTCAGTATCATGGTAATCCAAGTCAATGCCTCAACCAGTAACACTGAAGTTGAAGTTGAACAGTTCTATGAGGACCTACAAGACCATTTAGAACTAACACCTTTTCATTATAGAGGACTGAAATGCAAAAGTAGGAAGTCAAGAAACACCTGGAGTAACAGGCAAATTTGGCCTTGGAGTACAGAATGAAGCAGGGCAAAGGCTAATAGAGTTTTGTCAAGAGAACACACTGGTCATAGCAAATACCTTCTTCCAACAACACAAGAGAAGACTCTACACATGGATATCACCAGACGGCCAACACCGAAATCAGATTGATTATATTCTTTGCACCCAAAGATGGAGAAGCCCTATAGAGTCAGTAAAAACAAGATCAGGAGATGACTGTGGTTCAGATAATAAACTCCTTATTGCCAAATTCAGACTTAAATTGAAGAAATGGGGAGAACCACTAGACCATTCAGGTATGATCTAAATCAAATCCCTTTTGACTATACAGTGGAAGTGAGAAATAGGTTTAAGGGACTAGATCTGATAGACAGGGTGACTGATGAACTATGGATGGAGGTTTCTGACATTGTATAGGAGACAGGAATCAAGACTATCTCAAGAAAAAGAAATGCAAAAAAGAAAAATTGCTGTCTGAGAGGCCTTACGAACAGCTGTGAAAAGAAGGGAATCTGAAAGCAAAGGAGAAAAGGAACGATATACCATTTGAATGCAGATTTCCAAAGAAGCAAGTTCAGTTCAGTTCAGTTCAGTCGCTCAGTCATGTCCGACTCTTTGCGACCCCATGAATCACAGCTCGCCAGGCCTCCCTGTCCATCACCAGCTCCCGGAGTTCACTCAAACTCACACCCATCGAGTCCGTGATGCCATCCAGCCATCTCATCCTGGAACATCCACTTCTCCTCCTGCTCCCAACCCCTCCCAGCATCAGAGTCTTTTCCAATGAGTCAACTCTTCGCATGACATGGCCAAAGTACTGGAGCTTCAGCTTTAGCATCATTCCTTCCAAAGAAATTCCGGGGCTGATCTTCAGAATGGACTGGTTGGATCTTGTTTCAGTCCAAGGGACTCTCAAGAGTCTTCTCCAACACCACAGTTCAAAAGCATCAATTCTTTGGCATTCAGCCCTCTTCACAGTCCAACTCTCACATCCATACATGACCACAGGAAAAACTGTAGCCTTGACCAAACGGATCTTAGTCGGCAAAGTAATGTCTCTGCTTTTGAATATACTATCTAGGTTGGTCATAACTTTTCTTCCAAGGAGTAAGCGTCTTTTAATTTCATGGCTGCAGTCACTATCTGGAGTGATTTTGGAGCCCCCCAAAAATAAAGTCTGACACTGTTTCTACTGTTTCCCCATCTATTTGCCGTGAAGTGATGGGACCAGATGCCATGATCTTCGTTTTCTTAATGTTGAGCTTTAAGCCAACTTTTTCACTCTCCTCTTTCACTTTCATCAAGAGGCTTTTTAGTTCTTCTTCACTTTCTACCATAAGGGTGCTGTCAAGGATAGATAAAAAAGCCTTCCCTAGCAATCAATGCAAAGACATAGAGGAAAACAATAGAATGGGAAAGACTAGAGATCTCTTGAAGAAAATTAGAGATACCAAGGGAAATTTCATGCAAAGATGGGCACAATAAAGGACAGAAATGATATGGACCTAGCAGAATCTGAAGATATTAAAAACAGGTGACAAGGATACACAGAAAGACTATACAAAACATATCTTAATGACTCAGATAACAATGATAATGTGATAACTCACCTAGAGCCTGACATCCTGGAATGTGAAGTCAAGTGGGCCTGAGGAAGCATCACTACAAAAAAAGCTAGTGGAGGTGATGGAATTTCAGCTGAGCTATTTCAAATCCAAAAAGATAATGCTGTGAAAGTGCTGCACTTTTGGAAAACTCAGCAGAGGCCACAGGACTGAAAAAGGTCAGTTTTCATTCCAATTCCCAAAAAAGGCAATGCCAAAGAACGTTCCAACTACCACACAGTTGTGCTCATCTCACACGCTAGTAAAGTAATATTCAAAATTCTCCAAGCCAGGCTTCAGCAGTACATGAACCATGAACTTTCAGATGTTCAAGCTGGTTTTAGAAAAGGCAGAGGAACCAGAGATCAAATTGCCAACATCCACTGGATCATGGAAAAAGCAAAAGTGTTCCAGAAAAATATCTATTTCTGCTTTATTGACTATGCCAAAGCCTTTGACTGTGTCAGTCCCATAAACTGTGGAAAATTCTGAAAGAGATGGGAATATTGTACCACCTGACTTGCCTTTTGAAAAACTTGTAGTATGCAGTTCTGGAAGCAACAGTTAGAACTGGACATGGAACACAGACTGGTTCCAAATCAGGGAAAGAGTATGTCAAGTTTGTATATTGTCACTCTGCTTATTTAACTTATATGCAGAGTACATCATGACATCCCTGGGCTAGAATAAGCACAAGCTGGAATCAAGATTACCAGGAGAAATAACAATAACCTCAGGTATGTGGACGACACCACCCTTATGGGAGAAAGTGAACAAGAACTAAAGAACCTCTTAATGAAAGTGAAAGAGGAGAGTAAAAAGTTGGCTTAAAGCTCAGCATTCATAAAACAAAGAGCCTCTTGATGAAAGTGAAAAAGAGAGTAAAAAGTTGGCTTAAATCTCAACATTCACAAAACTAAGATCATAGCATCTGGTCCCATCACTTCATAGCAAATAGATGGGAAACAGTGGAAACAGTGGCTGACTTTAGTTTTTTGGTCTCCAAAATCACTGTAGATGGTGATTGCAGCCATGAAATTAAAATACTGTTACTCTTTGGAAGGAAAGTTATGACCAATCTAGATAGCATATTAAAAAGCAGAGACATTACTTTGCCAACAAAGGTCCATCTAGTCAAGGCTATGGTTTTTCCAGTAGTCATGTATGGATGCAAGAGTTGGACTATAAAGAAAGCTGAATGCTGAAGAACTGATTCTTTTGAACTGTGGTTTTGAACTGCAAGGTGATCCAACCAGTCCATCCTAAAGGACATCAGTCCTGGATGTTCACTGGAAGGGCTGATGTTGATGCTGAAACTCCAATACCTTGGCCACCTGGTGTGAAGAGCTGACTCATTTTTTAAAGACCCCGATGCTGGGAAAGATTAGGGGCAAGAGGAGAAGGGGAGGACAGAGGAGAAGGGGAGGACAGAGGATAAGATGGTTGGATGGCATCATCGACTCAATGGGCATGAGTTTTTGTGGACTCTAGGAGTTGGTGATGGACAGGGAGGCCTGGCGTGCTGTGGTTCATGGGGTTGCAAAGAGTCGGACACGACTGAGTGGCTGAACTGAACTGAGCAAGTGGGGAATAAGTAGTTATTCTCATATTTTATTATTGAGATATAATTGATTTACAATATTATATTAGTTTCAGCAGACAACATAATGATTCAGTATTTCTATAGATTACACTCTATTTGAAGTCATTATAAAATATAGGCTTTATTCTCTGGGCTGCACAATATACATTTATTTATTTTATGAATAGCAGTTTGTACCACTTAATTCTCCACCCCTATATTGCCTCTCCTCTTTGGTCAACACTAGCTTGTTCTCTATATCTGTGAGTATTAGCTGTGCATTTATCATATAGCTTTTATTATATTACATTATGCTTTTCTACATTGAATTTGTTGAGAGTGTTAATCATGAAAAAATGTTTAATTTTTTTTTGTTAAACACTTTTTTTCTGCATCTCTTGAGAAGTTCATAGGATTTTTATTCTTCACTTTATTAATGTAGTGTTCTTGACATTTTGGGGAATTCAAATTAATTTCAATAATAGATTCTGAGAATTATTTGAGACCCCATGGACTGTAGCATGCCAGGCTCCTCTGTTCTCCACTATCTCTGGGAATTTGCTCAAATTTATGTCCATTGAGTCGGTGATGCTATCGAACCATTCCTTTCTTCCCCCCTCTCCTTTTGTCTCCAATCTTTCCTAGAGTCAGGGTCTTTTCCTGTTATTTGGCTCTTCTCAAAGTACTAGAGCTTCAGCTTCAGCATGAGTCCTTCTGGTGAATATTCAGGGTTGATTTCCTTTTCGATTGACTCGTTTGATCTCCTTGCTGTCCAAGGGACTCTCAAGAGTCTTCTCTAGCACCACAATTGGAAAGCATCAAAAGTTTGGTTAAGCACAAACTAATAATTTTCCTTTAGAATTCTCTTTTATCAAAATCAGATCAATATTCTAGGAGAACTTTGTAACAAAGAGAAAAAGAAAAAACTCAATCTTGCATCAGTTTACAAAATTAACATATATATGCTTTCAAAATTGTAAGAATTGCAATTTAAAAGTTCTAATCCCTATGATAAACACTATAATAAGATTTAAACATAGCTATATCAGGGAACACAGTAGTAACATTTTAATTTATCTACATGGAATATTTTTAAATCCAATTTTTCTTAATAAATTATCTTACACTTATCCTTCATTGCACAACAGGACCATTTTAAATTTATTTAATTTACCTATTCATATTCTATTAATTCTAATTTTGTCTTGGACATTGACTTCACTTTATTTTTACTAAACTTTACATACTGCTAAATTGGGATCCTTTGATTTTTCAGTAAAGTCATATTAATATGTCATATACTACCATCTGTCATTAAATTTGTTTGAAGTTTCCATTTATAGTATAGTGCTAATAATGGTTTTAATCATTAGTAATATATTATAAATTTGCAGGTTATGTAGTAAAGAAACTTGTTGAGTTTTCCAGGAATATACTTCACTTAATGAATAGTATTTATTATTTAACAAAGTATCAATCCACAAGCTTGTTAATAGATGTTAATTAAATTTCTAAATTCTAACTTAGAAATTCAGTAATTTAACTGAGTTTATGAGAAAGTTTATCTATGAAGGGGAGCAGAATTTTCCACCCAGAATATGTATCTTTGGCATAAGAATTATTTTAGCTTCATTACTTTTAAGAAACAGCAGACATAGAAGACATTCTGTAAAGTGAATATAAGCTGCTGCTGCTGCTGCTGCTGCATCACTTCAGTCCTGTCTGATTCTGTGCGACCCCATAAATGGCAGCCTACCAGGCTCCCCCGTCCCTGGGATTCTCCAGGCAAGAACACTGGAGTGGGTTGCCATTTTCTTCTCCAGTGCATGAAAGTGAAAAGTGAAAGTGAAGTTGCTCACTCTTAGCGACCCCATGGACTGTGGCCCATCAGGCTCCTCCATCCATGGGATTTTCCAGGCAAGAGTGCTGGAGTGGGTGCCATTGACTTCTCCCCTGTTTGTAAATGATATTTACATTTATAAGGGAAATTTACACTTTCAAGGGTATTTCCCACTCTCTATCAGAAAAAGACTCTCTAGAAACTCTTGTCAATGGATTAGGTAATGGCCTAAATCTGCATAATGACCTTACCCTATTCTACTGTGCTTTTCTTGATAGCCTCCCATAACTATTCACTCCTTTCCCCAAGATCTTAATCTTGCCTTTAGCCATGGTGTTTAAAGCATTAGCTTAGATTGTTTGGGGGAGTTACTCGATTTTCCTTAGTATCTTATGTATATAGGAGGTATGTACTTTCATGCATGCTTAGTCGCTCAGTCCTGTCTAACTCTCTGTGATCCCATGGACTGTAGTCTGACAGTTTCCTCTGTCCATGGGATTTTTCAGGCAAGAATACTGGAGGTGTTGTTATTTCCTTCTGCAGGAGATCTTCCTGACACAGGAAGGGAACCTGTGTCTCACGTCTCCTGCAGTAGTTGGCAGGTTCTTTACCAATGAGCCACCAGGGAAGCCCCACAGAAGGTATATATGTTATTAAACTTCTGTTAGTTTTTCTCCTGTTAATAAGTCTTTTATCAGCCCACAACCTAGAAGAGAGAGAGAAAATTATTTTCCTACCTCACATCTACATAAACAGATTGATTTGTTATGAGAAGTGTCCATATACCCAATAAGAAGACTGTGAACAATCTGAGTTTTCTATGATGGTATAACGAGCAGATACCATGTGAGCTCTACAAGTCATATACTTTTACAACCAAGCAGAACCCAGTGGGGTTTTCCCTGGAAGAAGCCTTCCCCATATCCTCTAGTTACCTCCTCTCTGAAGTATCTAGATAATAGTATTTGATGCACATATCCTGAGTTATTTTGCAGATGTTAAAAAACCTCCTCCCCTCCAACAAATCGAAGATGTTAATTACTTGATGTCCTTGGGCTCATAACCCCAGGCCTCCTGGAGCCTAAGGACTGATGATGTTAACCCCTGTGACATCACCCTGCTACCTCACCATTGGCCAATAAGAGAATTGTGCATAAGCGGATCACAGACCTTGTGACCTCCTTCTGTCATCTGGCTTTTAAAAAGTGCTTTTCTGAAACACTTCAGTGAGTCCAGAGCTTTTTAGGGCATGAGCCACCTGTCTCATTTCATGGCCTTGCAATAAACCTTTCTCTGCTCCAAACTCTGAAATTTCAGTTTGTTTGGCCTCATTGTACGTAGGTCACAGGAAATTGCATTAACACTATCTCAAATCGGTGAAATGCTTTCCATTGTCTTTTTATTGTCACTGTTTAAGAATATATTCTTTGCTTTTAAACTACACCTGATATGAAGAACTGACTCATTTGAAAAGACCCTGATGCTGGGAAAGATGAGGGGCAAGAGGAGAAGGGGATGACAGAGGATGAGATGGTTGGATGGCTCACCGACTCAATGAACATGAGTTTGAGTAAACTCCAGGAGTTGATGATGGACAAGGAGGCCTGGTGTGCTGCAGTCCATGGGGTCACAAAGAGTCAGACACGACTGAGTGACTGAACTGAACTGAAACTATATTCAGACTTCAGTCAGGTATCTAACTTTAGATTGAAACTCTCTTTTATCTCTTTTCTTAAATTTTGTTGTTGTTGTCCTTGTTATTCAGTTACTAAGTCGTGTCCAGTTATTTGCAACCCCATGGACTGCGGCACACCAAGCTTCCCTGTCCTTCACCATCTCCTGGAGCTTGCTGAAACTCATGTCCATAGAGTCAGTGATGCCATCCAACCATCTCATTCTCTATCCCCCACCTTCTCCTCCTGCCTTCAATCTTTCCCAGCATCAAGGTCTTTTTGAATGAGTCGGCAATTCGCATCAGGTGGACAAAGTATTGGAGCTTCAGCTTCAGCATCAGTCCTTCCAATGAGTATTCAGGGTTGACTTCTTTTAGGATTGACTTGTTTGATCTCCTTGAGCCCAAGGAATTCTCAAGAGTCTTCTCCAATACAAAAGTTTGAAAGCATCAGTTCTTTGGTGCTAAGCCTTTTTTATAGTCTAAATCACATCCATACACGACAACTAAAAAAATCATAGCTTTGACTACATGTACTTTTGTTGACAAAGTGATGTCTATGCTTTTTAATACTTGGTCTAGTTTTGTCATTGCTTTCTTCCAAGGAGTAAGCGTCTTTTAATTTCATGGCTGCAGTCACCATCTGCAACAATTTTGGAGCCCAAGAAAATAAATGCATTCACTGTTTCCATTGTTTCCCCATCTATTTGCCATGAAATGATGAGACCAGATGCTATGATCTTAGTTTTTTGGATGTTGAGTTTTAAGCTGCTTTTTCACTCTCCTCCTTTTTACATCTGTAGCATTCAGGTCCTGTGTGTGTGCTACATTGCATACAGTCGGGTGAGGGAGGTGAAAAAAGTAATACTGCTAAGACTCTTTTTCCTTCCAATCTGTGTCCGTTCCTGTGTCAGGGAAAGTGGAATTGATGCTAAAAAACTTTATATTTATCTATTCCTTAATGGTCTCAACTTTCCTGGTGGCTCAGAGGGTAAAGCGTCTGCCTACAACTGGGGAGATTCGGGTTCGATCCCTGGGTCAGGAAGATCCCTTGGAGAAGGAAATGGCAATCCACTTCAGTACTCTTGCCTGGAAAATCCCATGGAAGGAGGAGCATGGTAGGCTACAGTCCATGGGGTCGCAAAGAGTGGGACAGGACTGAGCAACTTCACTTTCACTTTCTTAGTGGTCTCAATGGTGGTCTTTAGAGTGCAGTGTTTAAAATGATGGTGAGTGCAAACACAGCTACCACCTGCGTAACAAAAATGTAAACTTTACTTCCCAGATTCCCCCTCACCTAAGAAACATGACTCCTAAATGTCTTCTATTTGCCTAGTACAAGGGTTTTGGGATTGGTTAGTTTCTTCTTAATGGGGGCAATATTCAAATTCTTATCAACACATTACTTTCAATCCGTGCATCTATATTTGTGTGATAGGGTATAAGAGGAATTAGATAAAAAGTAATGGGTCATGGTAAGTAAAAGGAGAAAACAGACCAAATTTCTGAGAGTATGCAATCTAAAAATCTGGTATCACTGCTGAGGATAGCACTGTAATAGAAAGTATTATTTTGCATTTTTTATCACTTCCTTAGTTGATTCACTTTGCTAATATCTTCTCCATCTATGAAATTTCTCCCAATTTATAATTTAGCATGTGCTTTAGCATTTTAATTTTTTACAGACATTTTGAGATGATTTTTCCTCCTTCTTTTGACCATGGATCAATAAGTATTTTTCAGTCTTGCTTAGCTCCAGTATAAAACTTCTTAAGAAATTATTTATAGTCATTGCTTCCTTTCTTCCCCAACAAAATTAACAGATTGCTTTCTGGGCCTCATGTTACTGATGTATTTGTTTTAAATATCAGCAAAGTGAAAAGTGAAAGTGAAGCCGATCAGTCGTGTCTGACTCTCATGACCCCATGGACTGCAGCCTACCAGGCTCCTCCATCCATGGGATTTTCCAGGCAAGAGCACTGGAGTGGGGTGCCAATTACACAACCTGATTATTTTTCTTTAATTCTTAGCTTCCTTGATTTCTTGTAGCTTTTGAATTTGTTATCCCTTTTCTTTTCTCAAAACTTTTCTTAACTTTCCTTCAGCTTACACTACCCTGCTTTCTTTCTCTTTCATTAATGATGGTTTGATTTTTTTTTTTTTTGCCACCAAATCTAGTTATTGAGCTAATTTTTCCCCATATCTTCTTCCAAAGAGAAAAGTCTCCAGTTTCTCTCAAGGTTTTCATATGATCACTATATAGACAACTCAGTTTATCTGAAGTTAAAAGTCACCCTTTCTGATAACAGTTTTCTGCACTTGATCTTAGCCAAAAGGCCAAGAAGTGATGATAACAGTTTTCTGTTTCTTTTTCAGTCACTAAGTCTTTTAATAGGTATCCCCTTAGTCCCTCCATGAGGTTTGGCTTCCCTTTCTCTATGTATTCGGTAATTTCTCCTCATTCTGTCATTTCCTAATTGATGGTCTTGTTTTCACTGCTCTATACTTTAGTTTTTCACAGCGTTGCTCTATACTTCAAATCTATATCCATTTTGCACAGTGAAACAAAATTATTTTTATAGACTTTGCTTAAGAATAATAAGATTATATATTATCAGGGGTCCAAAGCACATTAACATAAATATTGGGCAATGCCCTTAGTGTTTGGTGAGGAAATAATGATAGTCATTAATAACTTTTATAAATACACATTAGTGCCTTAGCTAGAATTAGAATCTCATGGATACAATTATACCAGGCTCATATCCTTCCACTCTTACTAGTTACAAATAATATATTTCTAAAGTCATCAAATTAAAAATTCTAAACCCAACATTATATGGCTGAACTGTCCAATAGATTGACCACTAATTATATTTGTCTTCTGTACATGTGAAAGATATCTAATTTGGACTGAAATGCTCTGTGATTAAAAATACACCTTCTTTAAAATACTTAGTACACAAAATAATGTAAAATGTTTTAAATACTTTAAAAGCATTGATTGCCCATTTAAATAATTATATATCAATATTAATACAGAGTCAAATAAAATACTTATTTTATTTATTTCTTGCTACATTTTTAAAATAATTTAAAATTTTATGTTTGTCTCTTTGTGTCTCACAATATAATTTTACTGGCGAGTGTCTTTCTAGAAACTCCACAAATCAATACTTTATATACCTCAAAAACTCTTCACAAGTAAATTTTCACATAAGGCCAGCCAGCCTAGCTCAGTTCTTCAGCATTCAGTAGTTCATGTTATTGTTGTATTTTGCTTTTCATTTCTATTATCTGGAATATACTTTTAGACACATGTCTGCCCCATTCCTGTGAGTATATATTTCTTCAATGAGATTTTGCCACATTTTTTCCCCCTCCCATAAAGAAGTAGAATCCAGTTCTCCATTCTCTTAAGTCCTAAGACTTGTGACTTCCTTTGATAAACAAAATTCAGAGGAAACAGATTTGATGGAGTACTTAGCCTAGGCCTTTAGAAGTCACACAGATTCTTTATTTTCACTTTCTTGGAATGCTGCCCCAAGATATCTGTGAAGATGCTTAGTCTATCCTATAGAGGATGAAAAACCAAGTAGAGCAGAGACAAATCAGTCTAGATACACTTTCCTATATAAATCATCTGACAGTGAGCCCTAAGTATCAGACATGAGACCAGAGGTATTTTGGGCAAGGCAACCTTTTTCAAGAATTCATGCCCATGCAGTTTTTTTCCAGTCTTCAGCCACATTAGTGACACAAGATGATAGCAGAAGAACCACCCAGCTGAACTAATTCCAAACTGGAAATTTAGAGAACCAAGGATAATGTGAACAATTGCTGCACTTTAGCCTGTTTTGTTATTCAGTAATAGATAACCAGTAGAAGTTCACGTCCCTTAGTATTTCAGATTCAACACTCTATCCAAAGTAACTTGAACTGATGACTTTCATGAATATTTTCTCATTATCATAGGCCTCTAACTGCTTTCCTTTAACTGGATTGACATAATAGTTGACTATTTTTTCTATAAGTTTAGAATTATTTTACAAATATTATTCTTGCCTTCAAAACTATGTAGTTTAGCTCTTTCCTGACAAAAATATGAGATTTGTAACACAGTGCTGGAATTCATAACTATCACAGACACTGCAGCTATGACTGCAACCATTTGTCAGCATTATTATATGTCAAGTGCATATTTTAACTCATAAAATTCCATGGCATAAGAACAGTTTTTATTCTCAAGAGGGACAGAGACATAGAAAGGTTTATAACATGTGGCACACAATGGCAATCAGTAGGGCCAGAGTCTAATTACAGAATAGTTATCTGATGCCAGAACTCATGCTCTTAACCACTTTAGGCTAATACCCTCTATAAACTGGCATCATAAAGATTTTACCTAAGGGAAATGATGTATTCTAAAGGGACTTGTTAGTATCATGTAGCTTCCTAGTCACATTTTTTTTTTGCAGGTTTTCCCCTGCCCTATATTTTCTTGTCATCTTTTTTAATATTGGAAATCATCAATGCTCAAATCTAAGCCTGCAGATTTTTATCAATCAATATTAGATTTCTGCTGCTGCTGCTGCTGCTAAGTCGCTTCAGTCGTGTCCGACTCTGTGCAACCCCAGAGATGGCAGCCCACCAGGCTCCCCCGTCCCTGGGATTCTCCAGGCAAGAACACTGGAGTGGGCTGCCATTTCCTTCTCCAATGCATGAAAGTGAAAAGTGAAAGTGAAGTCGCTCAGTCGTGTCCGACTCTTAGTGACCCCATGGACTGCAGCCCACCAGGCTCCTCCGTCAATGGGATTTTCCAGGCAAGAGTATTGGAGTGGGTTGCCATGGGAGAGCTCAAACCCATAGTTTTAATTGCTACAAATGTCAATGTTTCCCAAATTTATACTTCTAAGTCATACTTCTCTAAATTTCATCATCTTGACAACTAAATCAATCACAAATGCATGTGTTTCTGTCATTTTCATAAATATCAGTCAAATAGAAATGATTATCATTGTGAGCTATTTCCACCAGCAACACTGTGAATCTATTGTCCATGTTGCAAGATATATCTCCTGAAAACACGGATCTAATCACATCTTGACACTTACCTTCTGAAACTCTTCCAAATATTTAAGAGTTGAGTGTATATATGTCTCTGCCCAGACTGGCTACTGAACTTTAACATTTCCATTTCACTCATGCTCCCCTTTTCTCTAATCTCCATCTACACTGAAATTTACTTCCTTAAATGAGCCATGCTCCCCACAGATTGAGTGGCTTTGGACAAGCTGATGTATTTGCATTATTTTGTGGTAACATAAATAAATAACAGTAGGCCACAACTAAAGCATTCCTGAGTTTCATCTACTTCCCTAATTCTGGCTGTAATAAGACTGATGCAGGTAGCTGAAAGGGGATGGATTAATTTGAGGAATGAACTGCTTGACCCTGGAAGAAGCAAGGTTTATTATTGCACCTACTATTAATAAACAATCCAAAACACAAAAGCCCATCTCAAAGGGCTCTGGATGTTGAGAAAAGCCTAGAATAAACATAAAAAGTACTGTAATCCTTGACCTAGTTTCCTTCAGCTCTGCATAAATTAAACACAAGACAAAAGATCATCAATGCATGGTCTTCAAGCTGGTCTTTTGAAGTACAGTTGACCCTTAATACAGATTTGAATTGCACAGGTCAAGTGCATACAGACTTTTTAAAATAGTAGATACAATAGTACTATGTGATCTATGGTTGGCTAAATCTGCAAATGCTTAACCACAGATACAGAGGAAACTCAGATATGGAGGGCAGACTATATGTGTAAATTTTTGCCTGAATGGAGGATAGGCACCCTGAATCATCATTTGTTTAAAGATCAACTGTAACTGTACAAATAACTATATGTCATGGGAGTAAAGGCAAAACAGACTGCATCAATGATATATTTGGGGAGAAAAAAATTAAAGTGAAAACAGACAAATTATCTCTGCTTTTAAAAATAACGAGAAGAAAATAATAACCACACAGAAACACTTTGAGAGTTAAAAAGGAAAAAGTAGTGCAAAGTATGTAGACCAATTAGTATCCATTTTATAGAGAGAAACATAATTTTCAACAAGAAATGTTTCATAACTTCTCAGTATCATTAAAGGCTAAAAGGATCAAATATAAGATATTTAAGGGCAATAAAATGTGATATAAATGATTAAGATACAAGTTGAAGGATAGTTAAACTAAAATAAAACCATTACAGGACTTAGAAATAAATTAAAAATAATTTAAAAAGAAAGAATAGAAGCAAGCCCAGTAATGAACAAAAGGCATGGAGAAAAAAATCTGAAATAAAAAAATAAACTATGGAGAGGAAAGTGACATAGCTGAGAAGAATTAAAATATAGTGGGGGTGATGGAAAAGGTAAATTATCACAGTAACTCAAATAAAGAAAGTAAAGAAAAAGATGATGGATAGATAGATAATAGACAAAATCAAAACCAAACTAAGGGAAAGTTTGTTTTTCATTTTTTACTTCCCTTTCTTTTTTCAATTTATATGTTATCATAGGAGACACATAATATGTTGCTAGAAAGGAAATACAGTGTTTCTGAAGAAACACAGAAAATCAGCAATTGAAGACATTCAGGTGAACTTATAGGGTTTTGAAATATTTTGACAGAACAAAAGCAATTAGGGCAAAAAATAAAAACATGCCAGTGACTTGAGTTGACCTTAGATTTTGCTACAACTACCTTTAAAGCTAGGAAATAGTGGAGCTATGTCTATCTGCTTTTGAGGGATAAAGTTATGGTCTAAGAAATGTATATTAAACCAACTTCTAATACATAGAATAATATTTTAATACATACATAGCCAATATCCTGGGATCCTAGGTAATGCAATTGAAAGGATTTCTTTATAAAAAATAAAAATCTTAATAAATACACAAAACCTACACTGTTTGCCTTAGACATAATGAATAGATGCATTTTTTGTTTGTTGTCTTTCATTTTTTTTTCTAGTCTTTTATTTATTTATTTATTTTTAACTTTACAATATTGTATTGGTTTTGCCATTTGTTGTATTTTAAACTGACCACTTGTCTTCAGTGAAATGGCAAGCAACATTTAGATATTATCAGTACTGCTATCAGTCCTCTATCAAATGAGAGATTTTCAAATAGTCTTGGCAACCAACTATCTGAAATCATTTTAATAAATAAGTGAACAGAGAGATTTATTTGTAATTGATAGATAAGGTCTGAGCTAAGGCTGGGGACGTGTTTCAAATTGGGTAGTATTTTGATCAATTTTTGTGTTAATTCTTGAGACAGAAATGGTAGTCTCCAGGCATCAAATAATTCTATTAATATTTGGTTGGGATTTATTGTTGATGTCTTATTACAACCTACTTGTCTCATATAGAAAGTTAAGTGAAGCATTGTACTCTATTTCTAATTTTCTAATATATATATACATATATGCTATATATATGCATATATATGTATATAGCATATACATATATAGGTATATATATGAAAATCTTAACTTCAGAATTTTCACATTATTATTTTTTCTTTGTAATAATATTTGAAAGAAACATAGATATTTGTGTATTTTACTTAACACTTACTCCTAGGTTATGAATCATACATTTCCCCAAGGACAAAAATAAAAATCATTATTTGAATGGTAAGCGATAATAAGAGACATTCAGGACCAGAGACAGAAATTTGACCATCTCCATTAATACAAATTCCAAGTCTAGACTGTTTTCTGAGCTTCATCTGTAAATATCAAACCACCTATTCAAAATCTCCACTTACATATCAAAAAGATACCTGAAACTGAACATGTCAAACTGGATTTACTATCTCTTTCTAAATCTTCCCCACATCCAAAGTTCAGTTTAAATTAAATGCCAGCATCACTTATCCAGTTGCTCAAGCTTGAGTCATGCATGATTTCTCCTAGTACATCAGCCCCAGATCTCACAAAACTGCTTATTACAGTCCATCTTTATTGCCACAACTCTTGTCCTAGTTACATCATTCTCAATTTATTGTTAATCTTCTAACATCCATTTGCTAAGCCTGGTCCTTCAATCTAGTCTCTATAGTACAGAGAATAACCATTTAAATATGTGATAATGCTGTTTCTTTACTAAGAAACTTGCTTCCCACTGTCTCCACAATAAAAGATAGCTTTCTTCAGGTGGTAGAAGACCCTGCCTAAACAAGGCCCACCTATCTTTCCAGGATCGCCTCAAATTACACTGTCAAAGTCATCTCCATTCTAATACTGGGGCTTTACAATTCTTCAAATGTTCATTGTTCCAGTTTTGCATCTTAGCTAAAGCTATTGTCTGTTCAAAATGATCTTTTATTCTGCTTTATATCTATTCTATCGATCCTTCCTGTCTCAGCACATTTTTTTCTCTGAGAAATTTTCACAAATTGGACCCTCCTTTTCATATATGGGTAGGTACATTTGTTATAAGTTCTCCTGTATGTGAACTATTGATAATATTTTGATAATATTGATAATATTTTGATACTTAAAATATTTTAATACCATAAATTAAAAAAAAAAACCTTAACCATAGTACATTACCTCTACTGTTCTCATAATGTCAGTTATACAATTCACATAAACTGAATTCACATAAAATATACTTTACTTATTGTACAAGTCATTGACTGGTCAAACTCTCTTCTACTATTAAGTTTCTATAACAGGACCAAGTGTTACATTTTTGTTGATGTTTATCACAGAAAATTTTAAGAACTAGAAATAAATATGTAAAGAAGGAGATAAAGGAAAACACCTACTTACATTCTCATCTCAGAAATAACCATCATTAACATTCTTCCTTACATATATACCAGTAACAAATTTTGTATATATGTTTGTGCATTTGCATTTTGCACTTGAGTGGAAACTGATATTTTATAAATGTAATAAAATAGTTTTCATCTTATTTCTCATTATAATATAAGCAATTTCTCCATGTGCTTTAACAGTCCCTTCTACCTAGGTGACACAGTGGAAAAGAATCTGCCTGCCAAGAGGATATGCAAGAAACTTAGGTTCAGTCCTTGGGTTAGGAAGATACTCTGGAGGAGGAAATGACAACCCATTCCAGTATTCTCACCTGGAAAATTCCATGGACAGAGGTGCCTGATGGGCTACAGTCCATGGGGTAGCAAAGAGTTGCACATGACTGAGCATGCATGAATGCAAACCATGACTACTTACAGCTGCATGGATCCTTACATGAATACACTGTATTTAATCATTCCACTATCATCGTATATTTAGCAATATATACATAAATACATCCATTTTCACTCTAGAAATACTGCTGATATGTAGCTGACCATATTGGCCCATAAATTTTCTTATACATCTCTGATACTATTCTTGATATAAGATCCTAAGAATTGACTACCCGCATCAAAGAGTATGATTTTATTTTTTAGGTTAGAAGTTTATTTATAAATGGACTAAATTTCATCTCAATAATTTCAAAGAGATTTTACACAAAATGTAAGCATACTAAGAGAATCCTAAAAACATGTAACAATAAAATTCTCCACAAAATTAATATTGGTAATCCTGTGAATGTATAAGAGAAAAACCATTCATTATTAGAATATTACTTTACTTAGAGATATAATTTTGAGATAAATTTTTAAAGAAACAGCCTTTGTAAGTAGATCTGGAAAAACACACACAAATATAAGATATTTATAACTCTATAAAGTATTTGTGATTATCATTGTTGTCTACAAGTTAGATTTACAAGTTAATATATGATGGCAATGCTCTAATAAGTTTTGAAATGTTTCCTATGTTGTATCACTGATCTAGAGTGTACATTGAAAATAAATCTTTTCTAAATGGGCATGGATAAAGCATGCAAATGTCTGAATTTTCAAAGGAAGCAAAATGATCTCTTCAATTTTTTAAAATATATTCGTTGATTTTTTGCTCTAGCAACTGCAAAGTCAGGCATCTGTTACTGTTTGGTGTGGTGTTGAATTTCATGGTTTGTTAATTTTGCGGTTATGTCTACAAAGCTAATAAAAGAAAATAGGCAAGTCTTTCATTCTGCAAAATTCAGAATATCCCTTGGGTAATTTTTTCTTCATGGAATTCACTTCACATTTTTCTTTTAAGTGAATGAGCTGTTTCCCATTTTTTAAAGTTATCAAGAACTATGGATTACTTGAATTTTAGGTTGTTAAAAATAATAAAACTGGCTCCACATGATTAATTCTCCAATATTGGTTTCAGAGACTCTTTTACTATGTAGAGGGAAGGGCAATATAAAACTTTACATAAAACATATCTCTGTACTTCCCCAGTCCATATGGACATGATAGTAGCGTGAGAGTAGATCCCTGGATAAAAATCAATTCATTTGACACTATTAGTTCAGTTCAGTTCAGTTCCGTCGCTCAGTTGTGTCCGACTCTTTGCAGCCCTATGAACCACACCACACCAGGCCTATCTGTCCATCATCAACTCCCAGAGTCCATCCAAACCCATGTCCATTGAGTCAGTGATGCCATCCAACCATCTCATCCTCTGTCATCCCCTTCTCCTGCCCTCAATCTCTCCCACATCTGGGTCTTTTCAAATGAGTCAGCTCTTCCCTTCAGGTGGCAAAGTATTGAAGCTTCAGGTTCAACATCAGTCCTTCCGATAAACACCCAGGGCTGATCTCCTTTGGGATGGACTGGTTGGATCTCCTTGCAGTCCAAGGGAATCTCAAGTCTTCTCCAACATCACAGTTCAAAAGCATCAGTTCATCTGCACTCAGCTTTCTCAACTCTCACGTCCATACATGACCAATTGAAAAACCATAGCCTTGACTATACAGACCTTTGTTGACAAAGTAATGTCTTTGCTTTTTAATATGCTGTCTAAATTGATCATAACTTTCCTTCCAAGAAGTAAGCATCTTTTAATTTCATGGCTGCAATCACCATCTGCAGTGATTCTGGAGCCCAGAAAAATAAAGTCTGACACTCTTTCCCCATTTATTTGCCATGAAGTGATGGGACCAGATGCAATGATATTAGCTTTCTGAATGTTGAGCTTCAAGCAAATTTTTCACTCTCCTTTTTCACTTTTATTATGAGGCTCTTTAATTCTTCTTCACTTTCTGCCATAAGGGTGGTGTCCTCTGCATATCTGAGATTATTGATATTTCTCCCAGCAATATCCAGCTTCTTCCAGCTGGATTGTGCTTCTTCCAGCCCAATGTTTCTCATGATGTACTCTACATATAAGTGAAATAAGCAGAGTGACAATACACAGCCTTGACGTACTCCTTTTCCTATTTGGAACCAGTCTGTTGTTCCATGTCCAGTTCTAACTGTTGCTTCCTGACCTGCATACAGGTTTCTCAAGAGGCAGGTCAGGTGGTCTGGTATTCCCATCTCTTTCAGAATTTTCCACAGTTTACTGTGATCCACACAGTCAAAGGCTTTGGCATAGTCAATGAAGCAGAAGTAGATGTTTTTTCTGGAACTCTTGCTTTTTTGATGATCCAGCAGATGTTGGAAATTTGATCTCTGGGTCCTCTGCCTTTTCTAAAACCAGCTTGAACATCTGGAAGTTCACAGTTCACGTATTGCTGAAGCCTGGCTTGGAGAATTTTAAGCATCACTTTACTAGCATGTGAGATGATTGCAATTGTGTGGTAGTTTGAACATTCTTTCGGATTGGAATGAAAACTGACCTTTTCCAGTCCTGTGGCCACTGCTGAGTTTTCCAAATTGGCTGGCATATTGAGTGCAACATTTTAACAGCATCATCTTTTAGGATTTGAAATAGCTCAACTGGAATTCCATCACCTCCGCTAGCTTTGTTTGTAGTGATGTTTCCTAAGGCCCACTTGAATTCACATTCCAAGGTGTCTGGCTCTGTATGAGTGATCATACCATCGTGATTATCTGGATCGTGAAGATCTTTTTTGTACAGTTCTTCTATGTTTTCTTGCCACCTCTTCTTATCTTCTGCTTCTGTTAGGTCCACAGCATTTTTGTCCTTTATCAAGCCCATCTTTGTACGAAATGTTCCTTTGGTATTTCTAATTTTCTTCAAGAGATCGCTAGTCTTTCCATTCTGTTGTTTTCTTTTACTTCTTTGCATTGATTGCTGAGGAAGGCTTTCTTATTTCTCCTTGTTATTCTTTGGAAATCTGCATTCAAATGGGTATATCTTTCCTTTTCTCCTTTGCTTTTGTATTCCCTTCTTTTCACAGCTGTTGTAAGGCCTCTCAGAGAGCAATTTTGCTTTTTTGCATTTCTTTTTCTTGGGGATAGCCTTGATTCCGGTCTCCTGTACAGTGTCACAAATCTCCATCTATAGTTCATCAGGCACTCTATCAGATCTAGTCCCTTAAACCTATTTCTCACTTCCACTATATAGTCATAAGGGATTTGGTTTATGTCATACCTGAATGGTCTAGTGGTTTTCTCCACTTTCTTCAATTTCAGTCTGAATTTGGCAATAAGGAGTTTATGATCTGAGCCACAGTAAGCTCCCAGTCTTGTTTTTGCTGACTGTATAGGGCTTTTCCATCTTTGGCTGCAAAGAATATATCAATCTGATTTCAGTGTCAACCTTCTGGTGATGTCCATGTCTAATCTTCTCTTGTGTTCTTGGAAGAGGGTGTTTGCTATGATCAGTGCGTTCTCTTAGCAAAATGCTATTCGCCTTTGCCCTGCTTCATTCTGTAGGCCAAGGCCAAATTTGCCTGTTACTCCAGGTGTTTCTTGACTTCATACTTTTGCATTCCAGTCCTTTATAATGAAAACATCTTTTTGTGTGTTAGTTCTAGAAGTTCTTGTAGGTCTTTTTAGAACTGCTCAACTTCTGCTTCTTCACTGTTACTGGTCAGGGCATCGACTTAGATTACCGTGATATTGAATGGTTTGCCTTTGAAAGGAACAGAAATCATTCTGTTGCATTTGAGATTGCATTTTGGACACTTTTGTCGGCTACTCCAACAAAAGATGGCTACTCCATTTCTTCTAAGGGATTTCAGAGTGAACATCGACATTCTAGGACTCAGTGAACTAAGATGGACTGGAATGGGTGAATTCAATTCAGATGACCATTATATCTACTAATGTTGGCATAAGCCCTTGACAGTATAAATATTTCATTAATCTTTTAATAGAATCTGAGCATTTGGTGATTCTAGGCAGAAGCTCTGTGAGTTTAATATAAGGAAATATGATTTTATTTTCAGAAGTCCAGTAGACACTTATGAGCAATTTTATATAAGTATACAGAGAAGTGGAGGAGAACAATAAAAACTTAAGATGCCTCTGAAGTAGTCTTTATATAGTTTGGTTAAGTATAAAATTAGATATTGTATAAGGATTCAATCAAGAGAAGGAGGCAACCTTTGTATTCTAATTATACAAGCTTGTATACAGGGAATTAGAAACTTATCTCACCCATTGAATGGGTTGGGTGGAGGAAAGATCAAAGAAATTGGAAACCAGCAACTATTGAAGGATTCATCTTGTAGCAACAAATCAAGTAATTTCAATGAGTCTTCCTCAGAAGTTGTTTTAAATACCAAGAACCGCTTTTTGATTGGGTTGTTTGTTTTTCTGGTATAGAGCTGCATGAGCTGCTTGCGTATTTTGGAGATACTTTGTCAGTTATTTCATTTGCTATTATTTTTCTCCCTTTCTGAGGGCTGTCTTTTCACCTTGTTTATAGTTTCCTTCATTGTGCAAAAGTTTTCAGTTTAATTAGGTCCCATTTGTTTAGTTTTGTTTTTATTCCCATTGAATGGGGATGGAGGTGGGAGGGCAATTCAGGGTGGGCTGGGGGGGACACATGTACAACTGTAGCTGATTCATGCTGATGTATGACAAGAACAAACACAATATTGTACAGTAATTATCCTCCAATTAAAATAAATTAATTTAAATAAATGTATATCAAGAACCTACTAGGAGCTTTTCCTCTTACCACAGAACCAATGATCCTGAAAGAGCCCTTGCCAGTCTCTCAGCAGCTACAGCAAATCCAGGGCTTCACAGGGTTTGAATGGAGTGACTCTGAACACTGCTAACACAGCACTGACTCTGGAAAATGAAGATCTCCCCTCTTCTTCTATCTCACATTAATAGTGCTTAACATTCTTCACATTAGCAGATGTACAGGAATCCTACCAGAAATAAATCTGGGAATTGTAGTCCAGTCCTAAATCAAATCAATGATGACCTTATTTGATTTAGGACATACCTGAATGACCTAGTGATTTTCCCTACTTCTTCCATTTAAGTCTGAATTTTGCAATAAGGAGCTGATACTAAATGATAACTGAAATTCACAATAATATTAATGTGCTTGGATTTGGTGTTTGCTAAGATTATACACTCAACAACATGGCTTTTTTCATATTTAAAGTCATGCGGGCAATGCAAAATCCTAATAAACATAAGGTAAGTTAATTTTAATGATGTGTTGTGCTTAGTTTCTCAGTCATGTCTGACTCTCTGCAATCCCAGGGACTGTGGCCTGCCAGGCTCCTCTTGTCCATGGGAAGTTTCCAGGCAAGAATATGGAGTGGGTTGCTATGCCTTCTTTCAGGGGAAATTCCCAACCCAGGGATCAAACCCAAGTCTCCCGCATTTTAGGCAGATTCTTTACAATCTGAAACACCAAGGAAGCCTGATTTTAAAGACAGAGTTAAGATTAAGCAGTCTTTAGAACCATTAACCTTCAGTTCAGTTTAGTCTCTTAGTTGTGTTTGACTGTTTGCAACCCCATGGACTGCAGCACACCAGGCCTCCCTGCCCATCACCAACATCCAGAATCTAAACAAACTCATGTCCATTGAGTTGGTGATGCCATCCAACCATCTCATTCTCTGTCGTCCCCTTCTGCACTGGCCTTCAATCTTTCCCAGCATCAGGGTCTTTTTAAATGAGTCTTCAACATCACAGTTCAAAAGCATCAATTCTTTGGTGCTCAATTTTCTTTATAGTCCAAGTCTCACATCCATACATGACTACTGGGAAAACGATAGCCTTGAATAGATGGACCTTTATTGGCAAAGTAATGTCTCTGTTTTTTAATATGCTGTCTAGGTTGGTCATAAATTTCCTTCCAAGGAGTAGCGTCTTTCAATTTCATGGCTACAGTCACCATCTGCAGTGATTTGGAGCCCCCAAAACTAAAGTCAGCTACAGTTTCCACTGTTTCCCCATCTATATGCCATGAAATGATGGGACCACATGCCATGATCTTAGTTTTGTGAATGTTGAGCTTTATGCCAATGTTTTCACTCTCCTCTTTCACTTTCATCAAGAGGCTCTTTAGTTCTTCTTCTCCCTCTACCATAAGCATGATGTCATCTGCATATCTGAGGTTATTGATATTTCTTCCAGAAATCTTGATTCCAGCTTGTGCTTCATCCAGCCCAGCATTTCTCATGATGTACTCTGGATAGAAGTGAAATAAGTAGGGTGAAAATATACAGGCTTGATGTACTCCTTTTCCTATTTGAAACCAGTCTGTTGTTCTATGTCCAGTTCTGTTTCTTCCTGACCTGCATATAGGTTTCTAAAGAGGCTGGTCAGGTGGTCTGGTATTCCCATCTCTTTCAGAATTTTCCATAGTTTGTTGTGATCCACACAGTCAAAGGCTTTGGCATAGTCAATAAAGCAGAAATAGAGGTTTTTTTTTTTTTTTGTTTTTTTTTTCTGAAATTCCCTTGCATTTTCAATGGTCCAGCAGATATTGGCAATTTGATCTCTGGTTCCTCTGCCTTTTCCAAAACCAGCTAGAACATCTGGAAACTCACAGTTTACCTATGGCTGAAGCCTAGCATAGAGAATTTTGAGCATTACTTTGCTAGCATGTGAGATGAGTGCAATTGTGCGGTAGTTTGAGCATTCTTTGTTTGATCCAAACATATTAAACAGAGATAATTAATTTTGTTATTGATCATTTCATTTGTTTTGAAAAATGAAAAACATTTTTTCATGCTCTTAGAGTCACTAGGATACACACCCACACCCACATATATATATATATATATATATATACACATATGTATAAATATATATAGATTTTCTTATATACGTAGTTCACTTCATTAGCATTATCCTAAACTGCAATTGTCGCTGTATAGGACACTGAACTAGCTTTCCTATCTTGATCTTCTTGCAACTAATGTTTCCCACCACCTCTCTCCACCTGTTCTCCACACTAAAGTTAGAGTGATATTTTCAACCTGAAAATATGATGATGTCATACCCAGAAACACAAACTACATTCTTAGGGAGATGCATGTTTTTTTCAAAAAAGTTTAGTGTAGCAATTTTCTTAAATTTCCTGGCACTGTTTGGTAATCTTTAACAATTTATCTAACTTTTCAGAATTTCTGGTTTTATTTCTACAATAAAGAACTACCTCAAAAGGGATTACTAAAAATTAAGCAGGTTAAGCCCTCATACACTGCCTGATAAATACCTGTTCAGCAGTGGCTAGTTTCTCTATTTAAAAAAATCTTTTCTGTATGATAAAATATCTTGTAAAATAATTGATGATTAAAGGATGCTCGGAGAAGGCAATGGCACCCCACTCCAGTACTTTTGCCTGGAGAATCCCATGGACAGAGGAGCCTGATGGGCTGCAGTTCATTGGGTCGCGAAGAGTCGGATACGACTGAGTGACTTCACTTTCCCTTTTCCCTTTCATGCACTGGAGAAGGAAATGGCAGCCCACTCCAGTGTTCTTGCCTGGAGAATCCCAGGGACGGGGGAGCCTGGTGGGCTGCCGTCTGTGGGGTCGCACAGAGTCGGTCACGACTGAAGCGACTTAGCAGCAGCAGCAGCAGCAGTAGCAGCAGCAAAGGATGCTATGATTAATGACTGTGGCTCTGAACAAAAGCTCCTTATTGCAAAATTCAGACTTGAAGAAAGTAGGGAAAATCAGTAGGTCATTTAGGTATAATCTAAATAAAATCCCTAATGATTATACGGTGGAAGTGAAAAATAGATTCAAAGGATTAGATCTGATAGAGTGCCTGAAGAACTATGGATGGAGGTTTGTAACATTGTACAGGTTTGACGTACATACAGCATCAAAATCATCCACAAGAAAAAGAAATGTGAAAAGGCAAAATGGTTGTCTGAGGAGGTCTTAAAAATAGCTTAGAAAAGAAGAGAAGCAAAATGCAAAGGAGAAAAGGAAAAATTACTCATCTGAATGCACTATTCCAAAGAAAAGCAAGACGAGATAAGAAAACCTTCCTAAGTGAATAATACAAAGATGTAGAGGAAAACAATAAAATGGGAAAGACTAGAGATCTCTTGAAGAAAATTAGATACACCAAGGGAACATTTCATGCAAAGATTGGCACAATAAAGGACAGAAATGGTATGGACCTAGAAGCAGAATATATTAAGAATAGGTGACAAAAATACACAGAAAGCTTATACGAAACATATCTTAATGACCCAGATAACCATGATGGTGAGCCAGACACCCTGCATGCTTCCTAAGGAAGCATCACTATGAACAAAGCTAGTAGAAGTGATGGAATTTCATCTGAGCTATTTCGAGTCCTAAAAGATGACACTGGGCAAGTGCTGCACTCAGTATGCCAGCAAATTTGGAAAACTCAGCAGTGGCCACAGGACTAGAAAAGGTTAGTTTTCATTCCAATCCCAATGAAGGGCAATGCCAAAGAATGCTCAAACTACCGCACAGTTGCACTCATCTCACATGCTAGTAAAGTAATGCTCAAAATTCTTCAAGCCAGGCTTCAGCAATACATGAACCGTGAACTTCCTGATGTTCAAGCTGGTTTTACAAAAGGCAGAGGACCGAGAGATCAAATTGCCAACATCCGTTGGATCATGGAAAAAGTAAGAGAGTTCCAGAAAAACATCTATTTCTGCTTTATTGACTATGCCAAAGCCTTTGACTGTGTGGATCACAATAAACTGGAAAATTCTGAAAGAGATAGGAATACCAGATAATCTGACGTGCCTCTTGAGAAATCTGTATGCAGGCCAGGAAGCAACAGTTAGAACTGGACATGGAACAAAAGACTGGTTCCAAATGGGAAAAGGAGTATGTCAAGGCTGTATATTGTCACTCTGCTTATTTAAATTATATGCAGAGTACATCATGAAAAACGCTGGACTGGAAGAAACACAAGCTGGAATCAAGATTGCCTGGAGAAATATCAATAACCTCAGATATGCAGATGACACCACCCTTATGGCAGAAAGTGAAGAGGAACTAAAGAGCCTCTTGATGAAAGTGAAAGAGGACAGTGAAAAAGTTGACTTAAAGCTCAACATTCAGAAAACAAAGATCATGGCATCTGGTCCCATCACTTCATGGGAAATAGATGGGGAAACAGTAGAAACAGTGTCAGACTTTATTTTGGGGGGCTCCAAAGTCACTGCAGATGGTGATTGCAGCCATGAAATTAAAAGACGCTTACTCCTTGGAAGGAAAGTTATGACCAACCTAGAGAACATATTCAAAAGCAGAGACATTACTTTGCCGGCTAAGGTCCATCTAGTCAAGGCTATGGTTTTTCCAGTGGTCTTGTATGGATGTGAGAATTGGACTGTGAAGAAGGCTGAGCGCTGAAGAATTGATGCTTTTGAAGTGTGGTGTTGGAGAAGACTCTTGAGAGTCCCTTGGACGGCAAGGAGATCCAACCAGTCCATTCTGAAGGTCAGCCCTGGGATTTCTTTGGAAGGAATGATGCTGAAGCTGAAACTCTAGTACTTGGCCACCTAATGCAAAGAGTTGACTCATTGGAAAAGACTCCGATACTGGGAGGGATTGGGTCAGGAGGAGAAGGGGATGACCGAGGATGAGATGGCTGGATGGCATCACGGACTCGATGGATGTGAGTCTGAGTGAATTCCAGGAGTAGGTGATGGCCAGGGAGGCCTGACGTACTGCGATTCATGGGGTGGCAAAGAGTCGGACACAATTGAGCGACTGAACTGAACCGAACCAAAAGGGAGTCTTGATATAAGTGCAAGAGGAGAGTGAAAAAGCTGGCTTAAAACTCAACATTCAAAAAACTGATATCATGGCATCTGGTCCCATCTCTTCACAGCAAATAGATGGGGAAACAATAGAAACAGTGACAGACTATTTTCTTGTGTTCCAGAATCAGTGCAGATGGTGATTGCAGCCATGAAATTAAAAGACACATGCCATTGGAAGAAGAGCTATGCAAACCTAGACAGAGTATTAAAAAGCAGCAACATAACTTTGCGACAAACGTGCATATTGTCAAAACTATGGTTTTTCCAGTGGTCATTTATGGATGTGAGAGTTGGACCATATAGAAGACTGACCACCAAGGAACTGATGCTTTTGAACTGTGGTGTTGGAGAAGACTCTTGAGAGTCTTAGACCACAGTCTTAGATGGCAACAAGGTCAAGCCAGTCAATCCTGAAGGAAATCAACCCTGTATATTCAATGGAATGATTGATGCTGAAGCTCAGACTCCAATACTTTGACTACCTGATTGATGCAAAGAGCCAACTCATTGGAAAAGACCCTGATCCTGGGAAAGATTGAAGGCAGGATGAGAAGGGGACCACAGAGGATGATTGGTTGGATGGCATCACTGAATCAAGGGACATGAGTTTGAGCAAACTCTGGGAGATGGTGAAGGACAGGGAGGCCTGACCTGCTACAGTTCATGGCGTCACAAAGAGTCAGACACACTAGGTGACTGAACACCAACAGCAATTGATGCTAAAATCTAAAATCATATGAAATGTGTTTTTCTGCCATTGTGATTTTTAGAATTAGTATAGATTAACTGAACTATAATTGGTATAAAATTAACTGCACACAGACCCCAGAAAGCTATTACCAAAATCTAAATATCAAACATTTCCATAGCCCCTCAAAATGCAATGTTCTTTATCTCTTAATAACAGCATAGCTATTGATTTGTTTCCAGCAATATTGATTAACTTGCATTTTCTAGAATTTTATGTAAATGGAATCAACACCATTTCATTAAAATGCTACCTCCTCTCTATTATTACTTATGCCTTTGCAGTTTTGTAAAAAACAAACAAACAACTGACCATATCTGTGTGGGTTTATTATCAGACTTCTTATTCTCTCCTATTGATCTTTTTGACTATATGTTTACCAATAACACAATCTGATTATTATAACACGTACCATTATAGTTTATTCGACACAGGTTAGTAATTTGACTATGTCTTTCTCAATGATGTTTTAATAATTAGCTCCTATATATTTCCACATAAATTTTGGAATTGGCTTGCTGGTAACCTAAAAAAGAATTCCCTATCTGATTATAACTGTGGTTGAATTAAATGCATAGGTCAATTTGGCCAAGAAATGACTTCAGTATGCTGCCTCTTCCAATTTATGCACAAAGTATATTTTTCTATTTATTTGCATTTTTGATTCCTTATTTTCAGCCTCCAATTCCTCACATGCCTTGTAAGATTTATAGCTCAGTATCTCAATTGTTTGACCTATTGTAAATCATTGTTTTCCACATTGTGGTTTCTTATTGTTCAGATCTAAGATATAGCAATAAGATTTAAATATATATATATTTTGAAGTTGTGTTCTATGACCCTGCTAAACTCACTTGTTAATTTCAGAAACTTTTATTTGTAGATTGCTTAGATTTTCTAGGTAGATACTCTTGTCATCTGTTAACAGGGAAATATTACTTCTTTCTTCTAATTTGCTTGTATTATTTTCTTCTTCCTGCCTTCAATTCAGTTCAGTTCAGTCGCTCAGTTATGTCCAACTCTTTGTGACTCCATGGACTGCAGCACACCAGGCCTCCATGTCCATCACCAATTCTCAGAAGTTAAACAAACTTATGTTCATTGAGTTGGTGATGCCATCCAACCATTTCATCCTTTGTGGTCCTCTTCTCCTCCCACCTTCAATCTTTCCCAGCATCAAGGTCTTTTCAAATGAGTCAGCTCTTCACATCAGATGGCCAAAGTATTGGAGTTTCAGCCTTAGCACCAGTCCTTCCAAAGAACACTCAAGACTGATCTCCTTTAGGATGGACTGGTTGCATTCCCTTGTAGTCCAAGTGACTCTCAAGAGTTTTTGCCAACACCACAGTTAAAAATCATCAATTCTTCACACTCAGAATTCTTTATAGTCCAACTCTCACATCCATACGTGACTGCTGGGAAAACCATAGCCTTGACTAGATGGATCTTTGTTGGCAAAGTAATGTCTCTGCATTTTAATATGCTGTCTAGGTTGGTCATAACTTTCCTTCCAAGGAGTAAGCATCTTTTAATTTCATGGCTGCAGTCACCATCTGCAGTGATTATGGAGCCCCAAAAAATAAAGTCTGCCATTGTTTCCACTTTCCCATCTATTTGCCATGAAGTGACAGGACCAGATTCCATGATCCTTAGTTTTGTGAATGTTGAGCTTTAAGCCAACTTTTTCACTCTCCTCTTTCACTTTCATCAAGAGGCTCTTTAGTTCTTCACTTTCTGCCATAGGATGGTGTCATCTGCATATCTGAGGTTATTGATATTTCTCCCAGCATTCTTGACTCCAGCTTGTGCTTCCTCCAGCCCAGCGTTTCTCATAATGTACTCTGCATATAAGTTAAATAATATGTAGGGTGACAATATACAGCCTTGACACACTCCTTTTCCTATTTGGAACCAGTCTGTTGTTCCATGTCCACTTCTAACTGTTGCTTCCTGACCTGCATACAGATTTCTCAAGAGGCAGGTAGGTGTTGTGGTATTCCCATCTCTCAGAATTTTCCACAGTTGATTGTGATCCACACAGTCAAAGCCTTTGGCATAGTCAAAAGACACTTCTTGCCTTAATGCACTGATAAAACTTCTGATACAATATTGAATACATGTAATAAGAATGAATATTCATGCCGTGGTCCTGTCTTTTATGTGTATGTGTGTGTGTGTGCTCGCACGTGTGTGCGTGTGTTTCGTGGGACTGAGTCATTGCTTTACTTTCTGGCATTAAGCAAGACTCTCCAGACTCATCCTATATATTTTATACCATAGCCCTAGAATGAGCCATTTTTTTAAGGAACCCTGTTTCCTTTTGTTGGTGAGTGCTATGAAAAACCAAAACCTGGGCATTAGGTACACTTACACCATTCATTAATGTTTGAATGCTGAACCAGGCTTGCTTTTCTGTTATGAAAGTTAGAAGTATTAGTCACTCAGTCGTGTCTGACTTTTCTGCAACCCAATAGACTGTACGAGTCCTACTTAAATCTAAAGCTTTATTATAAATTGCTAGATGTAATGGATTGATTATCTTATTTCAGAATTGTGAGTCTGTGCTCAAGATGGATATTGGGCTAAGGTTTGATCTTTTTCTGCTCTCTTTGTCTGAATTTGGTATCGGGATAGTGCTGTCCTCAACAAACGATTTGAGAAGTATTCTTTCTATTTTCTGATGAGGCTTATATAGAGTTAGTTTTATATCTTCATAAATGCTTAGTGAAATTCACCAGTGAAAAATCTGGACCTGAGAATTTTTTTGATGGGACGGGGTGGGGTGGGAAGAGGCTATTAACTGTGAATTCAATTTCCTTAATAGGTATAGACCTATTAGCAGCCTACTTTTTTTTTGTAATTAGTGCCTTTCAAGGAATTTATTCATCTAGGTTGTTAAATTTATAGGCATAGGTTTGGCTGTAGATTTCCCTTATTATCCTTTTAATGTCTGTGAAATCAGTGTGATGACTGTTTTTTTTTTTTTATTTCTAATACTGGTAATTTCCATCTTTTGGTTTAGCATTTTATAGGTCTACTGATACTTTAAAAGAATGAGCTTACTCTCCTGAANTTTCATATCTTGGTGACCTACATAATTCTGCAGTGAACAGAGGGGTACACATATTTTTTCAAATTGATGTTTTCCTTTTCTTTGGATAAATACTCAGGAGTTAAATTGTTAGACTGGACAGTAGTTTTATTTTTTAATTTCTTGAGGAATTTCCATACTACTTTCCATAGTGGTTGCACCAATTTACATTTCCACTGGCAGAGTGTTAGAGTTACTTTTTCTCTATACCCTTGCTACCAATTGTTTTTTGGTTGTCTTGTTTTTATATATAGATTAATTTTTATTTTTTAGTTTGTTTTGCTTTACAATATGTATTCGTTTTGCTATACATTGACATGAATCAGCCACGAGTGTACATGAACTCCCAATCCCGACCCCCACCTTCCCCCTCCCTCCCCACACCATCTCTCTGGATTATCCCCGTGCATCAGTCCCAAGCATCCTGCATCCTGCATCGAACCTTCTTCTGATTGGTGTGAGGTGATAGCTAATAGTAGTTTTGATTTGCATTTCCCTGATTATTAGATGTTCAGTATATTTTTAAAATGCTTAAAAAAAAACCCTATGAAGCATATCACATATTTCATGTATGTGTTGGGTTGTTGAATTTTTCTTAACTTGTAAAAAAACCTCTTATCCTAGACAAAATTACCCCTTTGTCATATGTGTCACAAACACATTTTTTTGGTTTGTTTTTACATTTTGTTTACAGTGACCATTTTATTCTAGAGATATTCAAAATTTTTATGAAATCAAATTTTAAACTTTAAAATTAATTTTCTTTGTGACTTTTGGGTTTTATATCAAGTGGCCTTTTCTATTACAAAATTTAAAAAACTAAATTATCCTGTGTTTTCTTTTAGTGTTTTCACTTTTTTTGGTTTGTTTAAACGTTTGATTTATTTAACATTTATTTTGGTATAAGAAGTGAATTAAAGATCTGGTTTTCTCCCCCACTAAATAGCTAACCAGTTGTCATAATACCTTTTATTAAAAATATTTTAGTTTTCTCCACTGACTGAAATATTAGCTTTGCCACATAATACATTTCCATAGGTATTTAAACTCATTTCTAGTCTTGCTATTCTTTTCTGTATGTTCTATGCATTTGAACCAAATTATTTTAATTATTGAAGCTTTACAGCTCCCTAGAATCAGCTTTACTCATTTAAGAAATATTCCATTGATATATTATTGAGATTATATAAAATTTATGGGTTGATTTACAGTGAAGTGACATCTTTACACTGCGTAATCTTCTTTCCAAGGACAGAGCTGTCTTTTCATTCATTTGAGTTTTCTTTCATGTCCCTCAGTAGTGCCCTAAAGTTTCTTTTTATAGATTCTGCACCTTTTAAACTTATTCCTTAATATTTTATCTTTTTGAATATAAATAAGATTTTTTTCCTTCCATTATGTGTTCTAATTGGGATATTGTATACAGAGAGCTATTGTTATGTGTATATAAAATTTAAAGACTTGTTTTATTGAGTTCTCTCTTTTTTCATAGCTTTGTAACTGATCCTCTTGAGTTTCATTGCTATACAAGCACATGATTTTGCCTTCCTATTTCCGATTTTAACCATCACAATTTTGTGGCTTGCTAAAGCATCTAGAGGAATGTTAGACAGCAGTAGTGGCGATGGGTATCTTCCTTTCTTTCTTTAAAAAAATTATTTATTTATTTGCGACTGTGCTGGGCCTTCATTGCTGTGTTTGGGCTTTCTCTAGTGTAGCAAGTGGGGGCTGCTCTTTAGTTTGTGGTGCGCAGGCTTCTCATTGTGCTGGCTTCTCTTGTTGCAGAGCAAAGGCTCTGAGATGGTGGGTTCAGCAGCTGTGGTGCGTGGGCTTTGTTGCCAAGTGGCAGGTGAAATCTTCCCAGATCAGGGCAGATGGATTGTTGACCGCTGAACCACCAGGGAGGTCCAGGTACCTTCCTTTATTCCAGAGTTTAATAAGAATGATTTGGTAATTCACTGTTACACATGATGATGCCTTTTCCTTACATATATTTCATATACATATTTCTGTATATATATATATGCTTAAAATGATATTAAAGATGTATATTTCTTCATGCTTTAATAAAGAGTTTAGTTTTTTTCAACCAAGACTGTTTTTGTTTTTTACCTGATACCTTTCCCAGCATCTTTGAAGATGGTTAGACCCTTTCTCTCCATTGACACGTGTCTCTAGTGAGTCCTAATGTTGAACTTTCTTTGCATTTTAAATCTTGTTATAGCATTCTTTTAGTATGCTGCCAGATCCTAAGTGCTGATATTTTATTCAGGAGTTTTGTATTACTATTCATAAGTGGGATTTACTCTGTATTTTTTTTTATTATACTATTTTTGCAGGTTTTGGTTTCCAAGTTTTGTTAGCTTTGTAAAAAGAAGTTGGAAATACTCTTTTAAGACTCTAAACAATTGCAGTAGCCCCGGAGTTCTGTGAAGATTTGGTTATTTTTTTTTTGAAACTCTCCTCTAGCTAGCTCTTTTATTCCTGTCTGAGTTACTACTAAAATTAGTGTATTTTTAAAAAGTATAGCTGTATGCAGTGCCAGTTGTGATATAAAAACATTATGATAAATTAATGTGCATAAAAATTAGTGTATTTATATTCTTACTTCTTCCTGGATCAGCTGTGATATATTTTTCTAGGAAATTATCTATTCCATCCCAGTCTTCAACTTTACAAGGAATTGAAGTCTTTATTATCATTCTTTGAATTATCTCTTTTATTATTTCCCTGTCATCACTTATATTTTGTGCTTCTGCTGTTTTCTTTTTTTTTTTTTTAATTAAATTAGTTAATGGTACACACATTTTATTATTTTTTTCCCTCAAAAATCTAGCTCTTGGATTCATTCCATAGTCACTACTTTTCATCTTAAGTCACTAATTTCTGCTTTTGAACCACTTATTCCTTATTTTTGATTTCCTTAGATTTATTTTGTTATGCTTTAAAAAAAACCTTTTGGAAGTCTTGCAGCTTATTTTTATTTTTTCTTATTTAACAATATACATATTTTAAGCTTTGATTTTCCCTGAATATTGTTTTTGTTTTATTTCACAGGTTCTGATGCACTGTCTTTTCACCTTTGTACATAGTCCAAAATTTTGATTTTGATTTCTTCTTTGGCACAAAATTTATTTCAGATGAGGTTTACCACTTTTTCAGTGGCAATGTGTTTATTGTTTGGTGCATTCTTATTAATTTCTAGCTTTATTTCTTTGTAATTAGAGTATGCTGTCTGAGTTTTTTTCCCTTGTGGTAAAATACACATAAACATAACATTTATCATTTTCACCATTTGAAATATATAGCCTGTGCCATTAAGTACATTTACACAGTTGTGCAACCTCCATCAACATTATTTCCAGAGTATTGTCATCTTTCCTGTACTCATTAAATAATAACTGCCCTTTTCTCATTTCTCCCACGGAGGTGTTTCTTTTTTTTTTTTCCTGCTTTTTTAAAATTTGTTTTTAATTGGAGGAAAATAGCTTTATAATGTTGTGATGGCCTCTGCCATACAACAACATGAATCAGCCATAATCATACATGTATCACCTCCCTCTTGAGCCTCCCATCCTTTCCTCCATCCCACTCTTCCAGATCATCAGAGCTCCTGGCTGTTGTTGTTCTTGTTGTTTTTAAACTCATTTGTTTTTAATTGGAGGATAATTGCTTTACTATATTGTGTTTATTTCTGCCATACATCAATGTGAATCAGCCATGGACATATACATATGTTCCCTCCCTCCTGAACCTCTCTCCCACCTCCCAGCTCATCCCACCCATCTAGGTTGTCATGGAGCACTGGTTTGAGCTCCCTGAGTCATACAGCAGATTCCCACTGGCTATCTATTTTATATGTGGTGGCTTCCCAGGTGGATATATGAGCTTTATCTATGAGCTTCCCAGGTGGCTCAGTGGTAAAGAATCTGCCCACCAATGCAGGAGACTCAGGAGACATGAGTTCGATCCCTGGGTCGGAAAGATCCCCTGGAAGAGGAAATGGCAATCCTTTTCAGTATTCTTGCCTGGGCAATCTCTTGGACAGAGGAGCCTGGTGGCTGCAGTCCACGGTGTCGCAGAGTCAGACATGACTGAGTGAGCAGGAGCAGGAGCGTGTGTGTGTTTCTGTTACTTTCTGCGTTTGTCCTACTCCTTCCTGCACTGTGTCCACAACTCCATTCTCTGATGCTGAGAATTTGCTGATTTGTGGCCTTACTCACACATGACCATTTTCTGTTTGTTTTTACCTGGAACATCTTACTCACTCTTTCACTTCCAATCTTTCTGAGGGATTTTGTTTTAGATATGTGTCTTGTGTGTAGCATACAGTTGAACTTTATATTGTGATCCAATCGATGTATTTTAAAGGGTGTCTTCGTCAGTTCAGTCACTCAGTCGTGTCCGACTCTGTGACCCCATGCATTGCAGCACGCCAGGCCTCCTTGTCCATCACCAACTCCCAGAGGCTACTCAAACTCATGTCCACTGAGTTGGTGATGCCATCCAACCATCTCATCCTCTGTCATCCCCTCCTCCTGCCACCTTCAACTTTCCCAGCATCAATAAGTGAAGTAACTCAGTCATGTCCAACTCTTTGTGATGCCATGGACTGTAGCCTACCAGGTTCCTCCATCCATGGGATTTTCCAGGCAAGAATACTGGAGTGGGTTGCCATTTCTTTCTCTAGGAGATCTTCCTGACCCAGGGATTGAATCCGGATCTTCCACATTGTAGGCAGACGCTTTACTGTCTTAGCTACCAGGGTCTTTTCAAATGAGTTTGTTCTTTGCATCAGTTGGCCAAAGTATTGGAGTTTCAGCTTCAACATCAGTTCTTCCAATGAACATCCAGGACTGATCTCCTTTAGGATGGACTGGTTGGATCTCCTTGCTGTCCAAGGGACTCTTAAGAGTTTTCTCCAACACTACACTTCAAAAGCATCAGTTCTTTGGCACTCAGCTTTCTTTATAGTCCAACTCTCACATCCATACATGACTACTGGAAAAACCATAGCTTTGACTAGATGGAATTTTGTTGGCAAAGTAATGTTTCTGCTTTTTAATATGCTGTCTAGGTTGGTCATAACTTTTCTTCCAAGGAGTAAGCATCTTTTAATTTCCTGGCTGCAGTCACCATCTGCTGTGATTTTGGAGCCCCCCAAAATAGTCTGTCATTGTTTCCATTGTTTCCCCATCTATTAGCCATGAAGTGATGGGAACAGATGCCATGATCTTAGTTTTCTGAATGTTGAGTTTTAAGCCAACTTTTTCACTCTCCTCTTTTACTTGCAATCAAGAGGCTTTTTAGTTCTTCAGTTTCTGCCATTAAGTGTAGTGTCATCTGCATATCTGAGGTTATTGATATTTCTCCTGGCAATCTTGATTCCAGCTTGTGCTTCACCAGCCTGCCATTTTGCATGATGTACTCTGCATAGAAGTTAAATAAGCAGGGTGACCATATACAGCCTTGACATATGCCTTTCCTGATTTGGAACCAGTCTGTTGTTCTATGTCCAGTTCTGACTGTTGCTTCTTGACCTGCATACACATTTCTCAGGAGGCAGGTTAGGTGGTCTGGTAATGCCATCTCTTGAAGAATATTTCACAGTTTGTTGTGATCCACACAGTCAAAGGCTTTGGCATAGTCAATAAAGCAGAAATAGATGTTTTTTTGGAACTCTCTCTCTCTCTCTCTCTTTTTTTTTTAAACCATCCAGTGGATGTTGGCAATTTGATCTCTGGTTCCTCTGCCTTTTCTAAATCCAGCTTGAATATCTGGAAGTTCACGATTCACATACTGTTGAAGCCTGACTTGGAGAATTTGCTGGCGTGTGAGATGAGTGCAATTGTGCAGTAGTTTGAGCATTCTTTGGCATTGTCTTTCTTTGGGAATGGAATGAAGACTGACCTTTTCCAGTCTTATGGCCACTGCTGAGTTTTCTAAATTTGCAGGCATATTGAGTGCAGTACTTTCATAGCATCATCATTTAGGATTTGAAATAGCTCAACTGGAATTTCATCACTTCCACTAGCTTTGTTCGTAGTGATGCTTCTTAAGGCCAACTTGAATTCACATTCCAGGGTGTCTGGCTGTAGGTGAGTGATCACACCATTGGGATTATCTGGGTCATGAAGATGTTTTTTGTATAGCTCTTCTGTGTATTCTTGCCACCTCTTCTTAATATCTTCTGCTTCTGTTAGGTCCATAGCATTTCTGTCCTTTATTGTGCCCATCTTTGCATGAAATGTTCCCTTGGTATCTCTAATTTTCTTGAAGAGATCTCTAGTCTTTCCCATTCTGTTGTTTTCCTCTATTTCTTTGCACTGATCACTGAGGAAGGCTATCTTACCTCTCCTTGCTATTCTTTGGAACTCTGTATTCAAACAGATATATCTTTCCTTTTCTCCTTTGTTTTTTGCTTTCTTCTTTTTACAGCTATTTGTATGGCCTCTTCAGACAATCATTTTGGCTTTTTGTACTTCTTTTTCTTGGGGATGGTCTTGATCATTGCCTCCTGTACAATGTCATGAACCTCGTCCATAGTTCATCAGGCACTCTGTCTATCAGATCTAATCCCTTGAATCTCTTTGTCACTTCAACTGTATAATCATGAGGGATTTGATTTAGGTCATATCTGGATGGTCTAGTGGTTTTCCCTACTTTCTTCAATTTAAGTCTGAATTTGGCAATAAGGAGTTCTTGATCTGAGCCACAGTCTGTTACTGGTCTTATTTTTGCTGACTGTATAGAGCTTCTCCATCTTTGGCTGCAAAGAATATAATCAATCTGATTTTGGTGTTGACCATCTGGTTGTGTCCATGTGTACAGTCTTCTCTTTTGTTGTTGGAAGAGGGTGTTTGCTATGACCAGTGAATTCTCTTGGCAAAACTCTGTTAGACTTTGCCCTGCTTCATTCTGTACTCGAAGGCCAAATTTACCTGTTACTCCAGGTATTTGTTGACTTCCTCCTTTTGCATTCCAGTCCCCAATAATGAAAAGGACACCTTTTTAAGGTATTAGTTCTAGAAGGTCTTATAAGTCTTCATAGAACTGTTCAACTTCAGCTTCTTCAGCATTATTTGTTGGGGCATAGACTTGAATTGCTGTAATATTGAATGGTTAGGGTAAGCATTTCCCAGATCCTGACCCAAGCATTTCAGAGCAAGCAATTGATTTGGGAGCTGATCCCAGGAGACAATTAGCAGGGAAGAGGGGAAGTGAGACAGAGAAGTGAGGACAGCCAATCCAGGGAGCAGGGATAAGCAGCTTTCTACTCCATCCTACTGGGGATCTCTGGAAGACAGTGTGGTACCCACCTCTGCATTGTCTACCGAAGGGCTAAGGCTCCTGTTCTTCACTGACAGAGGGCTGCTCTCTACCCTGCCCCTCATGTGGGCTGAGCATGCTCTGCAGCCAGAGAAAGCCCTCAGACCCTGTCCTGGTTTCGCAGTAGAAACCATTGGTCCACATGGGAATGATGAGTGCTGAGGGGTTATGAGCGGAGGTTTGACATCATCACTCCGAGAAGCGAAGTTCACTTCACAGAGTGATGGTGTTTCTGAGATGCTTGGAAGCTAGGCTAAGAATATGGTTCAGAGGCCAGAGGCACTGCCTTGTTTTTTTCTTCTTTAAACTGTATTAGAATGTTGCCCTACCAACCCTAACTTTGGTTTGAGAAGTGGAAAGCCTGTGATGTCTATACGTATTTTCCACCAAGGGCACCAACTGTATATGCACAACTTATAAGTCCCATGTGAAGCAGCAAAAATTGAGCTTCTCAGTTCTCGCCGAGCCTTGGCTTTAGCATCACAGAAGCTGTAGCCCCACTGGGGTTGCTGTTATAGTCCATATGGCCATTCTGCACCTGTGAATTCTCTCTGTTTGGCTAAACAAATCAGGAATTAATCTTATGATGGGCCTGTGCCTCTTTCAGTTTAAAGCTTACCTGCAATACTGCTATCCCATTTTCCTTACTGGGAAGAGATCTCTGCTTTTAGACGGGCCTTATGTTATACTGTCTGTTTTTAATTCTGTCAGTGCACTGAAGGACTACATGTACTTAAGTTCTTTTAATTCTATAACTTTTATTTATTGGGCCAGATTGTGTAATGTTGAGCAATCAGTCATATTGGGTTTGAGTCTTGCCTCCTCTGCTCGCTGTGTTGAGCTTGAATATGTCACCCAAAACTTCCATTTCAGATTATTACATTGAGAGCGAGAATAGAGTATTTTCTAAGCTATGAAGTTAAATCCTATCCAGTGTTTCTTATTCAATAAAAGTTTACTGATAAACCAAAAACTTTTTTTGATTCTGCCTCCTAATTGTATCTTACATTTATCTCTTTTGTTTTGTTAATATCATCATTACTACCATCCTCATCCATGACATACTCAATGCTCACCTAGACCTCTGCAGGAGCCCCCTAAGTGGTTGCCTGATATTTGTTCTTGCATCCTTAGGGTGGCAACCATTCCTATTTTCTTGGTTGCAGAACTGTGATTTTTCTTGGGGGAACATCCAGTTCCATTAGGTACAATGCTAGTGGGAGGATCAAACGAGATACTTCTTACTCCTTCTAACCCACTCATCTGCCCAGGGGTGAGCATGTGACCTATACGAGGCATTCAGATTCTCTGTCTTAGAAATTTAGGTTTTGAGTAGAATGTAATAAAAACTGAAAATAACTGGAGTTATTCATCCAGTTGGCAGTACCACAAGAGACTAACCATTAATTTTTGCTTCCCAGCCAGGCTCTTTAGATTTTCCTTTGATTCTGGGCCCTAGTCCATAACCTTCTAATAAATTGCCTTTTTTTTTTTTTTTGCCAAAGTTAACCTGAGTGATTTCCTGTTGCTTATCATTCAAAGAAATTTAACTAATGTTCATGATATTGGTGAGGATAAAGACTAAGCTGCTGTATCAGAAGTTCTAAAACACAGTGGGTCTTTTGTTAGACACAAAGATTTAAGTTTGTTTTCTCTTGTATAACAGCCCAGAGTGAGGGAGAAGTTCTGTTCCCTGAGGTCCCATGGCCCCAGGGAGCTTCCACCTTATTGCTCTGCCAGTTCCTGGGGTTCTGTCCCTGTTCTCACGATCAATGCTGGGTCACTGTCACATTCACATTCCAGCCCACAGAAAAGGTGAGTGGAAGCCTGTGGCAAGCCATTCCTGTTAAACAAGCAACTAAAAGTGTTAGCCACTCAGTTGTGTCCCACTCTTTGCAACCCCGTGGATTGTATTCCACCAGGCTCCTCTCTCCATGGGATTTCCCAGGCAAGAATACTGGAGTGGGAAGCCATTCCCTTCCTAGGGGTGGAACCTGGGTCTCCCACACATTGCAGGCAGATTTTTTGCCATTTGAACCACTAAGTGTCTAGAGGTTGTTTACTCTGCTAATGCTCACGTAGTTTGGCCATACCTGCCTGAGAGGGAGGCTGGGAAATGGAGGCTCCAGCTGGGTGAACATGTGCCCGGGGGAAAGGAAGGGGATTTGGAGAAAACAGGCAGTTTGCCACATGCCATCTTTCCGATTCATTTCTTCACACCAAGGTGAGAGTGGTCTCACACACACACACACCACACGTAAACATGTCATCTTTCTACTTATAAGCTTCCCATGGCCTCACACTGTGGCTGGATTAAGACCAAGACCATCCCATGGCTTCTAAGTTCTGCTCGCTGGGTCCACTTCTCCTAACCCTGCCAAATCACCCTGGCATCTTCTTGGTATCACTTTAAAAAAAAATGCATCCTGGGTGGTTTTATCTGTTTGGAACATTCTTCTCTCCCTGTCATATTGATTTGTTAATTCCTATTTCCCTTTCATTTCTCAGCTTAGTCATCATTCTTTCCAAGGATGCCTTTATAGACCCCCAGATTAGGTCCTAATCCTCTGATAAATCCTCTTGTAGTAACCCATACCTTATTTTTCTATTATTTATAAGCTTAAGTCAACATGTGACTGATCAGTATGAGTCTCCTCTCCTAGAATGTGAATCCCATGAGGACAGGAAAAACCCCACGCATCACTTTGGGATGCTTAGCACCCAGCACATTGTGTGACATGGAGAAGATTCTCAAAGAATACCCAGTGAGTCCGCAAATGAAGAAAGGATGTGGGAGGGTGTAAGAGCATAATTGGGATGAAAGTTTCCTGGTTTGAAGAAACTGGTGTTGATTCCAGATGTATGTCTGTGTGTCCTGATGCAGAATTCTCAGAGATGAGGGATGCAGACAAGGGGTAGGGAAGAACCAAAGACCTCGGCTACCACTGGAGATTTTAACTGGGAGTTCTCCCTGCCTGGAAGCAAACCCTAAGGATGCTGTTTTTCTTGGCTGAGTCCTTGGCAAAGAGAAAGGGAGGAAGGATGGGGAGAAAGAAAGGGGGAGAGATAGGGAAAGAAAAGAGCAAGGTGGGGGATGACATTCCTTGGGTAGCAGCTAAGGTGCTCATGCTGGTTAACACGCACAGTGACCATTCTTACCTTCTTCTGGGATTCAGTTTTCTCAAGTGTATTCACAGACGTCATTTCATCTGTCATTTCTTCCTTTCACAGCCCTTTGGGGTAGGCAAGACTTCTTATTTACTCATAAGGTACTTCTTATCTTCATTAAAAATATCTTCAATTGTTTTTACGTCTTATCACAAATGACACATAGGAATGTTACGAACCAAAGCTAGAAGAAAGAAGAAAAAATCTCACTCAGAGATAGACACTGTTAACACCTTGATGTATATCTTTCTCCATTTCCCCCCCAGTATATTTAATATTCTCCCTTTAGGGATGATGATGAAGCTGGGGAGGGTGAGTGTTTATGTGTCTATTTCTTTCTTTCTTTATATAACTATTTCTTTCTAACAACCTCCCTAGGAAAAGGGTTTGAGGCATTGGGCTGACAGTCATGGGAGACTGACTCACACTGGGTGCACATATTCAAACTCTTATTTACATTCACATGGCTGTTTCCACTTCTCCAGCCAATGGAACTTCATGAATAAGAATTTGTCTTCTCCTCCCAGGCAGGACTGGCTTGAGCACCAAGAGACATGGGGGCTGGCTCTGGAGAGAGTGCTAAGAAGGCAGGTTGTGGACGGGAAGCATAAGGAAGGCTGATACAGCCCAGGACAGATGGACAGACTTTCTGATGACACATTCTGATGCCCAGCCTAACAGATGACAATTAGCAGTCACCAGCTGTAAAGTGACTGTAAATGCTGCTTCAAATAAAATGAGTCTTTTTTTTTTCTGACGCATTTAGTGAAACATTTAAAAATCCAACAATGAATGTTTGTTGGCAGAAGCTGTGTGACACCAGGGAGAGGCTGGATATTTGCTGCAGATGAAGGCTCTTGTGCTCTTTCTACTTAGAGCAAGACACTGTTGCCTAGAAAGAAGGACATGAACGCATTCAGTGGTGCTCCTGTCTTGCTGGTTGACCTTGAGAGATTTCCCTTCCTCCATCTGTAATGGGTCTCCCTGCTTCCACTCTTGCCCCCCACCAACTCCCACCCTCCTACCTTCAGTTTTGAATAGTCTCTAGAAATGATTTGTAAAGATATCAATTCATTTGAATCAATCTCCCTATGAGGATTTGAATTAAATCCTCCCTGTGTCAGTCCTTTATAATCCTCCCATGTCAGCCCAATCTCCTGCTTTAAAACCCTCCTATGAGAGTGAAACTCAAACTCATGAAGTGTAGACCGCATAAGAAGGTTCTGTGCCAACTAGTGCCCACCTACTTCTCCAGCCACATGTATTTTTGGCTGCATTGTGTGGCATGAGGGATCTTAGGTCCCTGACCAGGGATTGAATTTGTCCCTCCTGTAGTGGAAGTGCAGAGTTTTAACTGCTGGACCGCCAGGGAAGTCCCTCCAGCTGCATCTTTGACCACATTTTCTCTTGATCGCTAAGATGCAGCCCCACCCCCAATGAACCAACTCGATTTTTTGGCTTGGGGTCTTTCCACTTACTCTTCCCGCTGCTGGGAACTCTTTCCATAAAGACTATGGCAGGATCATGATCGTCCAGGTCTCAGTTCAAATGTTACCTTCTTTCCTGAACATCCCAGCTTAGGGGGCCTCCCTGGTCCCCATTTGTTCCTGACTTAACTCGATTTTGCATTTCTTTTTCTTTTCCATGGGGATGGTCTTGATCCCTGTCTCCTGTACAATGTCACGAACCTCATTCCATAGTTCATCAGGCACTCTATCTATCAGATCTAGACCCTTAAATCTATTTCTTACTTCCACTGTATAATCATAAGGGATTTGATTTAGGTCATACCTGAATGGTCTAGCGGTTTTCCCTACTTTCTTCAATTTAAGTCTGAATTTGGCAATAAGGAGTTTGTGAACTGAGCCACAGTGAGCTCCCAGTCTTGTTTTTGTTGACTGTATAGAGCTTCTCCATCTTTGGCTGCAAAGAATATAATCAATCTGATTTCGGTTGACCATCTGGTGATGTCCATGTGTAGAGTCTTCTCTTGTGTTGTTGGAAGAGGGTGTTTGCTATGATCAGTGCATTTTCTTGGCAAAACTCTATTAGTCTTTGCCCTGCTTCATTCTGCAATCCAAGACCAAATTTGCCTGTTTAACCTATATGCAGAGTACATCATGAGAAATGCTGGACTGGAAGAAACACAAGCTGGAATCAAGATTTCCGGGAGAAATATCAATTAACCTCAGATATGCAGATGACATCACCCTTATGGCAGAAAGTGAAGAGGAGCTAAAAAAGCCTCCTGATGAAAGTGAAAGAAGAGAGTAAAAAAGTTGGCTTAAAGCTCAACATTCAGAAAACGAAGATCATGGCATCTGGTCCCATCACTTTGTGGGAAATAGATGGGGAAACAGTAGAAGCAGTGTCAGACTTTATTTTTGGGCTCCAAAATCACTGCAGATGGTGACTGCAGCCATGAAATTAAAAGGCGCTTACTCCTTGGAAGGAAAGTGATGACCAACCTAGATAGTATATTCAAAAGCAGAGACATTACTTTGCCGACTAAGGTCAGTCTAGTCAAGAATATGGTTTTTCCTGTGGTCATGTATGGATGTGAGAGTTGGACTGTGAAGAAGGCTGAGCGCAGAAGAATTGATGCTTTTGAACTGTGGTGTTGGAGAAGACTCTTGAGAGTCCCTTGGACTGCAAGGAGATCCAACCAGTCCATTCTGAAGGAGATCAACCCTGGGATTTCTTTGGAAGGAATGATGCTAAAACTGAAGCTCCAGTACTTTGGGCACCTTATGCGAAGAGTTGACTCATTGGAAAAGACCCTGATGCTGGGAGGGATTGGGGGCAGGAGGAGAAGGGGACGACAGAGGATGAGATGGCTGGATGGCATCACAGACTCAATGGAAGTGAGTCTGAGTGAAGTCCGGGAGATGGTGATGGACAGGGAGGCCTGGCGTGCTGCGATTCATGGGGTCGCAAAGAGTCGGACATGACTGAGTGACTGAACTGAACTGAACTAACTCGATTTTATTTCTTTTCTTTTCTTATATTGTTGCACAACATATCCTTGTAGCTTATTTTATACATAGTAGTTGGTTCCCCTTAATCCCTTATGTTTATCTCACCCCTCCCCTCCTCCCTCTCCCCACTGGTAATCACTAGTTTGTTCTCCATATCTGTGAGTCGGCTTCTTTTTTTGTTATATTCACTACTTTGTTGTATTTTTTAGGTATTCCACGTGTAAGTGATATTATATATTATTTGTCTTTCTCTGTCTGACTTATTCCTCAGCCAATACTCTCCAAATGCATCTATGTTACTGCAAATGACAAAATTTCATTCTATTTTTATGGCTGAGTAGATTCCATTGTATACATCCACTTCCCACTCTTACCTGTGTTTCCTGGGATCCTCTCCCAAATAAACAACTTGAACTTGAAACCTCTCAGGATTTGTTTCTGGGAGAAAATAAATTGAAATCTGTGTGTTGCCCATTGACAAAAAGGCATTGTACCATGGATTCTATTTGTTCTATGATTTGCTTTTTTCGGCCATCAGTAACCATACTGATACATAGTGATCAATACAGATTGATCTACCTCATATCTTTTATCAGTATGATTCTCTTACTTCTAGTTGGAAGTACAGAGTGTTAAAATGATATATAATATCTTTTGCTGCTTTTCTTGGAAGCTTCAAGGACCCTAAGAGATCATGTCTGGGCTTGTTGGTTGGCTACAGCTGTTGTGACATTTTGGTCTGCACATTTCTTTGCTGTGGGTGACCATACTGTGCATTGTGGGATGTTCAGTGGCATCTCTGATCTCTACCTACTAGATGCCCGTAAGACACTCCTAGCTGTGACATCCAAAAATATATTCAGTCACCAAATACCCCTTGGGGAAAAAATGGTCCCTGGCTGAGATCACAGCTATAGGCACACCCTAGTTTTACCCAAACCTAGAGCTGTATACAACTTCACTTTCACTTTTCACTTTCATGCATTGGAGAAGGCAATGGGAACCCACTCCAGTGTTCTTGCCTGGAGAATCCCAGGGATAGGGGAGCCTAGTGGGCTGCCATCTATGGGGTCGCACAGAGTTGGACACAACTGAAGTGACTTAGCAGCAGCAGCAGAGCTGTATCCAATTGCAGTAGCACTCCCTTGGGGGTTAGGGTACATTCTAACTGAAAAGTTACACATTCAAAGATTGTTCAAAGGAGCTCAGACATGTGTTTGGGTCTGCTGATTGTTGTCCCCCAGGGATTTGTATCACATTAAAGAAGATCATGGCCTCTGGTCCCATCACTTCATGGGAAATAGATGGGGAAACAGTGGAAACAGTGTCAGACTTTATTTTTTTGGGCTCCAAAATCACTGCAATGGTGACTGCAGCCATGAAACTTAAAGACGCTTATTCCTTGGAAGAAAAGTTATGACCAATCTAGATAGCATATTCAAAATCAGAGACATTACTTTGCCGACTAAGGTCCATCTAGTCAAGGCTATGGTTTTTCCTGTGATTATGTATGGATGTGAGAGTTGGACTGTGAAGAAGGCTGAGTGCTGAAGAATTGATGCTTTTGAACTGTGGTGTTGGAGAAGACTCTTGAGAGTCCCTTGGACTGCAAGGAGATCCAACCAGTCCATTCGGAAGGAGATCAGCCCTGGGTGTTCTTTGGAAGGAATGATGCTAAAGCTGAAACTCCAGTACTTTTGCCACCTCATGAGAAGAGTTGACTCATTGGAAAAGACTCTGATGCTGGGAGGGATTGGGGACAGGAGGAGAAGGGGACAACAGAGGATGAGATGGCTGGATGGTATCACAGACTTGATGGATGTGAGTCTGAGTGAACTCCAGGAGTTGGTGATGGACAGGGAGGCCTGGCGTGCTGCGATTCATGGGGTCGCAAAGAGTCGGACACGGTTGAGTGACTGAACTGAACTGAACTGAACCTAAGTTGAAGCTACATTTCCCAGAACTCTTCTTGAATTTTTCTGAATTCCTTTCCTCGTGTGGTTCCGTGTTAAGCCTGGCTATGAGAGAAACCCAGGTAAGGTTTGGAAGGTGGAGATGCTGCTGCCACCTTGTTTCTGTGGAGGGTGGTGGGAGGCTCAGGTTCTGCTGCAGCTCACATTGGAGGTCTCTGGTCTGATGATCACATTTTGGCCATGGACCAGCGTGCAGGGTGGGGGTGGGGGGATGAGGAGCAGTGCCTCCTCCTGCTCCTGGCAGCTCCTCTCTCAGTTTCTCTGAATTCTCCATCAGGCTTGTGTAGGTCTCTCCAGCAGGTCACCTGTATTAATGATGCTAGTAGGTTTGGAAGTGGTGAGACCAATGTGGGTGCTCATGAGAGCTAGACACCCATTCCCATGACTCCTTGTGATTCCAGAATGTTCTTCTGTCCGTTTGGCCTTGTTCACCCTCATGTCATGATTATCTTCCTTTTGCAGTGTCTAACCCTGCTAACTTCAGGACTAGACACAGGGCAACAGACCTTCACCAATGACTAACTGGCTTCTGGATCACTGATGGCCTAAATCCTGTAACAAATCTGTCTTTTTCTCTCATGGTGGCTCTGCATCTCTGATGGAAACCTAACTGCTAGATACATACCCCTTTGGGTGTTCAGGTACATTCTGACTAAGAAATTGCACATTCAGATTGCTCAAAAGAGCCCTGATGAAACCATTTAAATGCAGTTTTGGAGTTTTGCTCTTTATTGTTCCCTGGGAGCCATCAGAGGAGGGAAAATGAATCCTTTGCTCTCTCTCTCTCTCTTTCTCTTTTAAATCTACTGAAACTGTAGCCCTTGGACTTCAGGAGTCCTTAATATTGACTCAACAGAATTGCATGATGGGAGAATCAAGAGAGGATTCATTACCTGGCAGGCTTTTTCTACAGAAATGCTCTGAAAACCCCACATTTGAAAGTGTCCATCTCATCTGAGACTGTGTGTCCTCTTCTTTCCCCAATTTACTCAGGGCCACGTCTTCCTGCTCACGCAGGTGACTTCTCACCTGGTACACAAGGGGTTAATGTACCCAATTGCCTGTGGACTCTATGGGTGATCCCATATTTATTTCAATTATATAAGTATACTGGGCCAGTGTATTTATTTTAAATCACATTATCTACAGCTTCCCAAGCATGTGTCAACAAAAAGAACGGTTTCAATTTAGTAGACTTTGAAATGGTGTGCAGTTTATCCTCACTTCAATTATACCCTCTCCAGTAAGTCATGGGCAGCTTCAGGATTATTCAGGGCAACGTAATGCTATCTGAAAGCATTGATTTTTCCCTCCTCTTCAAGAACAGTTCACTGAAGGATGCACTGGAGCCTCCTTTAAGGAAACATAAAAATACATTTCTCAGCTGCAGCTTCTGAGAAATCTCAATCTTAGGGGCTCCAGATGAGACTGCTGGAAAATTTCTAACCTTTAAAGGAAGTTGTGCAAAGCTGGTTGCAAAGGAGTGACTGTAGCAGGAATTGTGTTTCTTGACTTGAAGGGATGGGAGATAGATGGGCCAAGGAAGAAGAGAATGTCAGAGAATTTCTGCACTTTATCTGCTTCTAGATACACAAATATTTATTGGGCACCTGCTATGGAGCATGTATGCAGTGGTAAACCTAAAGACCAGAGCCAGTTTTATGGGCATGAGACTTATGCTATTGCCCAAGGCTACATGCTTATGAGGTCCCATGCTTGGTTTAACGTTCAATTGATGCTGTCTTGAAATTTTTAGTAATTTTGAAACAAAAAAGCCAATGTTTTCATTTTGCCCTGGCCTTTAAGAATATGTAGCTGGTCTTGATAGATACACAATTAGTTCTGCTGTCATGGAGCTTAGAGTTTTGTAGGGAAAACAGACATGAACTAATTACAGAAGTTACTCTTTCAGTTGTGATAAGGGCTACTAAGAGGCAGGTCCAGGGGCTTAGCAGGTATGTAACAGAGGGACCTACTAGGCTGGAGTCAGTGGAGTCATCCAGAAGAAGAATGATTTGAGCAGACATCTGAAAGGTATATCAGGCAAACCTGCAGAAATCTCTAGGGAGATCGTTCCAGCTGGAGGGAATAGCATGGGCAAAGGCCCCCAGGCAGGAAGGAGCTTGGCTCATTAGAGCAGGGGCCAGTGAGAATGAGGCACAGTGGACATAAGAGTAGATTAGTTTCTTTAGCAAGAGTAACAAGATCTGGATGTACCATGGTTAGATTGATAGAATTTCCCTGTTGGTAACTTGAGGTGACCCATAGACATTTTTCTCTTGGTGTCCCATCATTGTTGGCTGATTTATGCATGAATCTGGCCTCCCTTAATATGGCAGTTTTAAAGAAATGGGTAGATATTTCACAAATACCTCAGTCTCTCAAAACACTAACCATATGAAATTATTTAAATTTAAATAATATGTAAATAATAATTATGGAGTATTTATTTAAGATCCAGAATGAAAATGTCAGCTACACACTTGCCCAAAGCCTTGGCAGTAGATATTTACATATATAGCCTGCACAATATTTGTAAGTTCATTATACCACTGGGTGTTGAGCAAATCATTTTATTCTTATTTGTTCTTTACCTACCTCTTTGACAGTTAAACAAAATATTTCCCTAGATCTTGGCCTTGTAGAATTTGGCAAACATGCAGATTCAGACAGAATGTAATTTTAAAGAGTTTGTTATTGTTTTATCTCTCCTCTTCAAAGCTGTAGAGAACTGCCTCTATTAAAGTCTCTTTGCACATGAGTGGGGAATGGCACTCTATTTGTCTCCTGTGCTCAGTCATGTCTGACTTTTTATGATGGGGAAAAAATTGAAATCCATTGTACATTAGAAAGTTTACTTGGAAGAGCAGTATGGAGGTTCCTTAAAAAACTAAAAATAGAGTTACCATGTGACCTAGCGTGGCTCAGAGGTTAAAGCGTCTGCCTCCAATGCGGGAGACCCGGGTTCGATCCCTGGGTCGGGAAGATTCCCCTGGAGAAGGAAATGGCAATCCACTCCAGTATTCTTGCCTGGAGAATCCCATGGATGGAGAAGCCTAGTAGGTTACAGTCCATGGGGTCGCAAAGAGTCGGACATGACTGAGCGACTTCACCTTCACATATCTGGAAAAGATGAAAGCTCTGATTCGAAAAGATACATGCACCCCAATGCTCATTGAAGTACTATTTATAATAGCCAAGACATGAAAGCAACCTAAATGTCCATCAACAAATGAATGGATAAAGAAAATGTGGTATATATACATATATACGGACTGCAGGCCACAGGCTCTTCTGTCCTGGAAAGGAATTCTCTAGGCAAGAATACTGGAGTGGGTAGCCATTCTCTTTTCCAGGGGATCTGCCTGACTCAGGGGTCAAACCCGAGTCTCTTGCATTGCAAACAGATTCTTTACCCTCTGAGCCCCCAGGGAAGGCCTCTCTCCAGTGCCTCTGTCTACATGGGAAACTTTTGACCTTGTCATGACAGATGGGCTAGTGCAGTGGTTAAACCTACTTGTAGAATTAGATAGCTTTGAGTTCCAATCCTACTTCCATCACTTCAAAATCAAGGGTCTTTGGCAATCTGCTCAGCCTCTCAAAACATTTGACTGCCTCATTTGTGAAAGGGAGGCTGTTAGACCTACTCGGGAGAGTTGCTGCAGAAATTAAGGTCGTGTTGGATAAGCCCTTCGCTCCCTTGGCATGTGTTGAGAGCCTGGCTAAGTAGAGACTCTCAGTAAACAGTGGCTGCTGTTCTCACTGGTGAGAACTACCAATCAGAACACTGTAGGGGCACAGCTCTTGCCCTTTGATGGTCCCCTTATGAAGCAGAGGCTGCTGGGAAGGGTATTCTTTGGCTGATGAAAAGACTGAGATGCTTAGAATGTCAAAGCTTGAAAGGAGTTTAGTGGGACTCTAAATGTCTAACCTATGGCGTCATGTGGGGGCTGTCATGATGCAGATGACTGAGTTCTATCCCAGACCTGTGGTTTGAAATCTCTAGGGAGAATCCTAAAGGAAATCAACCCTGAGTATTCGTTGGAAGGACTGATGCTGAAGCTCCAATACTTTGGTCACCTGATGCGAAGAGTTGACTCACTGGAAAAGACCCTGATGCGGGAAAGATTGAGGGCAGGAGGAGAATGGGGTGGCAGAGGGTGAGATGGTTGGATGGCATCACCTTCTCAATGGACATGAATTTGATCAAACTCCCAGAGACAGTGGACAACAGGGGAGACTGGTGTGCTGCAGTTCCTGGTGTTGCAAACAGTTGGACATGACTTAGCAATTGAACAATAGCAACAGCAAGGAAGAGACTTGGAAATATACAAAAAAAGTCTGAGATCATTTTGAGGAGCCAATACTTGGGAACCTCTCTCTTGTCCCTTCCTTTTTTAATACTTTACGTGGTTCATAAACCACTGATGGACCTATCCAGGCTTCTGTTTAAACTGAACCTTTGCTTTGTCTTAACTGAGGAACTGTGGGACTGAGGAAGAATCATTGATATTTCAGAGACCCATAGCTTTTAGAAAAAGAAACTTTTCTCTCCAAAAGTAATTATGGAAATGTCATAAAAAGGTGAAAGATTTTTGAGGAGAGTCAGACATAAAAATTACATTTTGCAAATTGTACTTGGAAAGAATTATTTTAATTGAAGTAGCTATTCCCAAGCCTAAATCCCATATGCTCCTATAACCTCAGAATGTTCAGTTCATTCTTGTCAACTACTTTCTCTTCTGATATGGCCTAAATATGCCACTTAAGTAAGAACTACTTAACAGGAGCTATTGGGGACGATGTGTGTGAATCCGGAGAGGTGAATCTGTGCAGAAAATTTGGAAATCATAGCAGTCCAGCAGGCAGATCATTTTGAGGCCCACAAAATCTTTTTCACTTCCTTCTTCGTGAGAGTCTGTCTTTCCAAAGAGGAGTATCTCTCTCCAGGGTGCTTGAAGGCAGTCCTATGAGTTGGCTTTATTTAGTCATTCACTTTTTCATTCCACAGATATTTATGAAATGCTAGCTGTGTGCCAGGCACTATGGAACTAAGCATGGAATGGTGAATCACACTGACACAATCCCTACGAAGTTGGAGCTTAACATCACAGGGAAAGACAGAATTTGGGCAGGTAATTACAAGTGTTAATCACGCAATGATAAGAGAAACAGCAGTTGCTATGGAAGTATGACCTAATATCATGAGTGAGCAATGAGAGCACAAAAGGATTTCTACCTAGCTTTAAAAAAAAAATTGTCTATTTTTAATTTGAGGATAATTGCTTTGCAAGATTGTGTTGGTTTCTGCCATACATCAGTGTGAATCAGCCATAGACATACATATGTCCCCTCCCTCTTGAACCTTCCTCCCACCTCCCACCTATCCCTCTAGGTAGTCACAGAGCACTGGGTCAGCACTCCTGTGTCATACAGCAAATTCCCACTGGCTATCTATTTTACATATGGTAGTGTGTATGTTTCAATGTCACTTTCTCTATTAGTCCCACTGTCTCCTTCCCGAATGTGTTCACAACTCTGTTCTCTATTTCTGCATCTCTGTTGCTGTCCTGAAGCTAGCTTCATCAGTACCATCTTTATAGATTCCATATATATGTGTTAATGTATGATATTTGTTTTCATCTTTCTGACTTACTTTCCTCTGTATAATAGACTCTAGATTCATCATTTCTTGGCCTTTTGGCTAAGATCAAGGATAGCTTTCTTTTTTAAAAAATAAACTTCATCAAGGTGAATTTTATTAATTAATTTATTAATTTGGCTGTACTGGGTCTTAGTTGTGACACTCAAAGTCTTACAGCATGCAGGATCTGTTTTTTTTTTTTTTTATTTGCTACATGTAAACCATTAGCTGTGGCGTATGGGATCTAGTTCTCTGGCTAGGGATCAAACCCAGGTCCCCTGTGTCAGGATTACAGAGTCTTAGCAACTGGGCCACCAGGGAAATCCCTTACCTAGCATGTTTTGAGGGATGAATCATTGACATTTGTCTCCTAATGTTATTGTATTGAAATAGATGAAAAATGAAAATGGGCTGTATCTTTGATGCTAATACTCCTGAGTGAGGAGTATTATCTGTCTGATGAGAAATAATTGATTTGTCTTTTTTGATATTCATTAAATATAACCACATATCTGTTATAAATATAACCATATATTTATCTTAACCATATGCATTAACCATAGATAATAAATATAACCACATATGTATTATATAATATATAATAAAACTATATATTATTAAATACAGCCAAAAAATATTCAAACTACTGCACAGTTGCACTGATCTCAGAGGTCAGCAAAGTAATGCTCAAAATTCTCCGGCAAGTCTTCAATAGTACGTGAACCAAGAACTTGAAGATGTTCAAGCTGGATTTAGAAAAGGCAAAGGAACCAGAGATAAAATTGCCAACACCCATTGGATGATAGAAAAAGATAGAGAGGTCCAGAAAAACATCTACTTCTGCTTTATTGACTATGCCAAAGCCTTTGACTGTGTGGATCACAATAAACTGGAAAATTCTGAAAGAGATGGTACTACCAGACCACTTGACCTGCCTCTTGAGAAACCTGTATGCAGGTCAGGAAGCAACAGTTAGAACTGGACATGGAACAACAGACTGGTTCCAAATAGGAAAAGGAGTATTTCAACACTGTATATTGTCACCCTGCTTATTTAACTTCTATGCAGAGTACATCATGAGAAGCACTGGGCTGGAAGAAGCACAAGCTGGAATCGAGATTGCCGGGAGAAATACCAGCAACCTCAGATATGCAGAAGACACCACCCTTATGGCAGAAAGTGAAGAAGAACTAAAGAGCCTCCTGATGAAAGTGAAAGAGGAGAGTGAAAAAGTTGGCTTAAACCTCGACATTCAGAAAATGAAGATCATGGTATACGGTCCCATCACTTCATGGGAAATAGATGGGGAAGCAGTGGAAACACTGTCAGACTTAATTTTTTTGGGCTCCAAAATCACTGCAGATGGTGATTACAGCCATGAAACTAGAAGATGCTTACTCCTTGGAAGAAAAGTTATGACCAACCTAGATAGCATATTGAAAAGCAGAGAAATTACTTTGCGAACAAAGGTCCATATAGTCAAGGCTATGGTTTTTCCAGTGGTCATGTATGGATGTGAGAGTTGGACTGTGAAGAAAGCTGAGTGCTGAAGAATTGATGCTTCTGAACTGCGTGCTGGAGAAGACTCTTGAGAGTCCCTTGGACTACAAGGAGATCCAACCAGTCCATCCTAAAGGAGATCAGTCCTGGGTGTTCTTCGGAAGGACTGATGCTAAAGCTGAAACTCCAATACTTTGGCCACCTGATGTGAAGAGTTGACTCATCTGAAAAAACCCTGATTCTGGGAAAGATTGAAGCAGGAGGAGAAGGGGACAACAGAGTATGAGATGGTTGGATGGCATCACTGACTCAATGACATGAGTTTGGGTAAACTCCAGGAATTGGTGATGGACAGGGAGGCCTGGTGTGCTGCGGTCCATGGGGTTTCAAAGAGTCGGACACAACTGAGTGACTGAACTGAACTGAGCCATGGCAGAACAGGCCACCTGGCTCTGGAAATCCTAGAGGCCACAATGATACATTGCTTTTCACCCTGTGACTGACTTTTCTTCTTCTGTTTTATGACTATGAGGTCAGTTCTTTAAAAGTGAAATTAGTGCATCAGTAAATAATTTTAACTTGTTAATTTTTTATCATTAAATTCCTCACAAATGTTAATTTTGATCTTTTGTTTGTTTATTTATTTATTTTACTTTACAATACTGTATTGGTTTTGCCATACATTGACATGAATCTGCCACAGGTGTACATGAGTTCCCAATCCTGATCTTTTGTTTTTTTTAAATTAAAGTATAGTTCATTTACAATGTCTCAGGTGTACAGCAAAGTGATTCAGTTATTCAGATGCATATACACACATACACACACACACACACACACACACACACACACATATAAAATGTGCGTGTGTGTGTGTGTGTTAGTTGCTCAGTCATGTCTGACTCTTTGTGACCCCAAGGACTATAGCCCACCAGGCTCTTCTGTCCATGGAATTCCCCAGGCAAGAATATTGGAATAGTTATATCTATATACATATATATATCCCCCCCCCACATATATATGTATATATAAGTGAATGAGGTTGCAAAGAGTCGGGCATGACTGAGCAACTAAGCACACAAGCACACACACACACATATATAAAATCCAATATGTTCCAGGGACTTTACACACAATTGTTGTTGTTCAGTTGTTAAGTCAGACTCTTTTGCCTCCCCATGGACTGTAGCCCACGAGGTTCCTCTGTCCATGGGATTCTCCAGACAGGAATACTGGAATGAGCTGTCATTTCCTTTTCCAGTTCTTCCCAACCCAGGTATGAATCCATGTCTCCTGCATTGGCAGGAGCATTCTCTACCACTGAGATACCAGGGAAGCCTTGACCACATCTCTGGCAACTGGCAAACACTCCTCCTGGCTAGTAGCTCCAGTGACGTTGTTTGTGATCTCAAACTTGGCCCTATATAGACAACCCCCTTTCAAGATTTTCAGGACACTCCCAAGTCCTCATGATAGAGGTTAGAGTCCTAGCTTTTTGTATACCTTCTAGCCTAGGCCCAGTAAAGAAAGAATATTTGCATCTCAATTGAGCTGACTCATTGGAAAAGACTGTTGCTGGGAAGGATTAGGGGCAGGAGAAGGGGACGACAGAGGATGAGATGGCTGGATGGCATCACTGACTTTATGGATGTGAGTTTGGGTGAACTCCGGGAGTTGGTGATGGACAGGGAGGCCTGGCGTGCTGCAGTTCATGGGGTTGCAAAGAGTCAGACATGACTGAGTGACTGAACTGAGCTGAACTGAATTTGCTTTCTATTCAAGAAGTGAGAAAGTTAAAGCTGGAAAGTACCTTCAGTTCAGTTCAGTTCAGTCGCTCAGTTGTGTCCGACTCTTTGCGACCCCATGAATCACAGCACGCCAGGCTTTCCTGTCCATCACCAACTCCCGGAGTTCACTCAGACTCACATCCATTGAGTCCGTGATGCCATCCAGCCATCTCATCCTCGGTTGTCCCCTTCTCCTCCTGCCCCTAATCCCTCCCAGCATCACCTTAGATGCTAATCCAAGTTTTTCATTTTGCAAACAAGGATATGAGGATCAGGGACGGGTTCTTGGCTGCCTAAGAACTCCTAGTTCATTTTGCATCTACTACATTTTGGTGAATAGTAGAAACTTTTATGAAGACTCTCCAATGGTACCTTTTACACCCTGCATAATCACATATATTCTAAATTTTAAACTATTTTGTGTTTGAGATTTGAAAGCAACTACTGAACAGAAGCTTGCATGTGCCTATATCTTTATCAATTCATACATATTCGGTAGCATAAAAATGTCAAAAATCTATTTTGGAGTTCTGCAAAAGAGAACTCCTTCCAGAATGACACTTGAACTGTTAAATATCATCTCAAATCTCATTTTAGGGACTATAACCTTCTAAAAGCCTGGCACAAGACTAAAGTGGATTAAGGTTGAAATTTTCCAGAGGCTTTGTCTCAGACCAGTGAAGTACTACTAATCACTTTTTATCATTATCAAAACCAGAACAGCTTCTGAATCTCATGGTCCACTATCATTATTGAGAAGAATTGTGTACCAGGGTTGAGAGAATAATTGCTGACCAGGATTCCTGTTATCAGAACAAATTTAAAAGGCAGGAAAAAATCTGCATCCTTGACTTTATTAGGTTGCTGGATCAGTTTTAAAGAAGGATAGGAACTCCTAACTATTTTGTTTTCTAAAAGAAAAAGATAAATTCCAAGAACTCAGGGTTAAAGCTTTCACCTGTTATGTGTTTAGGATCCCAAGCAATATGTCTGACTAGTGGGAAGATACGTGTAATTTTGCAACACTTTTCCCTCCCGCAGGAATGAGATCTTCCTCTTTAATAAGGTCCAAGCCTAGGCAGATTATCATGAGAAGATTTGGCAGGTAAATGCAAAAGCGGGATCATCTCTACGCCATTCCTTGTGAAATTCCAAGCAGCATGACTAACTACTCCGGCATAAAAGTTTCGAATCGGTGTCTTTGCGAGAATTTAATCATCTCCATCAGAATCCTTAAGGAATTACAATAACAGTGATTCATTCATAATTCACAATTTCCATTATCTTCTTTCTACATCTAGTGTGTGGGGGGGTGAAATTTATGGCTTCATTTACATTGTGTTCTATGAATAATAGAAGAAATACAGTAAAGACCCATGGAAACGTTCTTGCTGCTGCCGCAGCTTGGGGCACATCTACATCACAATAACCTCCCTGCCTTTGTACAGTGCAGGATCGCCAGCTTGCAGCTGCAAAGGGAGCATTTCAAAGGGGCCCTTCTCATTAAGCAGAGTCCTCTCTTTCTTTGAACTTCAAAGCAGAAGAAGGAGACCTTAAATGATATTGGGGTAGGTAAGTGGTGAAATTGTAACTTCAGGTAGAAAATATCTTCCATGATGTGTCTGGGGAAACACAGCCATTATGCAGAGCGACAGCATTTGTTCAGAGTGATATCTGGCTGGCAGGCAGGAACACAGTTAATCTTGAGGTTTCTTTGAGCTGCTGGGGCCTTGAAGATAATCTTGCTCAAAGCCCTCCTTTTGTGCAAGAGGGGAAGCCAAGACATAGAGAAAGACAGTGACTTATTTAAGGTCATACAGTAGAGGGAGGGCCAGGAACACAGACCCCTTATGCTTGGTCCAGAGTTCTTTCCAAACACCCCGTTACCTTTGTTTTACACACAAAGCACCTGGCTTTGTGACATTGCAATAAAGCTAGCAGTAATCTTCTTGGTGAGGGATTTTAAAACAGGAAGCAAAGACGTTTTCAAGGATTTCCCCCCTAAATAATAATCTCTCTCAATTGAAAATCTTCACTGAAAAACATTCTGAGATTCAAAGAAAGAAATTTGTCATACTTCTGCTATTAAGTAAATCTCATTTTTCTTCTTTCAAGGAATGACAATAAAGCTGATGAAAACCTTAAGACATTCAGCTTTCTCCCCCTGGTGTCTGGTAGGAGCCCAGTGCAATACTTTATTACTTCTCCATCCGCAAGAGAATAAAAACCCACCCATCTATTTACAGAAGTGTCTGTCCTTTGCATCAGTAGTTTTCCATCGACTAAACGGAACATGATCTAGCTAAGCCAAACTCCTTTCACATAGTAGAGGTTTAATGGTTTTTTTTGTTGGAAAGATTACATTAAAAAATGTTCATTTACTTGGAGTTTGTTGGAGGCTATAAAGAATTGTTTCTAAAACCTATTATGTCCATCATTCCCTATTCTGTGCAATGCTGCCTACTTCCATATCATCCCTCATCTTTCCTTATTTTGAAGAAAACATGAATCACAGAAAATCAGTATATATATATGGCATTGGGAAAGATCTTTGTTTCTTGCAGAAAACTCACATAGCACGTTCTGACTCTAATTTTATTGAGGTAATTCAGATATCATGTTAATAGAGAGGCCTTTTGTAGCTGGAAAGGGCAGCTGATATTAGCAGGCAAAACACATACAAATTCAACAGGGCCATGATTCACAGATGCATATTCTCTGTGATCCAACATGTCTAATACATTTAGTCATGCACAATAAAAACCAAACAAAGGAATCAACCATTGGCCTTTCACTGCCTGCTTCCTACCCCAAGCCTGAAGGAATTCCTCCAGTTATGCACACCAAACACAAAATAATGTGTCTACTGTCTCTGCCCACCCTCCCCACAACTCTTAAGAAGGATCACTCAAAGTGCATTTGTTACAGACAGGAAAAAGAAGAAAAAAAGAGAATAGATCACTTTGTTTACCTTCTAAGGGTTACCTTCTAACCTCACTAAGGGTTTACACTGCCTATTCCCAAAGTGTGATTTGGTGGCAAGCTGATCTCATTCCAGAAAGAGAATTCTAGTCTGTCCCGACAGAGAAGTGTTAAACTAACATTAGTCACAAACTTGAACTTCAGTGGCTTATAAAATAACCAGGATCCAGTCTATTGCCCATTTCAAAAGTGTACCAGCTAAACTAAATTCAGCCTGATTGAGATTCTCCTTTAGTTCTAGGGTAAAAGTGCACTGCCCACCTAATCTGCTTTGTACACACCAGACTGTTATTCATTCAGTCAAGAATAAGTTCTGTTTATTAAGCACACGATGAAGAACAGACTTTTGATTTTGACTTGGACAACTCTTGAGGGTGCTAAGAATCTGACAGTCTGCTGGAGTTCTTTCGTTCCCATATACTCCCCTCAACACCTCGCTGGCATAATGGGGTGGGGGATGGGGTTGGTGGGAAATTAAACTTACATGTACTTTGTTTCTGGACCTGGGGTCTCTTTCATCTGGTCACAGAGCCTCAAATTTTGCCTGTTTAATTCTACTCTGAAGTTCTCTCCTGAAAGAGACATGTATGTAAAAATAAAGCTACTGACTTTATTTTATTGGAGCAGAGAGAGAGAGTGTGTTTCTTCTTTGGGGGTTGCAGCGCCACTTCTGTGTTTTTCTGGGCAGCTGTCTTTTTATTCTACTTTATTGTATGTGTGTACATCATTATTTTGGGTGATGTAGTTTAGGGCAAGCAAGATAACACTTGTAGCTATTGCCTGAGAAGTCCATGTAAAGTTGACAATTTGGAGCCTTAAGGGAAGATGTAGGGAGTCCAGACAGAAACCCTGGCCATCATGCTGTTTCTAGGTCAGTGGTTTTTGACTTGGTGCCATTTTGTCTGCCAGGGGACACTGGGAGTGTCTGAAGACGTCTTTAATTGTCACAGCTAGAAACCAGAGATGCTGCTCCATGTTATACCGTGCACAGGACAGCCCCCAACACGAAGAATTATCCTGTCCCAAATGTCAGCTGTGTAAGGTTGAGAAACCTTGCTCTAGGTCAAGTCTCACCTAGAATATTGTATTAGTATCTGCTTCTGAGTCTAGTACTTTAATCAGTATCTTGCCAATCTGGAGCTTGTCCCCAGAGGGTGACTGGAAAGTGGGGTAAGTGAAATGGTATCAAACATGATTAAGGGGGAAGGGACCAAGACTGCTGAGTCCAGAGAAAAGGAGGCTCAGGAGACCTGGAAGTCTGTTCTGCTCCTTCATAGATGACATTGGGTGAATTCCATGGGGATAGAGACTTTGGAAGCCATCTCTTTTAAAAAAATTATTGAAATATAGTTGATTTACAGTGCTGTGTTAGTTTCAGGTGTACAGGAAAGGGATTCAGTTGTATATACATGTTATATGTAGATATTCTTTTTCTTACATTCTCTTCCATTATATGTTATTAAGAGACATTGACTATAACTCCCTGTGCTACACAGTAGGTCCTGTTGATTATCTATTTTATTTATAACAGTGTGTATATTTTAATTCCAAACTCTTAATTTATCCCCCCCCTCCCCTTTCCTTTGGTAACAGTAAGTTTGTTCTCTATGTCTGTTGAGTCTGATTCTGCTTTGTAAATAAGTTCATTTGTACCATTTTAAAAAAAAGATTCCACAAAATAAGCAAAATCATATATTTATCTTTCTCTGAATGACTTACTTCACTTAGTATGATAATCTCTAGGTCCATTCATGTTGCTGCAAATGGCATTATTTCATTCTTTTTTTATGACTGAGTAGGAGGAGAGTGAAAAATTTGGCTTAAAGCTCAACATTCAGAAAACAAAGATCATGGCATCCGGTCCCATCGCTTCACGGGAAATAGATGGGGAAACAGTGGAAACAGTGTCAGACTTTATTTTGGGGGGCTCCAAAATCACTGCAGATACTGACGGCAGCCATAAAATTAAAAGACGCTTACTCCTTGGAAGAAAAGTTATGACCGACCTAGACAGCATATTCAAAAGCAGAGACATTACAAAGGTCCAACAAAGGTCCATCTAGTCAAGGCTATGGTTTTTCCTGTGGTCATGTATGGATGTGAGAGTTGGACTGTGAAGAAAGCTAAGCACTGAAAAATTGATGCTTTTGAACTGTGGTGTTGGAGAAGACTCTTGAGAGTCCCTTGGACTGCAAGGAGATCCAACCAGTCCATTCTGAAGGAGATCAGTCCTGGGTGTTCTTTGGAAGGACTGATGCTAATTCTGAAGCTCCAGTCCTTTGGCCACCTCATGCGAAGAGGACTCATTGGAAAAGACTCTGATCCTGGGAGGGATTGGGGGCAGGAGAAGAAGGGGATGACAGAGGATGAGATGGCTGGATGGCATCACCGACTCGATGGATGTGAGTCTGAGTGAACTCCGGGAGTTGGTGATGGACAGGGAGGTCTGGCGTGCTGCAGTTCATGGGGTCGGAAAGAGTCAGACACGACTGAGCGACTGAACTGAACTGAACATTTCATTGTGTATGTAGACCATATATTCTTTATCTATTCATCTGTTGATGGACATGGGTTTGGAAGCCATTTTTAATAATTAAAGTTACTGGAGGTAGACTTTTCCAACAATGATCTGTCTAACCAGTTTTCCAACAGTCATGTATGGACCTGATAGTTGGACCATAAAAAAGCTGAGTGCCCAAGAATTGATGCTTTTGAACTGTGGTGTTGGAGAAGACTCTTGTGAGTCCCTTAGACTGTAAGGAGATCAAACCAGTCAATCCTAAAGGAAATCCGTCCTGAATATTCATTGGAAGGACTGATGCTGAAGCTCCAATAATTTGGCCACATGGTGCAAAGAGCCAGCTCATTGGAAAAGACCATGATGCCTGGAAAAATTGAGGGTAGGAGGAGAAAGGGGCAACGGAGAATGAGACAGTTGGATGGCATCACGGACTCAGTGGACATGAATTTGAGCAGACTCTGGGAGACAGTGAAGGATAGGTAAGCTTGGCATGCTGCAGTCCATGGGGTTGGAAAAAGTTGGAAATGACTTAGAGACTGAACACACTAGAACATAAGTTCCCTGAGAGCAGCCAGAGTGCCCATCGTCCTCACCACTGTATCCTCTGGGGGCTGGAACGGAACTCCAGATATAGTAAATACCTAATAAATGGTTACTGAGTGATTTAAGTATTTGTCAGAGATATTGTAGATGACACTCGCAGATAGAAAGACTATCTTTATTTTTGGTTAGGGCTCATATTTAGTAGCTCAACCCCAGGAAAATTATAATCTAAATTTTAGATTTAGAACTGAGAACTAACAGAACTCAATAAAATAATTTAAAGCTACACTTGGGGAATTCCTTTTCAGAGAGTCTGAATCCATACATAACCATGTATACCTGCATTGCCATGAAAGGTATGTTCCATTTTCAACAACTCCAACCCAGTAGATAATGTATAGGGTATATATTTTGAACTTTTTATGGAAGTATGACATATAGATGGCGAGATGCACATGAGACAAGGCTACAGTTTGTTGAACTCATTGATTCATTTCATTTTTTCCAGCTTTATTGAGATATAATTGACATATAACATTGTGTAAGTTTAAGGCGGACAATGTGAGGATTTGAGGCACATTGACATCACAAAATGATTAACACTATAAGGTTAGTTAACATGCCTATCCTCTCCTATAATTGCACAGTTTTTTGGTGGTAATAGCATTTTTTTTAGAGATGCACATGAGACAAGGCTACAGTTTGTTGAACTCATTGATTCATTTCATTTTTTCCAGCTTTATTGAGATATAATTGACATATAACATTGTGTAAGTTTAAGGCGGACAATGTGAGGATTTGAGGCACATTGACATCACAAAATGATTAACACTATAAGGTTAGTTAACATGCCTATCCTCTCCTATAATTGCACAGTTTTTTGGTGGTAATAGCATTTTTTTTCTGTTCCAGAAAGGGGCATTATTGTCTCTTCTGTCCTTGAGAAGATCCTGACACTTCAGGTCACACTTAGCTGTAAAACAATGAAGGGCTTCCCTGGAGGCTCAGTGGTAAAGGATTCACCTGCCAGTGCAATAGACATGGATTTGATCCCTGGGTTGGGAAGATCCCCTGCAGAAGGAAATGGCAACCCACTCCAGTGTTCTTACCTAAAGAATCCCATGGACAGAGAAGCCTGGCAGGCTACAGTCCATGGAAACCCACAGCCAGACATGACTTAGCAACTAAACAACACCACCACAAAATGATGAAAGATCTAAAAGTGTCTATTTCACAGAAAAAGTAAGAGAGGAAGAAGGAAGGAAACAGAAACAGAGGGAAAGAAAGGAAGGAAGGAAAGAAGCTAGGCTTTGAGATTAAAGTGCTTGCAGTCCTTAGCATCATTCTCAGTCTCTTTGTGTAGCCAGACATGAATATGTGTCCACGAATTCTGATATGTGGGAAAGGTAAAGCTATTTTTCCATAATCTAGCATAATTTGCCTATTGAGCTTCCATCCTGAGAAGGATGGAGGAATATGGTACAAAAAATAATTCAGGGTCCATTCCACTCGACTCTGCATGATTTTCCCAGGCTATACCTAGTTTCTGTAACTCATGTTACAGCTTTGTAGAAGATGGATAGTGAGTCTTCTGGGCCTGCAAATCACCCTGCTGGCATTTGCATGGTGCCATATTCTTTATCCACTCATCTGTCAGTGGACACTTGGGTTTGGAAGTCATTTTTCATAATTAAAGTTACTGAGGGTAGACTTTTCCAACAATGATCTGTCTAACCAACTTTCTGGCCTGGGTCCTTAATCCAAGCTTCTGTGTTGTCCTTCACTTCTGGAAGCCAAGCCTTTCTAGGTTTAATCTTCATCAGCTACTTCTGCATCCCACTGGGGATTATGAGAAACACTGAATTGCTTTCCTGTTCCAATCTGAAGTTGAGGGAAACTTGCTTTGGATTTGCTCAAAGCCCTAAACTTGGTACTCCCACAGTGTTTTCGGCTGCAGGCAATGCCATGGGGACCCTCTTTGCCCCTTGGGACATTTCTTCTCTGCTGTTGACCCCCTTGGCCACTGTTGCTCCTCAAACCTACTGGACTCAGCCTGGGAAGTGGGGAAAGGGTGGGGTGAATTTGAGAGGCTGCAATGGATTGTAACCATTCTTGAATCCTGAGTTCCAAAAATATTGAGAAGGGTAAGCAGATAGAGAAAATCATTCATACATACATTTATTCAAATAACTACTTCTTGAACTATGTGTGAAGGAAAGCTGGTGTCTGAGAAAGTGACTTAGGTCTGAGTCAACAATGAACTTACTATTGTCATAGTCAGTTTTATGCATCCCCTTGGCTACTCAGTCAAACACCAGTCTAGGTGTTGCTGTGAAGGTATTTTGCAGATGTGATCAACATCTGTAATCAGTACACTTTATATAAAGGAGATTATCCTGGATAATCTGTGTGGGTCTGAACTAGTCAAAGTCTTTAAGAGCAAAATAGGTTTCCTTGAGAAAGGACCAATTAAGCCTGTGGATGACAGCATCAGCTTCTGCACCAGAGTTTCCAGCATGCCCAGGAGCTCCTTATGCTCCTTATGGTGCTAATGCCCCACCTGCCAATGCAGGAAACATTGGAGACCTGGGTTCAATCCCTGGGCAGGGAAGATCCTCTGGAGAAGGAAATGGCAACCCGCTGTAGTATTCTTGCCTGGGAAATCCCATGGACAGGGGAGCCTGATGGACTACAGTCCATGGGGTTGCAAAGAGTTGGACATAACTGAAGTGACTTAGCAGACTAGCCAACTCTCACAATTTTATAAGCCAGTTCCTTGTAATAAATCTCTTTCTGGTTGGAACCCTGATGAATCCATACACACTAGTTATAGGCAGCCCTGGACCTTAGAACAAAGGTGGGGAGATGCTTCTGGTGGACAATCAGCCTATGAAAAGGAGAGAGAGAAAGGAAGAGAGGGAACCATGCATTTTCAGTTCCTTCTCTTCACTTGCTCTCATCTGGCATGGGTGATGGGGCAGAGACAGGCCAGAGGTCTATGCTAAAGCAGATTCCTCCTCATGAAAGAAAGCGTTATGAGTCTCTCTTACTCCCTCAAACAGCTGATGAAAAGCAATGATCAGGAGCTGAGAGAGAAAATTGAATTTTGTATGCTCACATTATAAAAAGTTTGAATATTAGATCTACCTTATTTTACCAGCTGAAGTGCCTCTGGTGAAATTATTGACTTTGATCAAAATATTCACTGAAAGAGCTCAGATTTCAGTCTTCTTCATTCACGCAACAGCATTTTATTTAGAATGTTACTCAGTATATTACAATCCAATAAGATGCCAGTTGGAATCCAAACTTTCAAACAACTGTTTAACTAAACCCAAGATGTCAGGGTACAAATACTTGTGTAATGCATTTTAATTCAAATCTAGTCAAGTTTTCTTATAATGTCTGCTCACCATGTGAGTTTGTGAATGTGAAATTTGCTCAGTCATGTCTGACTTTTTTGCAACCCTATAGACTATACAGTCCATGGAATTCTCCAGGCCAGAATACTGGAGTGGGTAGCCTTTCCCTTCTCCAGGGGATCTTTCCAACCCAGGGATCAAACCCAGGTCTCCCGCATTGCAGGTGGATTCTTTACCAGCTGAGCCACAAGGGAAGCTCACCATAGGGAACTTTAGAGTCTAGAGTCACAACCATATATTTTTCTTTTTAGATCTACATGATTGCTGTACAACTTCCTAGGTGGCTCAATGGTAAAGAAGATGCCTGCCAATGCAGGAAATGCAGGAGATGACAGTTCGAGCCCTGGGTCAGGAAGGTCCCTTGGAGGAGGAAGTGGCAACTTGTTCCAGTATTCTTGCCTGGGAAATCCTATGGACAGAGGAGCCCAGTGTGGATGAAAATGAGGCTGCAGTCCAGTGGTTAGGACTTCTCCAGGTCTGGGAACTAAGATCTCACATGTCTCTCAGCCAAAAAGCCAAAACATAAACAACACACACACACACACAACAAAAAAAAAACAACAACAAATGAGGGTCTGGAGTCAGAGCAAATTTTAATCCTAGTTATGCCTTGTATTGGTTGTGCATCCTTGGGTAAATTAATCCCTCTGAGCTTTGGTTTCCACCTCTGTGAAATGGGAATAACAACTGTACTTTCCTTAGAGGGGGATTGTGAGGAGAAAATCAAGTAATATACATAAAGTGCTTCTTGGAACATCTGAGTAAAGAAAACATTTAGAATCTGTGGATTTTACTCATTTGCTTTCATTCTCTCCAGAAACACCACTAAATAAGGTGTTTTTTAAAAAAAGATTTATTTATTCATTCATTTAAAAATTATTTTATTTTATTTTTTTACTTTACAATACTGTATTGGTTTTGCCCTACATTGACATGAATCCGCCACAGGTGTACATGAATTTCCAACCTTGAATCCCCCTCCCACCACCCTCCCCATATGAAACTGGAGCCGATTATACAGAGTGAAGTAAGCCAGAAAGAAAAATACCAGTACAGTATACTAACACATATATATGGAATTTAGAACGATGGTAATGATAAGCCTGTATGCAAGACAGCAAAAGAAATACAAATGTAAAGAACAGACTTTGGGACTCTGTGGGAGAGGGAGAGGGTGGGATGATTTGGGAGAATGTCATTGAAACATGTATACTATCATGTAAGAAATGAAAAGCTAGTCTAGGTTCAATACAGGATACAGGATGCTTGGGGCTGTTGCACTGGGATGACCAGCAATCCCACTGCTGGGCATACACACCGAGGAAACCAGAACTGAAAGAGACACATGTACCCTAATGTTTATCGCAGCACTGTTTATAATAGCCAGGACATGGAAGCAACCTAGATATCCATCAGCAGACGAATGGATAAGAAAGCTGTGGTACATATACACAATGGAGTATTACTCAGCCATTAAAAAGAATACATTTGAATCAGTTCTAATGAGGTGGATGAAACATTCATTTGTTTATGGCTGTGCTGGGTCTTTGTTGCTGCGTGCAGGCTTTCTCTAGTTGTGGCGAGTGGGAGCTGCTTGTCACTGAGGTGCAAGAGCTTCCATTGCCATGGCTTCTCCTGTTGCAGAGCCCAGGCTTTAGGCAAGCAGACTTCAGTAGTCTCAGCACACAGGCTCTAGAGCACAGGCTCCTAGCTGTGGTGCATAGGCTTAGGCAGGTGCCCTCTGGCATGTGGGATCTTCCCGGAACACGGATTGAACCCATATTCCCTGTATTGACAGACAGATTCTTAACCACTGGGCCACCAGGGAAGCCTTAAAGAAGGTGTTTTGTTTTGAATACATGAACGGGAGAGGAGACAGAACAACAAGTTTTTAGAGGCTAATAGGATACTGTGCAACTTAGCACACTTCAGAAAACGGAATCACAAGTCTGTAGTGTGGAATGCTAAAAATCAACATGATTTAAGCCACAGCCACAGACACAAAGCCTTAGGATCACGGGTGGAGTAAAGCAGGGCATCAGAGTCCCCTTTTTAAGTGAACAAGGCATTTAAGCGAGCCAATGCATTCTGGCCGCAAGGCCTCCCACTCTTCCTTCACTCCGTTTCCAGAAGTGACATTCTGGCTTTTTTCCTTCCTAGGAGGTGGTCAGTCTTATCTAGAGAATTTGATCTACTTTGTGGATGTTTTTCAAGGGAATGGTCCAGCAAGATCACCGAGTGCAGTTGATGGTCAGTATCTTTCAGTCAGAGCTTATACTTGTGTTTTCTCTCTGCACTCCTTTTTTTTTTTTCCCCGACACACTGCGTGGCTTGAGTACCTTAGTTCTCCCACTAGGGAGTGAACCTGGGCCACCCCAGTGAACACCTGGAGTCCTAATTGCTAGACTGTCAGAGAATTCCTATCTCCGTACTCTCAAATACAGCATATAACTGGACTACCAGACATAACAGAAAGCTTAAACATTGAAAGATAGAAATAAAAATGAGCAACAAAAAAATCAATAACAACAAGACAATTTGGGAAAAAATGGAGCCCATGCAGGGAAAAGAAATTAAGGAAAAAAAATCCTTTTATCATTGTATGCATAAAGCAAGAACAGGATGCTTTAAAAAGGAACATTAGAAAATAAAATAGAACTCTCAATAATTCCAAGCGAGAACAGAAATGAGACATTCCACAGAAGAGATTGAGGATTAAGCCAGGGAAAAGATGAAATGAAGAATATATCCTGGAAAGCTGAGTAAACAGATGAAATGACAGACAGGAAGAAATTTTAGAGAACCAGCCAAGAAAGTATACGATCGGAATGATGGGGTTCCAAAAGGAGAACATGGAGGGACAGACAACGGAACATTTCTCAGAAGTGAAGGGTGAATTGCTAGATAGGGAGGGCCACTGAGATATCAGCACAGTGGACAGAAAATGATTGACACCAGATCCACAGATATCAGAAAAGAGGGAGAGGGAAAATTAGCCACACAAAAAAAGACCAGGAATCAGAATGATTTCATACTTCTCAACAGCCACAATGGATGTTGGAAGATGATGGAGAAATGCTTTCAGAATTTGAAAAATAATTACTCCCACTTGGAATTCCATATGTAGTGAAATCAAGTATGAGCATAGAATAAGGATTTTTAAAGATTTTTTTGACACGGACCTTTTAAAAAGTCTTTATTGAATTTGTCACAATATTGCTTCTGCTTCACGTTTTTGTTTTTTGGCCATGAGTCATGCGGGATCTTAGTTCCCTGACCAGGGATTGAACCCACACTCTCTGCATTGAAAGGCGAAGTCTTAACCACTGGACCACTAGGGAAATCCCATAAGGATGTTTTTGATAAGCAATGTTTAAACAATTTTTATTTATCTGTCCCATCAAAAAGAGGGAGAGGCAGAGGGGATCCACAGGATCTATATTTTAAATTTTGTGTTTTTTTGTAATTAAAAAAATTTTAATTGGTGTATAGTTGCTTTACAATGTTGTGTTAGTTTTTATTGTACAGCAAAGTGAATCAGCTCTACATATACATATATCCCTTCTCTTTCTGATTTCCTTCCCAATTATGTCACCACAGTACATTGAGTAGAGTTCCCTGCATCACACAGTATATTATCATGAATTATTTTAACTCCTTAATATGTGCATTTATATTTTTGACAAGCATAACATTTTTAAAAGTCTTGGTGTTGTGCCTGTTGTATAATAAGCCTTCAATATTTAACTCTTTTCATTCATTTTATGATTCCTAGTATGTCAATCCTGAGCAGATGTGAAAGGAAGCAAGGAGAAATTTTCTTGATGCAGAACAATTCTATCTTTATGTTAGCTCTAAGCAGTTTTCTTTATGATGTTCTAATTGTTGAATTTCAGTGAGGATATGGAACTCGCAATACTTTGGGAAGTAAAAGGGAGGAAGCAAAATCACGTCTTGGAATTCTGGCTCTGCGTCTGGGACTGTGTACTTCGACTCCATGATTTCATTTACCCTTGTGTGTGTGCTAAGTCGATTCAGTTGTGTCTGACTTTTTGAGACCCCATGGACTGCAGCCCCTCAGACTCCTCTGTTCAGGGGATTCTGCAAGCAAGAACACTGGAGTGGGTTACCATGTCCTCCCCCAGGGGATCTTCCCGACCCAGGGACTGAACCCACATCTCTTATGTCTCCTGCATTGGCAGACAGGTTCTCTACCACTAGCGCTGCCTGGTAAGCCCTCGTTTACCCTTGTGTTGTGCTGTGTAATGCTCAGTCACTTCAGTCGTGTCTGACTCTTTGTGACTTATGGACTGTAGCCCACCAGGCTCCTCTGATAATGGGATTCTCCACGCAAGAATACTGGAGTGGGTTGCCGTGCCCTTCTCCAGGGGATTTTTCTGACCCAGGAAATGAACCCATATCTCCAGCGTCTCCTGCATTGCAGGCAGGTTCTTAACCCACTGAGCCACCTGGGAAGCCCCCATTGACCCTATGTGTTAGTCGCTCAGTCGAGTCTGACTCTTTGTGACCCCATGGACTGTAGACTGCCAGGCTCCTCTGTCCATGGGATTCTCCCATTCCCTTCTGCAGGGCCATTTATCCTTAATACCACACAATTCTAAAAGTGCTGTCATTCCACTTGATGGCTGAGGACAGTTAGTCTCAGAAGTAAAGTAAGTAAAATTGTCCTTTATCACATAGTAAGAGGAGAGTGGATCTGGGAGTTGACTCCAGGTTTAGGGCCAAAGTCCATACTCCCATCTTTATCATTGCCCTTCACAGCATCAATAAAGTATATTTAGGCGAGATCTTGGATGACAGTTTCATAGTAGAATAACAAAGGAAGTGTGGATCTCTGGAGCACAGGTCTAACTAGCAAGGTCTAACCATGCCTGTTTTCTTTTGTCTAAAAACCTCTGGGCTGGAACCCTGGAAGCTAACTCAACGTGCTGCCCTTCTGTTCCTTGCCAACTCCAGACCCACAGAACCAGTCCACTGTTGGCTTAATTGTCTAGATCCCTCCTGACAGTACACTGTGTTCTCCTTCCCTCCTAGTGAGATAGGGGAAGGCTGAATGTAAACAGTCTTTCTTTTTCCTTTTCAAAATGTAGAGAAGCAGTGGAAGCCAGCATTTGGAATGAGAGAGTGGCAGTTGGCTTAATTAAACCCCTGGAGAATAGGATGGTGGGGCAAGACCCTGAAAACAAAGGCCCCACCTTCTGATTCTTCTGACCTCACCCCAATCCAAGTGGTGAGAACTGGTGTAATGGGGACAACCAGTAACCTTAGGCATTCCTGTAATTGCATTGGGATAGAAACCTATTGTGGAAAATTTGAAACAAATGCAAAGTACTGTGTCAGAGGACTTGAGGATAAGTGACAATGACACAATCACAAGGGCTAAGAGGATATGTTTACCACATGGACTTTATACATATGTGTGGGCAGGATGAAGGGAAAACAATAAAGAAAGGTGAAGTGCCCCAAGCCAGCGACAGGAAGGAGCAACGGTGAGTCTGAAGGGACTTTGGAAGGGGAAGTTCGCCAGACCCTGGAGTGGGAAAGGTACATTAGAGAGCTGAGATATAGACTGAAGGATAATCCCTCCCAACCTGTACTGGCAAAGAGGGAGGTCCAGTGTCTCTCTTCTCCCACCCTCTGGTCACCTGGTGGTGTCTTCCCTTGGTTGAATCCAACTAGAAACCTAGAAATAGGACATAGGTTTATAGAATCTCTAAAGGTCAGCTTCCAGGACACTTAGCAGCGTGGAGATGAGTGGAGAATGGGTTTGGAGAGGGTGGGAAAAAGAGACCTTCCAACAGGGTTAGGAGAAAATGTGACAAAAGTCGCCCATGATAGCCCAGCTTGTGTAACTTGGGTGCCTGCCCCTTGGCTGAGTCTCGGCGGTGGCTTTGACAGTCTTCCCCTCTCTGAGTGTCTTTGCCCAACTGTGGATCCAGTGCTCCAAACTGTGCCAACTCTTCTCAAGGAGACGAGCACTCCTAGTGAGTATATTTTTATTGTGAAGACATCTGCACCTTCTTGCCAGCCAAAAATAACATATGGAAACATTTCCCACATTTTCACCAGGGGGCACTCACTCCTTTTCCATGGATGGCTAGCAATGTTTTTTTGGAAGTCTTTGCTGGCCAAAACAGAATCCTTTTTGTAGCCACGGTGAATGTTGGAATCGGCTCTGTCCTAAAGTCATTTCTGGCCAAATGATGTTTCTGTTTAAAATAATGTGACTGGACTCAGAGCATGTCTTAGTAAATGTTTAGATCCAACTTGTGTGTTCCATTTGGAAAGTACTTTGGGTCTAAGCACTGCCTTACTCTTCTCCCACTGAAATGAACAAAACTGAAAAGACATTGAGAAGATAATTCACATGCTTAATTTGCAGGTGTACTTTTCAGAGCCAAAAGCCCAACCAATCAAAGCACATGAGCAAATCCTCTCTTTGGGGAATTGCCTTTGTCACCCATCTTCATGATTCATCCTGATGGATAAATGGAGGCTTCCTGGGGAAAACATGTTTTCTCAAGTATAGATTCTCTTGAACAGAAAGGCATTTGTTTGGTATCATATCAATCCTACTCAGCTATTAAGTATGAAAGTGACATACTCTTTGTCAAAGGAACTATGCAGATGGTTGAGTAATAAAGCTATGTTTGGGAGTGGGTGGGAGGCCTACGATACATATTTCTAAGAATTTTCTTAAAAGTGCAATCATGTTTGAGACAATGAAAATAATTATAGCTCTCTGATTCTTTTTACACGAGCATTATAACTACAGAGAAATATAAATCTATATTAAAATGTGAAGAATGAAAAATGGTAGGAAAAATTGGCTCCTATTTCCTTATTGGAGTCTTATTAATAGAGACTCTATGGTCTATCACTAAATCAATCAATCAAAGGGATGGATTAAATTTGGTTTCTTCTGATAAAAAACAGCTTATCTTTAAATCTGGACACTGTGGTGGAACAAATAAGAACAAAAGTTTTGGCAGAAAATCAATTTGGATTTGAGTCCTGGCTCCATCATTTCTTATCTCTGAGACCTTGGGAAGGTATTTAACCCTTGGAGCCTTAGTTTTCTAATATATAAAATGGGGGACATTAAATTCCACTTAATAGACTGATGTCAAGATTAAAAAAAGACAACACCAGTTAAGTGTCTAGCACATAAAAACACTCAGTATTTAATGGATATTGTCATTATTTTTATAATAAAACAATCACATTAGAAATTTAGAGATAAACCATAATAAAGAAATCACCACATGGGTTGAAATAATTCATTGCTAGACTTTTTTTCCCCCAATTAACTTTAGTAGCCAGCCATGGTAGTGCTAATTAGTTATTTAAAAAACAACAGCTGTTTGAGAGAATTTACTGTCATAAAACATAGGCTCTCAGAGCTAGGAGGACTAACAGATTCATCTCATCCAAACTTCTTTTAAGATGAAGGGGATTATTTTAAAAATCTTCATAGTAAATCTGGGTTGTCTGCATAGCCATAATTTGGAAGTATAGGTAAATAATTGCAGTTCCTTATGGATTTAAAAACTGTGATTTTTGTGTTACCATTTCCTGAAAACTCAGTGAGAGGAAGAATGATTTCTTTTTATTTGTTGTATTCCAGCTGACAATTAAGTTTATTTTTCATTGCTTTCTGTAGACTTTGGAAACATACTTGGGATTCTCTTATTTTAGGTTTTAATGGAAACTGAAAAATAAAATTTGATAAAGAATTCTTTTAGGGAGCTCAGAGAATAAGCTGAGAAGATCAAAATTACCAGACCATTATTTCTGCCTGATTGATCTGCTTAAATAGTGTTTATTCATTTGAACATACCCTTGTCCTTAGGCTCGAGAAGAATAAGATTTTTTCTGGGGTTTGCCCAACTCATGATCATGCTTTTTTGTATCTCTGTATGGGACAAGCAAAATCCCAACTGGCCCAGACGTTCTCATCTTAAATAGATACGAATCCTTGTCTTGCTGATTTTTGTACCAGTAAAAGCAAAAAGAGAACAGCACACTAGTCTACGGCCGATTTTTTTTCTCAGTGTCACCTACTATGTCCAGGGTTTCACCTGTTCTAGTCTTATTTGACCTTTCAACTTGGCTGTTTTGCCATGACATGTGTTCTGGAATCTATGCACTGAAAATATATTGCTGCTGGTGGCTCAGACATTAAAGAATCTGCCTGCAATGTGGGAGATCCAGGTTTGATCCCTGGGTCAGGAAGATCCTCTGGAGAAGGGAATGGCTATCCACTCCAGTATTCTTGCCTGGAGAATTCAATGGACACAGGAGTCTTGGCAGGCTACAGTCCATGGGATCCCAGAGAGTCAGACATGACTGAGCAACTAACACTTTTCTCACATAGCATCTGTCATTTAGCATCCTGCTAAATGTCAAATAATGAACCAAGCTGAGATTCTAGCATAATCTCACAATTTAGTCCTGAAGAGTTTTCTCAGTTCAGTTCAGTCACTCAGTCGGGTCCGACTCTTTGTGACCCCATGAATCGAAGTATGCCAGGCCTCCCTGTCCATCACCAACTCCTGGAGTTCACCCAAACTCATGTCCATCGAGTCGCTCATGCCATCCAGCCATCTCATCCTCTGTTGTCCCCTTTTCCTCCTCCCCTCAATGCCTCCCAGCATCAGAGTTATTTCCAATGAGTCAGCTCTTCGCATGAGGTGGCCAAAGTACTGGAGTTTCAGCTTTAGTATCATTCCTTCCAAAGAACACCCAGGATGATCTCATTTAGAATGGACTGGTTGGATCTCCTTGCAGTCCAAGGGACTCTCAAGAGTCTTCTCCAACACCACAGTTCAAAAGCATCAATTCTTTGGGCTCAGCTTTCTTCACAGTCCAACTCTCACATCCATACATGACCACAGGAAAAACCATAGCCTGGACTAGACGGAACTTTGTTGGCAAAGTAATGTCTCTGCTTTTCAGTATGCTATCTGGGTTTCTCAGTTGAAGATAATTTCTCCCCCTTCTAAGAATCTCTAATAATCCATTTATTCTGCTCTTACGGTATTTTTAGTCTTCTACACACATGATTATAACTTCTTAATAAACATTGATTTGCAACGTTATAGTAATAAAATATTCTTGTTCTAAAATCTTCAAAAATGCAGATGTAAACTGGAAAATACAATGTTTCTCCACTCCATGACCCTTCTCATAGGTAATCTCTATTGAGGTATGGGGCGTAGCCTTCATGAAATTTTCCTATGCATTTACACTATGGGTGATTAGCCTCACTGTCTATGGGGGCCTGGCAAAATAACATAAACAAGCGATGGAAGTGGGGAGTAAAACAGTGGGGCAGAGTAGAGGCAGAAGTCCTGGTGACTCATGCGGAGTAGTTACCCAGCAACTCTGGCCAGTTACCGTGGTATGAAACGACAGACAGGTCCAGTGCAGCAAAAACTTTCTGTTTTTCAAGAGAAGACTGAAATATAGATTTTGAAGAAGTTCCTAATTTTCAAATACTGACAATTCATTCAAATATGTTATAGTCACTCGTGAAGTTAAACAGGACATACCTGAGGCTTGATGTGGCGGAGGATGCTGTGTGTACTGTTTGATTGACACCCTCCCCACTATTTGCATACTACTGAACTATCTGTACTACTGCAAGAGCCATTTCCATTATCCCTCTAGGCTAATCGCTTTTTCAAAGGCAAGTCCTTTTCCTTATTCATCTTTGTATCCAATCTATAGACAAACATACCCATCTGCAGACTTCATTTTCCATCTACCCATTGTGCCCAAGATGACTTCCAAACTGAAATTAATGAAAAAAACAAGAACAAAACCCAAACCCAAACAATAGGAACACTTAACAAAACTGAGAATAACAAACAACAGTAAGTCAACCTGGGGGAAAAAAGGGTAATTGAGGACTTGATGGTAAAAATCACCTCTAAGGATGTCACTAATAATGGTCAGGGTAGGCATATTAATACAGTAACTTGTGTGTGTGCGTGCATGCGTGTGTGTGCTCAGTCGAGTCCGACTCTTTGCGACCCCTAACGAAGGGGTTAATAGATGATTTTGCCCTCCTGTGGGGTTAACATCTCATCTCCTGTGCTGGGCTCCACTGGCAAAACTTCCGTCTGTCCTGTAGGTAGATCGTGATCTTTCTCACCTCTGGGTCTTAGCACAGGTTGCCTCGAACATCTCTCCCATCCCTCTTGTATCTGGCTGGCTCCTATGTAATGTTCAGGTTTCACCTTGCTCTATAAAACTGTCTATGACTTTCCAAACCCAGATTAGATGTCTTTCCTTCTGTGTTCCCATGCATTTCCCAAGAAACACCACAGAATATTTCTTGCTATGTCCCTAATGGCATTTGCTGGTTTGTAGTTCCCCCTGGACTGTGAACTGCATGAAGGCACTATTGGTGTCTCTGATGACTAGTTCAATGCTTAATATATACTAGATGTTCATGCTTTATATACTGCTTTCTAAATTTCAGATCCAAGCTAAGCTTTTATACTCACTTTTGCTGAGCAAGTTAACATACTGAGTTAAATGTCTCAAGTGTTTAAAAGTTAAAAGCTCGAAATTTGGTTACTTTATTTATAAATATTCTGTAGGCTACCTGTAGACCTATTTTTCTTGACTTATGATGGAGTTACATCCCAACAAGCCCATCTTAAGCGGAAAATATCATGTTGAAATGCATTTAATGCATCTAACTTACAAAGCCAGGCTTCAGCAATATGTGAACCGTGAACTTCCAGATGTTCAAGCTGGTTTTAGAAAAGGCAGAGGAACCAGAGATCAAATTGCCAACATTCTCAGGATCATCAAAAAGCAAGAGAGTTCCAGAAAAACATCTATTTCTGCTTTATTAACTATGCCAAAGCTTTTGACTGTGTGGATCATAATAAGCTTTTGACTGTGTGGATCATAATAACTGTGGAAAATTCTGAAAGAGATGGGAATACCAGACCACCTAACCTGCCTCTTGGGAAATCTGTATGCAGGTCAGGAAGCAACACTTAGAACTGGACATGGAACATCAGACTGGTTCCAAATAGGAAAAGGAGTACAGCAAGGCTGTTTATTGTCACCCCGCTTATTTAACTTATATGCAGAATACATCATGAGAAACACTGAGCTGGAGGAAGCACAAGCTGGAATCAAGATTGCTGGGAGAAATATCAACAACCTCAGATATGCAGATGACACCACCCTTATGGCAGAAAGTGAAGAGGAACTAAAGAGCCCCTTGATGAAAGTGAAAGAGGAGAGTGAAAAAGTTGGCTTAAAGCTCAACATTCAGAAAACAAAGATCATAGCATCTGATTTGACTGTGTGGATCATAATAACTGTGGAAAATTCTGAAAGAGATGGGAATACCAGACCACCTAACCTGCCTCTTGGGAAATCTGTATGCAGGTCAGGAAGCAACACTTAGAACTGGACATGGAACATCAGACTGGTTCCAAATAGGAAAAGGAGTACAGCAAGGCTGTTTATTGTCACCCCGCTTATTTAACTTATATGCAGAATACATCATGAGAAACACTGAGCTGGAGGAAGCACAAGCTGGAATCAAGATTGCTGGGAGAAATATCAACAACCTCAGATATGCAGATGACACCACCCTTATGGCAGAAAGTGAAGAGGAACTAAAGAGCCCCTTGATGAAAGTGAAAGAGGAGAGTGAAAAAGTTGGCTTAAAGCTCAACATTCAGAAAACAAAGATCATAGCATCTGGTTCCGTCACTTCATGGGAAATAGATGGGGAAACAGTGGAAACAGTGGCTGACTATATTTTTCTGGGCCCCCAAATCACTGCAGTTGGTGACTGCAGCCATGAAATTAAAAGATGCTTACTCCTTGGAAGGAAAGTTATGACCAACCTAGACAGCATATTGAAAAGCAGAGACATTACCTTGCCGACTAAGGTCCGTCTAGTTAAGGCTATGGTTTTTCCAGTGGTCATGTACAGATGTGAGAGTTGGACTGTGAAGAAAGCTGAGTGGCAAAGAATTGATGCTTTTGAACTGTGGTGTTAGAGAAGACTCTTGAGAGTCCCTTGGACTGCAAGGAGATCCAACCAGTCTATCCTAAAGGAGATCAGTTCTGGGTGTTCTTTGGAAGGATTGATATTGAAGCTGAAACTCCAATATTTTGGCCATCTGATGCGAAGAGCTGACTCATTTGAAAAGACCTGATGCTGGGAAGGACTGGGGGCAGGAGGAAAAGGGGATGACAGAGGATGAGATGGTTGGATGGCATCACCAACTCAATGGACATGAGTTTGGGTGAACTCCGGGAGTTGGTGATGGACAGGGAGGCCTGGCGTGTTGTGATTCATGGGGTTGCAAAGAGTCAGACATGACTGAGTGACTGAGCTGAACTGAACTTACTGAATATATGCTCAAAACACATTAGCCTGCAGTTGGGCAAAATCATCTTTTATGATGTCTGTTTTGTAATAAAGTGCTGAATATCTCATGTAATTTATTGAATATTGTACTAACAGTGAAAGCGGAAATGGTTGTATATGTACAGAATGGTGGTAAGTGTATCAGTTGTTTACCACCGTGACTGCATGTCTGACTGGGAGCTATGAGCTGCTGCCACTGCCCAGCATCACAAGAGAAGATTGTACCACATATGGCTAGCCTGGGAAAAGATCCAAATTCAGTACGACTTTTACTGAATTTGTATTGCTTCTGCAACATTGTAAAGTCAAAAAATCATAAGTTGAAACATTGTAAGTTGGGGACTGTCTGTACTTGAAAAATACTGTGTGTAAAAATAAACAGTACAACCTGAGTCAAAGTATTGTCAGTTCAACCAAAGTCAGTTTCCTGGTTTTGACAACATTTACAGTTATACAAAATGTAAACTTTTGGTGGAACTGAGTGGAGGGTATGTGGGAACACTTTAATATTTTTGTGATTTTGTGTGAGTTTTAAACTGTTGCAAAATAAAGTTATTTTTAGAAAGAATCTTCCCAACTTAAACAACTGCAGGTCATCATAAAATTCCACAGCCCCCGAATGATTTTCCTTAGTATTGTTAAAATACTGTGTACTAAGTGCAAAACTATAAAATGAAACGGAAAATATGAGTGGGAGAGGATGTAAATCAGTGGTTCTCTGACTTTGGGGATTCATGGCACACTTTTAAATATTAGAATTTTGGACCTCTTGGAGTGATTAAGAGACTAAAACACAACTTTTAAACAAATTGTGAATGATTACAATGTCATCAACCATGGTATCACAATATCTTCCAGTGTTTATAAAGCAATTAGTAGTCACTCTTCCACACCACCCTGCTATTTGAGTAGAGTTGTTTACTGCCTTGACGGTACTCTTTAAGTACCCCAAAGCTTTTGCCCATTTGCTTATACTTGACTATTCATTCACAATAGGTTATATGCTGTGCTTAGTTGCTCAGCCATGTCCGACTCTTTGGGACCCCATGGACTGTAACCCACCAGGCTCTTCTGTCCATGGGATTCTCCAGGCAAGAATAGGGGAGTGAGTTGGCATATCCTCCTCCAGGGGATCTTCTCAACCCAGAGATCAAACCCAGGTTTCTCGATTTGCAGGTGGATTCTTTACCATCTGAGCCACAAGAATATTGGAGTGGGTGATTACCCATTGGATACGTTTGCCATACTCTGCTCCAGGGGAGCTTCCCCACCCAGGAATCGAACTGAGATCTTCAACATTGCAGGTGGATTCTTTACCAGCTGAGCTACCAGGGAAGCCCTCACAGTAGGTTGGACCATCTCTATGTTTTCCTGCCTGCTCAGCTAAACTGTCCATCAAACAGATGCTACTGCAACTGTATTCTTTTACAGCTGTGCCTCCATTAAAAAATGTCATATTCAGCAAAATCTGGTTGTTTCTCTGTGCCAGATTGATGATTCATTAGTATGCAATATGCAATAGATGAGAGTCACTGGTCTAGATACTATACACAGAAAATCTACTAATGTTCTTGGCTAAAGCAAATTATTTTTATAGAGTCCAATTAGAACTTTTTGTCTTTTGTGGCTATTTTAGACTCTTCCTTTTCCTTTAACTTAGCCTACATTATGTATTCTAACATGTGATTTGTAAACTTTTTGTCATTTTGTAATTCTTCATTAAATCTATGTTTTCTCATTCTGGTAAGAACTTGCAAGTTTCATGAAGACAAAAGAACCATCTGCTACTTCTTTTGTGTCACTTCTCCCTTGGCTCTTGAGTGAGTTCAATTCCATTCTATCTGTTGATTCTTAAAAAAAAAAAAAAAAAAAAACAAAAAAAACACAACAAACCAGTAGGGAGATTTATCTAGATTAGGTGATTTTAAAAAAAGCAAGAAAACTTTTATCTTGCCTATGGCAAACTTGTGATTAAAAAAATTTCCCCAACTGTTATGTAGAAGATACTATCTAGATAATGAAAAGACAAGCCACAGACTGGGAGAAAGTACTTGCAAAAGACACATCTGATAAGGGATTATTATCCAAAATACACAGATAGCTCTTAAGACTCAACAGTAAGAAAATAATTGAACAATGAGCCAGAGACCTTAACAAATACTTCACCAGAGAAAACCCAGAATTGGAAGATAAGCTTATGAAAGATGCTTCACATCATATATCATCAGGGAAATGCAAATCAGAGCAGCGAGACACCACTACACATCCATCAGAATGGCCAAAATCTAGAACACTGACAATACCAAATGCTGGCAAGAATGTGGAGCAACAGGAACTCTCATTCACTGATGGTGGGAATGTGAAATGGTATAGCCACTTTGAAAGACAGCTTGGGAGTTTCTCACAAAACTAAACACACTCTTAACCATATGATCCAAAAACCTCTCTCCTTAGAATTTACCTAAAGGAGTGAAAAACTGAGAACCACATCAAAACCGGAACACAATATTTATAGAAGCTTTATTCATAGTTACCAAAACTTGGAAACAACCAAGGTATCTTTCAGTAGGGGAATGAATAAACGGATATATACAGACCATTGAATATTATTCAGTCCTAAAAGACATGAGTTATCAAGACATGAAAAGACTTGGAGGAAACTTAAATCTATATTACTAAGTGAAAGAGGCATATACGAAACGGCCACCTACTATATCAGTCCAACTATGTGACCTTCTGGAAAAGGCAAAACTATATGGAGAAGGTAAAAAGATCAGTGGTTGGGAGGATTTAAGGATGAAGGAGGGATGAACAGGCAGAGCATAAAGGGTTTTGGGGGCAGTGAAAATGCTCTTGTGACACTCTATGTATGATACTCTAATGGTGGGTTTGTGTCATAATGTCGTGGTTGTTTTAGTCACTAACTTGTGTTCAACTCTTTGAGACCCCGTGGACTGTGGTCAGCCAGGCCCCTCTGTCCTTGAGATTTCCCAGGCAAAAATACTGGAATGGGTTGCAATTTCCTTTTCCAGGGTATCTTCCCAACCTAGGGGTCAAACCTGCGTTTCCTGCTTGGCAGACAGATTCTTTAGCCACTGAGCTACCTGGGAAGCCCATGTGTCATTATATACTGGTCCAGACCTGCAGAATATATAGCACCGACAGTAAACTCTCCCCAGTGGAGGGTGTTGCTAATGAGGGAGACTCTGCATATGTGTGGACAGAGGGTCTCTAAGAAATCTCTGCAACTTCTTGATTTTTCCATGAATCTAAAGCTGCTTTAAAAAATAGTCTTAAAATGCAGAAAAAATTCTTGTCAATACAGCCACATAACCTTCAAGAAAAGCATTCTGTAGTTACAATATTCACTCATTCCTTCCATAACTGTTTATGGGTCATATACTATAGCGCCTTCCAGTGGGCAGGCTCTGAAGATACCAGAGGAGCAAAAGTAGATGAGGTTCTTGCTTCCATGGAGCTTACACAGGGTCTCCTTCCTCAATGGGACCCTGAAACCAACACATTTCAGCCTCAAGAATGTGGGCTATGCATACACATATGCTTCAGTACATATGTGCTTCCTTAGGGCAATTCACCCATGTACAACTTGAGAAAGATTCATTATTGCACCTGTTTGATAATAGAGTAAATCAAATTCAGAATCTTTAGAACACATTATCCAGCTGGCTGATCCATGCTTCTAATTTTCTTCATTTTGGACATAGCTTCATTTTTTTTTTCTTTTCACATCCATCCCTTCCTGTGAATATATAATAAAGTGGTATCTAATTGCACATGCTGTTTATTAGCTTGCTTCTCAAAAACCCCATATATTGTGGGCCAGTTTCCAAGTCAACAAATATGTGGGTTTACATACACGTTGGAGTCAGAAAGCAGTTCATTCAGGCTCTAAAACCACACTGCTTGGGTTCGTATCCCTACTCCAGAATTACTAGCTGTGCTGATCTTGAGGAACTGAATTATCCTCTTAGTGCCCCTAGTCTGCCAATTGGGATAGTGGTGGTGGTGGTGGTTTACTCACTAAGTTGTGTCCGAGTCTTGCAGCCCCATTGACTGTAGCCCTCCAGGCTCTTCTGTCCATGGGATTGTCCAGGAAAGAATATTGGAGTGGGTTCCCCTTTCCTTCTCCAGGGGATCTTCCTGACCCAGGGATTTAACTTGCAACTCCTTCACTGCAGGGAGATTCTTTTCCGCTAAGCCACCAAGGAAGCATCTAATTGTGATAGTAATTGATCTAATTCATTGCGTTTCTTTAAGGATTAAATGAGAATGACTGTAAAGTACAGTATAAAGACTCAATAATTTTAACTACTTTTCTATAGGATTGTTTTCAAACCTGTTTGAAACAACCTTGTAAGAAAATCTTTTCCAGAGCCCTACCTAAGTTAGGTGGTTCTGGAGAAGACTCTTGAGTTTCCCTTGGACAGCAAAGAGATCAAACAGTTCAGTTCAGTTCAGTTCAGTCGCTCAGTCGTACCTGACTCTTTGCGACCCCATGAATCACAGCACGCCAGGCCTTCCTGTCCATCACCATCTTCCAGAGTTCACTCAGACTCACGTCCATTGAGTCCGTGATGCCATCCAGCCATCTCATCCTCTGTTGTCCCCTTCTCCTCCTGCCCCCAATCCCTCCCAGCATCAGGGTCTTTTCCAATGAGTCAACTCTTCACATGAGGTGGCCAAAGTACTGGAGCTTCAGTTTTAGCATCATTCCTTCCAAAGAAATCCCAGGGTTGATCTCCTTCCGAATGGACTGGTTGGATCTCCTTGCAGTCCAAGGGACTCTCAAGAGTCTTCTCCAACACCACAGTTCAAAAGCATCAATTCTTCAGTGCTCAGCCTTCTTCACAGTCCAACTCTCACATCCATACATGACCACAGGAAAAACCATAGCCTTGACTAGACGGACCTTAGTCGGCAAAGCAATGTCTCTGCTTTTGAATATACTATCTAGGTTGGTCATAACTTTTCTTCCAAG
>SJXQ01012018.1:384385-462569 GCA_006408695.1 Aepyceros melampus | reverse complement strand
TTTCTAGAACTGATTTCTAGGTCAAAGGGTATGTGGTTTTGTTGTACATTACCAAAATTTTCCTCAATAGGAATTACACAATTTTTTATTTCTAGCATCAATATTGAAGAGCACCTACTTCACCACAGTCTGAGAAACAGCCGTGTCCGACTGTGTGACCCTATGGACTGAAACCTACCAGGCTCCTCTGTCCATGGGGGTTCTCCAGGCAAGAATACTGGAGTGGTTTGCTGAGCTCTCCTCCAGGGGATTTTCCCAACCCAGGGATCAAACCCTGGTCTCCTGCATTTCAGGCAGATTCTTTACCACTGAGCCACCAGGGAAGTCCCTTTGTGTAATCTGTGAGATAAAAATGCAACATTATTCTTCCAAATAACTATGCAGATGGCCAGCTGCATTTATTAAATCTTGTATTTTCTACAGTGACTGAGGTGTCATCATTACGCTATTGTATTTATGTCAGAACTTTCTGTTCTGTTCTACTGTCTTTTCTATCAACTAAGATGCCAATACATACTTGTTTTGAATAAGAATACTTATATTGTCTTTCAGTATCTGGTCTAGGTATGCACTGCCATATCAGTCCGTGGTCTTCCCTAAGACTTCATCATTATTCTTGCATGTTTTCTTCTCCACATGAATTTTCTGTATAAACTTGAGATAGGACAAATTTAAATTATGTGAATTTTTATTGAAATTGAATTAGATTCATATATTAACTTAAAGAAAATCAACATGCTTGTGATATTAAACACAAAAATAAAGAATGGTTTTGCTTCCCTGGTGGCTCAGAGGTTAAAGCGTTTGCCTGCAATGCAGGAGACCTAGGTTTGATCCCTGGGTCAGGAAGATACCCTGGAGAAGGAAACGGCAACCCACGCCAGCATTCTTGCCTGGAGAATCCTATGGAAGAAGGAGCCTGGTGGGCTACAGTCCTTGGGGTCACAAAGAGTCGGACATATGTGAATTTTTATGAAATTGAATTAGATTCATATATTAACTTAAAGAAAATCAACATGCTTGTGATATTAAACACAAAAATAAAGAATGGTTTTGCTTCCCTGGTGGCTCAGAGGTTAAAGCGTTTGCCTGCAATGCAGGAGACCTAGGTTTGATCCCTGGGTCAGGAAGATACCCTGGAGAAGGAAACGGCAACCCACGCCAGCATTCTTGCCTGGAGAATCCTATGGAAGAAGGAGCCTGGTGGGCTACAGTCCTTGGGGTCACAAAGAGTCGGACACGACTGAGCGACTTCATTCTCTTTCACTTCCACTTGCTTTTGATCAAATCTACTTTTGTGTGTGTCTTGTTTTTTCTTAAGCATTTAAAAAAAAAAAAAATTTTGTTGCAGTTTAAAAGGAATTCTTTCCCATATCCTTCTACTGGCTATTGTTTGTGCAATTGAAAGCCATTGGTTTTATCTATTTTAACTTTTATATTCTATTATTTAATATAATGCTTATTATATGAATTTGTTTTATAACATTTTCTTACATTTTCAGAATACTGTCAAATCATTTGCAAGGAGATATAGTTTTCCTTCTTCTTTTCCCTTTTGGGCAATATTTCTGTTCAGTGTTAAACAAGTGAGGAAATAGGCATCTGTGCCTTGTTCTTGAGCTCAGTATGACTCCTTCTGTCTTCAGAATGTAGTGTGTATGTGCATGTGTGAGTTCTTATTCCATTAAATATTATCAGAAAAGTGGGTATCAGTTGTGTCAAACGCCTTCTGAGTAACCATGATTTTTCTCCCCAGAATTACTATGAAGAAATCATGGCAAATAGATTATTTTTCTGATGGTGATTGCAGCCATGAAATTAAAATATGCTTACTCCTTGGAAGGAAAGTTATGACCAACCAAGACAGCATATTAAAAAGCAGAGACATTACTTTGCCAACAAAGGTCCATCTAGTCAAGGCTATGGTTTTTCCTTTGGTCATGTATGGATGTGAGAGTTGGACTGTGAAGAAAGCTGAGTGCAGAATTGATGCTTTGAGCTGTGATGTTGGAGAAGACTCTTGAGAGTCCCTTGGACTGCAAGGAGATCCAACCAGTCCATCCTAAGGGAGATCAGCCCTGGGTGTTCATTGGAAGGAGTGATGTTGAAGCTGAAACTCCAATACTTTGGCTACCTGATGAGAAGTGCTGACTCATTAGAAAAGACCCTGATGCTGGGAAAGATTGAGGGTAATAGGAGAAGGGAATGACAGAGGATGAGATTGTTGGATGGCATCACCGACTCGATGGACATGAGTTTGAGTGAACTCCGGGAGTTGGTGATGGACAGGGAGGCCTGGCGTGCTGCAATTCATGGGGTTGCAAAGAGTTGGACATGACTGAGTGACTGAACTGAACTGAACTGTCTTCATTTGTCTTCATTGATATGAAGATAATTGTTAATAGATTTGCAAACAATAACCATCTTTATGTTTAAGAACAAATTTCACTTTGTCATTGATGTATTATTTTCCTATACAACTGTTCAATTTGCTAATATTTTATTTAGGATATTAGCAGCAGTGCTCACAAGCAATATTTGTTTGTTTGTTTATTTTTGTTTTGTTTTGTTTTGTTTAGATTCAGGAACCATTGTTATATTTGTCTCGTAAGAAGTAATTTAGAAGTTTCTATGCACTTTTGAAGCTCAAGAATAGTTTACGTAGCATTAGGATCATCTAAATGTTCACCATTTCATACAATTCACTTTTAGAAACACCTAGATGGTGTACTTTTTGTTAGGGGAATTTTTTTTCAAATTTCCACTATTCCCCTTTTAAACTAATCTATTTCACCTCTGTGCAATAGAATTGTTTTTTATTTTTACTTAACAGCACATTCCTAGGAAACTATATTTCTTACCTAAGTTTATAATGTTATCTGCATAGTTTCACAAAGTATTCTGCTACAGAAAGTTTATTCTTTCTCTTTCTAGTTATTTTTTCTTACTATTTTTTACATGAGATTTATTGCTTTCTTTCTTTATTAAGTTATTTATCTATTTCTGTTAATTTTTTTAAATCAATTTTTGGATTCAACATTATTTTTAAATTTTTCTTATTTCTTCCTCATTAATTATTATTTTTTTATTTCAATATTTTTACTTAGTTATGTTCCTTTATGCTATTTTACAGTTCTGTAGGGTGCAGATAAATGACAGTAATGCAAATAATTCTTGTTTAAAAATGTGCAAATAAATTCTGCCAATTTTGACTCCATTTACAAATTGACCTTAGCATTCCTAGTGATACATACATATGTCTGTTCTTTGAATTCCCCTTTGAACTTGTTTTACCATCTGCCTAATTCCTGAATGAATAATGAGTTAACAAAATCTTTAACATATGATTTATATTTATGTGAAAGCTATCATTTTACTTTTATTGGACAATTTTCTCTGGACACAAAATACAAAAATAATTCAGTGCCTGTCATATTAACAGGTAATTTGTTACCCCATACTTCCTTGGAAATTCATTTTATAGAAAATTTTAAAATTGATTTAAACTTTTATTCAATGTGGTTGATGATTATATATATGTTCATAGCCACTTGGATAACCAACGAACAGTGAGTAACCAGTTTTAAAATATTTTTTAAAGTTAGCTTTGGCTGTTGGAAAATACTTTCTTATATAAGCCAAAATTTTCATGCAATTTCAAACTGTTGGTTCTAGTTATATTTCTTATGCCATACAGAATAAATATAATCCCATTGCTATATAATTGTTCTTCAAATATAGAAAATAGTCACATTCATTCTTAACCATTCTTCCCCTTCCAGGAAAACAATCTCCTGAGTTCTTTAGCCTTCTTGAGATGGGTTCTGAGATGGATTAGAATCACTTATTTACATTGAACACTCTGATATGACACTACTGCACAATGTGTGTGTGCGTTAGTCGTTCAGTCATGTCTGACTCTTTGTAACCCCATGGACTATAGCCCACTAGGTCTCTCTGTCCATGGAATTCTCTAGGCAAGAATACTGAAATGAGCTACCATTTCCTTCTCCAAGGGACCTTCCTGACCCGGCGACTGACCTGGATCTCCTGCACTGCAAGCAGCTTCTCTACCCCCTGAGCCACAAATGCTATGCGAACACTGCACAATAAGCCCTATAACTTTATGACTGTACACTGACGATTGCATTCGCAACTTTGGCAACAGCATCACTGATTTTTTCACACAGACATAAAATCATATGTGCTTGTGCCCATCCATATTTTCTGTACCTAATATTTTAAGATTTTGTTTTGAGAGTTGCATTTACATTTTAATGATACAATTGGTGTTTGGTTTCAATTCTATAAAATTATCTTAATTATATTTACATATACTTTATAAATTTGTTTTGAAATATTTTATATTTACAAGGATACTTTTTTGAAATGGTCTGATTTTTTACTCTCTTTAATTTTGGGAGCATTTCAGATTTTTATTTTTGTTCACATGGTTAGCTTGGCAGATGGGTACCTTTCATAATGACTAATGTTTTTTATTTGGCACTCAACTATTCAACTGTAACTTTTAATTGTTTTCATTTGACCCCTATTACTATGGAATAATCAATAGGCTTTTTCTGCTTTCCTTTTCTCTCATTTTCCTCTTATACTTTTTTAGTTACATTACATCTGCATTGACAGAACATTTGCTGTTTGTATAATTTCCTCTTTTGTTACCACTTTGCTTCTAAAGAAAAAAAAAAGAGGAGGGAACATTCTAAATAAAATTTTGCATGGTAAACATACATACAATGATAGGATAAAACTGAAACCAAAAATGAGTCATATTACAGTATTATAATGGTCAAGGTCAGTGTTTCTGCCTGCTTTCCCAGATCATTTGATCTCGATAGAACTTGTTAACTGGTACATTCCTCAGGAAGGGCTTTTGAGAACAGTATCTTCTGCTTCTTGCAGGTTAAGTCTTGTTTATCATTTCATTATAGTTTTGCTGGATATAAAATCCTTTGCTCACAATTTCTTTCCCAGACTTTCTGAAAAATGGTACTCTGCTGTTGTTCTATTTTCTATATCATTGCTAATGCAGAGCCAATATTAATTTGTCCCCTTAGTATATGACTTGGTCTTTTTGTCTAGAGTCCTGAGGTTTGATATTGCTTTGTTTCCTTCAATATTATTTTCTAACAATCATATAATGATATGTTTTGGAGTCTTTGTTCCTGGCCCAATTTTTCCAGAGATAGTGGGTCCTTCTAACAAATCAATTAAGGTGTTTTGTCTCTAGAAATTCTCTTGAAAAATAGTTTTTAAAATGATTCTATTCCATTGTTATTGTTTGCAATTTTTCAGGATTCCAATTACATGTGCCCAGGTCTTAATTTTCCTGTTTTATTTATGAATCACTTTTGCTCTAGTTCTTTTATGCTACTTTTAAATTTTCATTTAGCAACTTTTTATGCCATATCTCAATATTCCTAACTTAGTCAATTCCCTTTGGGGTACCTTATACTCTGTCTTTATTTTTAATTAATCTTTGTCTTTTCCTTCTATTTCATTCCTGATTATGATCCTATTTCATAGCTTGATGATTTTTTTTCAGTTTTCTGAGTTTTAAAATCTCTGATTTAAGTTGTTCTTACATATCCACAGATACTTGTTTAATAACATTTAATTTAGGTTGAAGTGCTATCATTTCCTTCTGCTTCATTACTATTGTTTTGACATTTTTCATGAGCTCAAATTTTTATTGTTATTTTGTTTTCTTTCTAGCTTTGTGTATATGTGGAGACCACGTGTTTAGTTTGGGATGTCTTATCTTTCTGGGACTAGTAAGTAGTTGCATGTAGACATGGCTGCATGTAAGTTTTAGATAGCTTAGATGCCTTACTAAGTCTTGTGGATTTCATTCTTTTCTCTTGATATAGTGATATATATATAGTCTTCAGGAAGGGATACTTGTGCTTTCTGATTATATGATTCTGTTTGTTTGCTACTTTTATAAACCTTTGGCATTTTTTTCTTTTTAAGCTTGGCTAGATATACAATCCATGATACACACTTACCCTGCAAGACTTTCTTAATAATACTCTTTAATATTTACCTCTTGTTTTCTGTTTCATTGTTACTACCAAATCTCAAAATAATTCACTTTGGGTCCCACACACAAAATTGTTTTAAATTCTTTAATAACTAGTTTCTGAGGTACTGATAACAAACCTGACCTCAATGCTGCTGCTGCTGCTGCTAAGTCACTTCAGTCGTGTCTGACTCTGTGCGACCCTGTAGACGGCAGCCCATCAGGCTCCTCCATCCCTGGGATTCTCCAGGCAAGAACACTGGAGTGGGCTGCCATTTCCTTCTCCAATTCATGAGAGTGAAAAGTGAAAGTGAAAGTCGCTCAGTCATGCCCGACCCTTAGCGACCCCATGGACTGCAGCCCATCAGGCTCCTCCGTCCATGGGAGTTTCCAGGCAAGAGTACTGGAGTTGGGTGCCACTGCCTTCTCCAATATTTCCTGATTAAGTACAAGGGTCTCTTTCTAGGAGTAATTTTATCTGTGCTCCAACACTCTTAGTCCCCTTGTTCTATCTCTTTATCTCTCCTCACAAGCAGGGATTAAGGAAGTATCAGTTCAGTTCAGTCACTCACTCATGTCTGACTCTTTGTGACCCCATGGACTGCAGCATGCCAGGCCTCATTTCCATCACCAACTTTCGGAGTTCACTCAAACTCATGTCCATCGAGTCGGTGATGTCATCCAACCATCTCATCCTCTGTCGTCCCTTCTCCTCCAGCCTTCAATCTTTCCCAGCATCAGGGTCTTTTCAAATGAGTCAGTTCTTCACATCAGGTGCGCAAAGTATTGGAGTTTCAGCTTTAGTGTCAGCCCTTCTGTTGAATATTTGGGGTTGATCTCCTTTACGATGGACCGGTTGGATCTCTTTGCTGTCCAAGGGACTCTAGATGCAGGATACAGGATGTTTGGGGCTGGTGCACTGGGATGACCCAGAGGGATGGTATGGGGAGGGAGGTGGCAGGGGAGTTCAGGATTGGGAGCACGTGTACACCCGTGGAGGATTCATGTTGATGTATGGCAAAACCAATACAATATTGTAAAGTAATTAGCCTCCAATTAAAGTAAATAAATTTAAGTTTTAAAAAAGCCCTTCTGTTGAATATTTGGGGTTGATCTCCTTTACGATGGACCGGTTGGATCTCTTTGCTGTCCAAGGGACTCTAGATGCAGGATACAGGATGTTTGGGGCTGGTGCACTGGGATGACCCAGAGGGATGGTATGGGGAGGGAGGTGGCAGGGGAGTTCAGGATTGGGAGCACGTGTACACCCGTGGAGGATTCATGTTGATGTATGGCAAAACCAATACAATATTGTAAAGTAATTAGCCTCCAATTAAAGTAAATAAATTTAAGTTTTAAAAAAAGTCTTCTCCAACACCACAGTTCAAAAGCATCAATTCTTCAGCACTCAGCTTTCTTTATAGTCCGACTCTCACATCCATATACAACTACTGGAAAAACCATAGCCTTGGCTAGACAGACCTTTGTTGGCAAATTAATGTCTCTGCTTTTTAATATGCTGTATAGGTTGGTCATAACTTTCTTTCAAGGAGCAAATGTCTTTTAATTTCATGGCTGCAGTCACCATCTGCAGTGATTCTGGGCCCCACAAAATAAAGTCTCTCACTCTTTGCACTGTTTCCCTATCTATTTGCTATGAAGTGATGGGACCGAATGCCATGATCTTCATTTTCTGAATGTTGAGTTTTAAGCCAACTTTTTCATCTCCTCTTGCACTTTCATCAAGAGGCTTTTTAGTTCCTCTTCACTTTCTGCCATAAGGGTGGTATCATTTGCCTATATAAGGTTATTGATATTTTTCCCAGCAATCTTGATTCCAGCTTGTGCTTCATCCAGTCCAGTATTTCTTATGATGTACTCTACATATAAGTTAAATAAGCAGGGTGACAATATACAGCCTTGATGTACTTCTTTTCCTATATGGAACCAGTCTGTTGTTACATGGCCAGTTCTAACTGTTGCTTCTTGACTTGCATACAGATTTCTCAAGAGGCAGGTCGGGTGGTCTGGTATTCTCATCTCTTGAAGAATTTTCCACAGTTTGTTGTGATCCACACAGTCCAAAGGCTTTGGCATAGTCAATAAAGCAGAAGTGGATGATTTTCCAGAACTCTCTTGCTTTTTCGATGATCCAACAGATGTTGGCAATTTGATTTCTGGTTCCTCTGCCTTTTCTAAATCCAGCTTGAGCATCTGGAAGTTCACAGTTCACAGCCTGGCTTGGAGGATTTTGAGCATCACTTTGCTAGTGTGTGAGATGAGTGCAATTGTGCGGTAGTTTGGGCTTTCTTTGGTTTGCCTTTCTTTGGAATTTTTAGAATGAAAAAAATTGACCTTTTCCATTCCTGTGGCCACTGCTGAGTTTTCCCAATTTTCTGGAGGTATATATGTGTGCAATTTGGGTGTTTACTATCTTATGTATCCATGACTTAATTCAGTTCTCCATGCCCTATTTATGCTGTAGGTTCTTCTTTTGGATCTCTATGAATGTTTTGGAAGATGTTCTGAAACCTTAACTTATACTTTGTTGTCATGCTGTGAAATAACAAAACTCAACAATTGCTTTTAAATTGGTTCTGCTTAGCTCTCATTGGAAGCAGAAAAGCCAGAATCTTAGGGATATAGTAGGTCACAAAGATATATAAGAAGACTGACATATAGAAATCTGGGTGACATTAACGTGAAAATTCAACAATGTGCCTCTTACTAATCTCTATTTTCAATAATTTTAAGTACAATTGAGCCCTGATTAATATGCATTAGGGATAAAATACTGTGATTTTAGAATTCATCTATTGAATTCCTCTCAAAAAACAAACTAAAAAAGTTGTGTATATTGAATTATAGTTTTAAATCATTCATGCTCCTCCTATCCTGGTATACATGCATATCTCTGTGGTCAGCAGAATACAATTAGGTACTTCTTTTGATTTCAGCCAACTGACTTACTTTGGCAAAATATTTTAGTATATGTGACATAAGCAAAAACTTGAAATGTTTCAGCTCATGTGGGTTTGCCTTCTTGAACTCTTATTTTTAGTCACTAGAAAATTATGCCTCAAATGATTGCCTCTCCATGGAGATTGACAGCCACATTGTGGAAATTTGGTTTTAATATGAAACTTGGAGGCAAACCCAGTCTAGATCAATGGTGTTAAAGATGACCCACAGTTGTCTGGAAAAGGAAATAAGCTTATTATTGTAAGCCACTGAGTTTTAGGGTGGTTGATTACATGGCATCATTTATACAATTGCTACCAGGGAGGGCTATGATAAAACATAAAACTGGTGGCAATGGTTTGAGAAGTGGTCATCAAGTAACAAGCATGTTGTTATAAGAGGAAAGAAAAATTGTAAGAGAAGTTAGAAAAAGTGGAAAAAAATGTTAAGCTATGCATGGAGCAGCTAAATATTTGGTAAAACTGTCACTCATTATAATGGGGAGAATAGAAAATATATCTAATGAACTTGTCATGTTGATTGAGGAGAGTTTGAGTTAGATTGCTGAAATCCCAAGGTGGCTGCCACAGGCTGCATATGATGAAGTTCTATAAGACAGGAAAGAACTGGCCAGGCTAAAAATAGAGTTGAGAGGGAATATGAAGAATCCAGAAAAGCTAAGACTGCAAAATTGGAAAGTTAAACTGCTTTTCACCATATTAACTATATGGTTATTAAGATATAGCCTCAGGGAGGAGAATAATTCTCTGGTACTTCCAATAAAATATAGCCTCAGAGTATGATAAAATTAAATGTGTGGCTATAATATCCATTTTTAAACCTCTGAAAGAATTAAATGAGCATCTAGTAGATCGTTTCAGTTGGAAAAGAAAAAATGAAGAGTGCCTCCTGGAAAGCTGAGAGTGTGGTCCCAGAGATATCTTACACACCCATTTCAATGAAACTATCATTGCAGTGAAATGATTGTGGTTGTGGCCATTGTAATGTGAAATTGACTAGAATCAAATACAGGGAAATTTTGCAGTTTTTGAGACAGTTGTATTGGCAACATCTAATTTGACCAAAAGAGACAAAGTGTACAAGATATAAAAACAATGTTGAGTCTCAGAAGGCAGGTTCAAAACCTCCTCTGTCTGTCCCATCCATGCTCAGTCACGTCCGACTCTTTTGCTACCCCATGGGCTGTAGCCCACCAGGCCCTTCTGTCCGTGGAATTTTCTCTGCAAGAATACTGGAGTATTTCTCCTCCAGAGGATCTTCCTCACCCAGGAATCAAACCCGCATCTCCTTTGTCTCCTCCATTGCAGATAGGATTCTTTCCCTCTGAACCATAAACCCCCTCTACTCTGAAGAAAATCATATTTTCCCACATGTCTTCAGAAGTGGTAAAGGAACTTTTTTTAAAAAAAAAATAAAAGGCCTCCTGAATGACAGAAAAGGAGCAATGGAGAACAACAGGTGAGGGAATCATTCCTAGAGAGCAGACATGGGCCTAGTCAAAGAGCATCTCCTGCTCCTAGAACGGGTGGATTTGGCATCATTGGTCCAGGAGTGTGAAATTTCTATGGACCATTGGCTGGCATGTGCTTTCCTTTATGACTTTTTTTCTGAAGGGGAATGTTTCAGATGCTTTTTCCCATCCTTGTTATACCACTGTACTTTGTATTCTGGTGAAATTTCAATTAGTTTATGAATCACAAAGAACTATATCTGGACAAAATGTAGATCTTCTGATCCTAGACTTTGAGCTACTTCTATAACTTCTAGTGAAAAATTTTGGGGGGAGAGGGGTTTGCCTAGGAATGAGTACATTTTATATGTAATTATGACCAACAAGGGTTTGATCCCTGTGTTGGGAAGATCTCCTGGAGGAGGGAATGCCAACTCACTCCAGGATTCTTGCCTGAAGAATCCAATGGACAGAGGAGCCTGGTCAGCTACATTCCATAGGGTCACGAAGAGTCAGACACAACTGAAGTGACTTAGCAGGTATGCATAACGAATGAAGAGGCTGTGAAAGATTAAATCATTGTTCTCAAATCTTTACTCCCCTTCAGTAATAATATACAACCACAGTCCTGTCATGATGGAAGGACCGAACTAACCAACTGTAAGTCTGGGCTTGATCAAAAGAGTTGCTTTAACCATAAGATGTTAGTGGATATGTCATGAACAGAGGCTTTAAATGGTCTTCGAAGCTGATCTTACATTTTTGTGTTCCTACCTTCACATGTGAGGAATATGCCTTTGGTAGTTTCAGGGTCCGAAAGGAATGACAGATGCATAGAGATAATCTAAACCCAAACTTTAATTTGGATTTAGAGATAGTCAAATCCATACAAGCCTATCCAAGACCAGCTGAACCTCAGATCCATAAGCAGAAAATAAATACGTATTTTTTTAATGCAACTAAGTTCTGAAGGTTTTTTTTTTTTTTAACACAATACACTCTTTCATACTTCACAAAATACTTCAAAGAACCTTTGGCTATTAAGGAATGTTTATTGCATTGTCTCAAAGAAGCATAAATGAAGAAGAGGTTGAATTTCTTGGTATAAAAAAGTGATATATATTTGCAAGGAAGACCAGGGTCCCAAGTCAATGGGAAGGGACATAATAAAAGTTATCCTGAGATGAAATAACATCTGAATCGGTTACTTACAAGTCTATACTGTTTTTCTGGTAAAACACATAAGCAAAAGCTCAAATAAGTGATATCATGGTGAGTTTACTGAATGAAGTGCACAATTATTTCTTCTTCTGATTAAAATAATACTCAGATTTTAAAACTATTCTTCAATCACTTCTTGTGGGAGATTCTCCCACATGGCACCTTCAGTACTTTGTAGAAGGAAGGATCCTGGAGTTAGCACACCCAGTTTTGAAATTCAAAAGACAAAAGCAAAACAAAAACTGGCTTTAAATACCCATCAGGGTACTTCTCATTACACTGACAGGTCCTTATGGGAGATGACCCTCATATTAGTCAGAAAGCTTATGTTATTTTTCAAGGTGGAGTCAGAAGAGAATAGTTTTTCCTTTCTTCTCGCTAAGTTGAGACTCTGTCTGGAGCTGTTTAAAATCATATTCCTAATTTTCTGAAAGACATCTCCCACAAAAGTCTTTAGTTGGAAATAATGAAGTAAACACATGGTACAAAGCACTGAATGGAAGCAAACAAGAACCTGATAGCATTTAAGTATTTACTCCAGTCATCCCTAATGGTTAGTGTGTATGAAATTCGAAACAGAGTTCAAACCTCTCTTTATTGCTCATGCCAATTCATAGTTAATTTCTGTCATTTTCACTGAAATTTTTCTAGTTGATATGTGTAGACTTCAATTAAAAAAAAATTCCTTTGGCACTATGATAGGAAAAAAAAAAAAAAGCAGTTTACTTATCAAAAGTGGAAAAAAAAAATCCTCAGACTTTTTCAAACTTAGGACCTAAGAATAATATGTATTAGTTCTGAATTCTGATTTGATAAAGAGAAAAATTATAAATTAAGATTTTTATACTCATTTAAATCATTTTGAACATATAAATACTTGCATTCTTAAACAAATCAAGAAATACAGCAAATATAAATTCTTAGTATCAATTTGTTAGAAGAATCTAACCAAAAACCGAATCAAACAAAGAATGTGGGAATGAAGACACTATACTATGAAAGGATTGGGAGTAAAAACTGAAGACCATGGATTATGGAGTTGTTATTGAGTTCTGACAAAATAAATGTGTGAGTTGTGTTTAAAGAAAAGAAACAAAATGATAAAATAAATACTGGGATAAAACATACGCCATTTGAAAGTAACAATATAACTGCAATGAATTCGACCAAAATTCTAGTATTACAATAGAAGTCAAAGGTCAGGTGTGGGGAAGAAGTGGCAGTAACAACAAATTTCCTCATCATCTAAATAAAATTTTAATATATAATGCTTCAGTTTTAAAATTAGAAGGCATGAAATAAATATATTAGTAAATTATTTAAACTATAAACATACTACTCATCATGTAACAAGAAAAAATACCACACGAATTTTAAGTTGATAGGAGTGGAGTAGAAGGTAGGAAACACAGATCATATGGCAAAATGTAGGCAAAATACAGTAAGGTATATAAAAATAAACTGAACAATTCAAGTGTCAATTAAGGTAAAACACAACAACCTGAATAAATCCTACTATAAAAGTCTATACTGTTTGTATTAACCAAAAGCAAAGAAGAAGCAATAGTTCACATGCAAGAAATGTATGTAAAATATAATAGAATCAAAATAGTCAAAGGATGACAAAGATAAAGCAGGCAACGGTTAATACAAGCAAAGCTGGTATCTTCATAGTCATATCAAACAATTTTGATTCAAGGAATCACTGTATAAATGTGTCAAAGAAGGGCATCTCAACAGTAAAGAATACAATTGATAGGTAGAATATTGCTGTCATCATTCTTTAAGCCACAAATTAACATAACGCTAAAACACAAAGCTAAGACTACAGGAGATACAGGGAGAAATCAAAGATAGAGAATAGTAATAGGACATTTTAACTCAATATAATATTGACTAATACAACATATATAAAATCTCTGATAAATAAGAGTATAATATCCTCAATGGACATTTACAAAAGTTTACTATATATTAATCTGAATATACACCACAAATTCAAATCTAAAATGCTTGAATGATGCACATAACATTTTCAGACATATTACGATATGATAAATATATATCTGAAATGCTGGACTGGATGAAGCACAAGCTGGAATCAAGATTCCTGGGAGAAATATCAATAACCTCAGATATGCAGATGACACCACCTTTATGGCAGAGAGTGAAGAAGAACTAAAGAGATTCTTGATGAAGGTGAAAGAGGAGAGTGAAAAAATTAGCTTAAAGCTCAACTTTCAGAAAACTAAAATCATGGCACCCAGTCCCATCACTTCATGGCAAATAGATGGGGAAACAGTGCAAACAGTGGCTGACTTTATTTTGGGGGGCTCCAAAATTACTGCAGATGGTGATTGCAGCCATGAAATTAAAAGATGCTTGCTCCTTGAAAGAAAAGCTATGACCAACCTAGACGGCATATTAAAAAGCAGAGACATTACTTTGCCAACAAAGGTCCATTTAGTCAAGGCTATGGTTTTCCCAATAGTCATGTATGGATGTGAGAGTTAGATCATAAAAAAATCTGAGCACGAAAAATTGATGCTTTTAGATTGTGGTGCCGGGGAAGACTCCTGACAGTCCTTTGGACAGCAAGGAGATCAAACCAGTCAGTCCTAAGGGAAATCAGTCCTGAATATTCATTGGAAGGACTGATGCTGAAGCTGAAGCTCCAAACCTTTGGCCACCTGATATGAAGAAAGATTCATTAGAAAAGACCCTGATGCTGAGAAAGATTTAAGGTGAGAGGAGAAGGGGACAACAGAGGATGAAATGGTTGGAGGGTATCACCCACTTGATGGACATGTGTTTGAACTAGCTTGGGGCATTGGTGATGGATAGGGAAGTGTGGCATGCTGCAGTCCATGGGGTCACAAAGAGTAAGATATAACAGAGCAACTGAACTGAACTGAACTGAAAACAACAGCCACAAAAACAAAATTACCCACTCCTAAAAATTCATTAGAAAAGACCCTGATGCTGAGAAAGATTTAAGGTGAGAGGAGAAGGGGACAACAGAGGATGAAATGGTTGGAGGGTATCACCCACTTGATGGACATGTGTTTGAACTAGCTTGGGGCATTGGTGATGGATAGGGAAGTGTGGCATGCTGCAGTCCATGGGGTCACAAAGAGTAAGATATAACAGAGCAACTGAACTGAACTGAACTGAAAACAACAGCCACAAAAACAAAATTACCCACTCCTAAAAGATGACATTTTAAATTCCCAGTTCAGAGAGGAAATGAAGAATGATATAACAGAACATTTAGAAAACAGCAGTAGAAAAATACTGTACATTAAACCTCCTAGGTTGAAACTCCACTTGTGTCCATAAAGTGATTTGTATCTTTAAATAGGATCAACAAAAAAGAAAAGAAATTAAGTAGTCAATGCAAGAAGGTAAAAGTCACAAGCCAGGAATGCAAAAAGTAATCATGATATGTTGGACACTGACAAATTAAATATATCACAGCAGAATAGGCAGACAATAAAAAGAGGAAAAGATAATGCAAGGGTCAGTTTATTTAAAGAAAAACAAATAAAAGAAGGTAAAAGTCACAAGCCAGGAATGCAAAAAGTAATCATGATATGTTGGACACTGACAAATTAAATATATCACAGCAGAACAGGCAGACAGTAAAAAGAGGAAAAGATAATGCAAGGGTCAGTTTATTTAAAGAAAAACAAATAAAATAAGATAAATAATAGTTATCATAATTTAAAACAAATAAAACACCACCAGGCAGTTGTAAAACTGATGGTTCATATGTAACACACTTAGAGAAACCTCTTCCAAGACAAAAAGGAAGTTTTCAAATAGATTTCATAAAGCCCATATGTCACTAACTTTTCAAACCTAATAAAAACACATGTAAAATTAAAAAAGAAAATTAAATATTGCTTAAGAATATGTATGAAGAACTGTGAAATTAAAATGTTAACACAGAAAACTATGCAATATATGAAAATAACAATGAACTGTAACCATGTATTCTTTGAAGAGCAAGAATGCTTAAAAATAATGAAATGCTTTTATTTCAGTCCAATAATGAGTTAAAATTTTTAAAACTTAAGATCATTTCACTCGCTTATGTAAAGATATTTAACAAAATTAAACATGTATTCCTGATGAAGACAATAATACCAAACTGTTAATTGTTGTTGTTTAGTCACTAAGTCGTGTCTGACTCTTTTGTGAACCCATGGACTATACAAGCCTACCAGTCTTCTCTGTCCATGAGATTCTCCAGGCAAGAATAACAGAGAGGACCTTCCAGACAAGGGAACTGAACATGCATCTCCTGCATTGCAGGCAGACTCTTTACTGCTGAGCTACCAGGAAGCCCAAACAGATCATTGTCATTTTAAATGTGACCAAACTAGCAGGAAGCATGACTAGGTTGAACTGTAAAAACACTAGAAAGATTTCCTTTAAAATTAGGAAAACTATATGGATACCTACACTCAATACTGCTGCTGCATCACGTCAGTCGTGTCTGACGCTGTGCAACCCCATAGACAGCAGCCCACCAGGCTCCACTGTCCCTGGGATTCTCCAGGCAAGAATGCTGGAGTGGGTTGCCATNGGGTCGCAAAGAGTCGGACACGACTCCGCGACTGAACTGACACTCAATACTGCTGCTGCATCACGTCAGTCGTGTCTGACGCTGTGCAACCCCATAGACAGCAGCCCACCAGGCTCCACTGTCCCTGGGATTCTCCAGGCAAGAATGCTGGAGTGGGTTGCCATTTCCTTCTCCAGTGCAGAAAAGTGAAAAGTGAAAGTGAAGTCGCTCACTCGTGTCCAACTCTTCAGGACCCCATGGACTGCAGCCTACAAGGCTCCTCTGTCCATGGGATTTTCCAGGCAAGAGTACTGGAGTGGGCTGCCATTGCCTTCTCCCTCAATACTGCTGCTTAGCAATACTTTGTAAGTACTAGTCTATATATAGATGCTGGAGAATGAAATATATAAAAAGTACGGAATAGAAATTTTTTTTCTAAAATAGAAAAATGAGAGCAGGCTACCTTTAAATTTAGTAAAAATGGAAAATAAATCAATATTATCAAAATCTTTTTCTTTCTTGTTGGGCTAGACAAATGGAATATATTACAATCCCCAGATAAAAAACTTTAAAATAAGGAAATTTAGTATATATTAAGGTACATTACAAATAAGTCAAAGGAAATTATATATTATTAACCTCTTCCTTGGTACTCCTGGCCAGCATTGCTACTAGCAGAGTGGGGTTCAGACATTTTCTTGGTTCAATACTTACACTAAAATAAATCTGAAATATAATAAAGGTTTAAAATTTTAAATATAAAAATAGTATAAATTTCTAAAGTAAAACATAAAAGACAATGTTTTTTATTATAGTGTGGGGAAAGATATTGAACATGTCTTCATGAAGATTAGAGATGTCTATAGGAAAGAAATAAGTAATGTAAATAAATGGGGAAATTATTTGCAACTCTAATGGCCAGCATTGCTACTAGCAGAGTGGGGTTCAGACATTTTCTTGGTTCAATACTTACACTAAAATAAATCTGAAATATAATAAAGGTTTAAAATTTTAAATATAAAAATAGTATAAATTTCTAAAGTAAAACATAAAAGACAATGTTTTTTATTATAGTGTGGGGAAAGATATTGAACATGTCTTCATGAAGATTAGAGATGTCTATAGGAAAGAAATAAGTAATGTAAATAAATGGGGAAATTATTTGCAACTCTATGACAAAGGCAAACTTTTTTAATATAGGAAAAGATTTTAAATGTCAAGAAAAAAATGAAGAATCAACAATAAAAATGTGTATCAAGCACAAAGAGGTAATTTATATAGAAATGTACACATATGAAAAGATGCTCTGCCTCATTCATATTTAAATAAACAATTTTAGACAATCATTGTTTTATTAGATTGAAATGATTAAAAAATTATAATAGTGTTGGCAAAAGCTTGGGCTAGAAATACTCTCCTATACTATCAGGGAGAGTGATTAGCACAGTCTTTTTGGAAGGATATTTAATAAAGTCTATCAAAAACTTGAAGGCACATATCTTAGCTCAGCATGTCCTCTTTCAAGAACAAAGTTTTCTGACAGATACACCAGCAGAAGTGCCCTAGAACACTAACACCAGAATGTTCATTATTGCGCTGTTTATGAGAGTGAAAAAGTGGTTTAAGAAAAGACTCCTCAATGTTTATCAAGAAATAACTGGCTAAATATAGGTGGTGATAGTGGTAAAGAACCTTCCTGCCAATGCAGGAGACATGAAATGCAGGTTCAATCCATGGTTTGGGAAGATCCCTGAAGAAGGGAACAGCAAACCCTCCAGTATCCTTGCTTGGAGAAACTGATGGACAGAGGAGCCTGGCAGGCTGTAGTCCATAGGGTCACACAGAGTTGGACACAACTGAAGTGACTTAGTTTAGCATGTACGTACACACACACTGTTGAAGGAGGTCAACAGGAGGACCTGGCCACAGGTGAACCTGAGAGCTGAACCTGATTACGCAGAGCCTCTTGACCCCCTGCTCTCTCATTTGAAACTACATTTTAATGGTTTGGGAAGATCCCTGAAGAAGGGAACGGCAAACCCTCCAGTATCCTTGCTTAGAGAAACTGATGGACAGAGGAGCCTGGCAGGCTGTAGTCCATAGGGTCACACAGAGTTGGACACAACTGAAGTGACTTAGTTTAGCATGTACGTACACACACACTGTTGAAGGAGGTCAACAGGAGGACCTGGCCACAGGTGAACCTGAGAGCTGAACCTGATTACGCAGAGCCTCTTGACCCCCTGCTCTCTCATTTGAAACTACATTTTGCCTACATTCCCATAGCCAGAGTTGTTTTCAAGAATGCAGTCTTATGAGAGTGAGGTGTTGGTGAGAGCATCTGGATAGATACAAGACTGAACTCAGTTCAACTCTTTATATAAACTTCTAAAATTCTGATGGGCAGGTGCAGAAATCTATTCCTGGTTTGGCCACCCAAGACAAGCTTGGTAACAGTAAGTTTCCTTGACTATTAAACATGACATCTACCAATGTAAGAGGTCTCCCTGGTGGCTCAGTGGGAAAGAATCTACCTGAAATGCAGGAGAAGTGCGTTCAATCCTTGGGTCAGGAAGATCCCCTGGAGAAGGAAATGACAACTCACTCCAGTATTCTTTCTGGGAAAATCTCATAGACAGAGGAGCCTGTTAGGTTATAGTCCATGGTGTCGCAAAGAATTGGATATGACTTAGTGACTAAATAACAATAACAAACCAATCTAGCGTGGGCTGCCACTTTCTTTGGCCTTACTCTGCTTTTCTTGTGCAAAAGCCAGTTTCTGATTTTTGCTAGAGAGCTTAATAGTTCAAACCTACAAATGGTGAGCCAGCCAGGTGACTGAGAAACTAGTCTTGGGAAAGAGGCACTCTCAGTGGAAATCCTGAGTTAGCCATGGGCTTTTGAATGGAGAAGGGTGGGCTGCATGTTAGATGCTTGTGGACTAAAAAGTGTGAACAAGGATTCCTCTAAAACACTTGCTGGTTTGATGTGTTTATTGGCAGCTATACAATGGCACTGTGGCAAAGTGGAGAAAAAAAGGGCTGCCACAGTGGGCTGGTCTTTCCTGTGAGTAGTTCGGCTGGCCACCAATCCCTAACTACAGACTGAAGCTCAAGTTAGAAAAGGATAGAAGAACTGAGATTATAGAAGGACGTGTGGGTGTCTTCTGCTCTTTTTGCTTCAGATCTGGCAGAAAAGTAGGAGAGCAATATAATACACTGAAGACCTTAGCCTGCCATTTTGAAAGTTCAGTTCAGTTCAGTCTCTCAGTTGTGTCTGACTCTTCATGACCTCATGGACTGCAGCATGCCAGGCCTCCCTGCCAGGGTCCAGCCCCGGTGGATCCAGGGTGATTCGAAGCAGGGACGGATAGGCGAGGAAAACTTATTTATTATTAATATAAGATTAGATTAGGAAGAAATAGTGTAGTAGGAAAATTAAGTGGAGAAAAGAAGGCTGAATAACTTGGTTTACGTGGAAAGCCAATAAAGTTCCAGACAAGGAGCTTGCACCATCTACGTTAGGCCACCGGTGTCCGTTTGAATATCGGAGAGTGCCCTGCCCTGGGCTCTCTCTCTTATGGATCTTAGCAGCCGGGACAGATAAGTAGACATGGCAAGCCTCCACGCCCCAGATGGGAATTCAGCCTGAAATTAGAGTAAATAGGAGACGCGGGGGAAACCAGTCCTTCCAATGACTAGCCCCACCTCTACTGTCTAGAAAGGCCTTTTATACCTTTTTAGATTGTGCATAGAGATCAATGGGTAATACAAAATTATGCAGCGTTAGCAGCCCAGGCTCTCATCAAAACCGGCTTTCTTTTTGCATACCCTCCCGTATACAAAAGGTCTCAGGTGGTTTACATTATCTTCTGGCCAAAAGGCTTGTTAACATTTTTATGGCTCTCTTCCTGAGTAATCGTCTATCAACCAGAAAACTCCTTTTTCCTAGAGGTGTTTTTTCTTTACTCTGCATTACCCTCAAAATACTAAATAAAGTTACATTCCTGTGGAGCAAAGGTGCAGTGGGTTATAACAAAGAAAGTACTTAACTCAAAGATCTAATATTGCTAATACCAGGTCTACTACCTGTTTTTCTATATATCAACTATATCTTACAAATAAAAGATACACAAATTTGGCAGCAAGTATTGGCTCAACAAGTGAAACCTTTAATCAGTCCTATTCTAATGATTATGACTCCTTGGAAGCCCGTACATTCCTAAGAGTTTTAAGCTTCCTGTGCCTCCTGCAGTCGGGAGGCCTCAAACAATCACATGCGCAGCCTGCAGGCAGGCTTGAAAGCCATCAGAGGGGTTTTTGGATTGAAACACTCTTTCAAATGCAGAAGACTAAAGCCTTGAGTTGACTTTTTCCAGAGAATGTCAGAAGAGTGGAAAAGCAGGCAGATTCTTATTTTTGGGGGGTACATGCTCAGGAAATGCCAGGGGGAAAACCTGAGATCTGACTCGTCCTTGCCCATCAAATCTCTGCCACATGACCTTGTCATGGGTGGGATTCCTCACGCTGGCTTCCGGCACCTCCCTGTCCATCACCAACTCCTGGAGTTCACTCAAACTCATGTCCATTGAGTCGGTGATGCCATCCAGTCATCTCATCCCCGGTCATCCCCTTCTCCTCCCACTTTCAATCTTTCCCAGCATCAGGGTCTTTTCCAATGAATCAGTTCTTCACATCAGGTGGCCAAAATATTGGAGTTTCAGCTTCAGCATTAGTCCTTCAATGAAGATTTAGGACTGATTTCATTTAGGATGGACTGGTTGGATCTCCTTGCAGTCCAAGGAACTCTCAAGAGTCTTCGCCAACACCACAGTTCAAAAGCATCATTCTTCAGCACTCAGCTTTCTTTATAGTTCAACTCTCACATGCATACATGACTACTGGAAAAACCATAGCTTTGTCTAGGTTGACCTTTGTTGGCAAAGTAATGTCTCTGCTTTTTAGTATGCTGTCTAGGTTGGTCATAACTTTTCTTCCAAAGAGCAAGCATCTCTTAATTTCATGGCTGCAGTCACCATCTGCACTGATTTTGGAGCCCCAAAAAATAAAGTCTGTCACTGTTTCCACTGTTTCCCCACCTATTTCCCATGAAGTGTTGGGACCAGATGCCATGATCTTAGTTTCAAAAATTGGGAGGACACAAGCTGCCTCAAGTTAAGGTTTGAGCGCTTGTGACAAAACCTGATTGGGATTCAGAGAGATGGAATCTCTGGGAAAGTGAGGAAGATTTGTGGCTGACAGTGGAACAAATGAAACATCCCTTTGATTTTTAAAACAAAGGAAAACAAAAGCACAGCAACCACAACACCAGCCAGTGGTCAACCCCTCACTCAGGAAACATGATGAAAGAATATACTCCTGCTGGGCTTACTGATGTAGCTGGCAATCTCCAGCAAAAGGCCAGGGAAAGTGTTCAGGCATAGTTAGTGAGGCTATAGGATGTGGGATGTGACAGTGTGTCTCCAACCAGGCAGGAGGCAGAGAAAATCACCCCACATTCTGCCCTTCAACAGTACCTGAGTGGTCCTGGGAGGTCAGGCAGGGAGATTCAGTGGACTCCTCCCTTGCAGATCAGTTATTCTAGCCTGCAGAGAGGCTTAGCTTAATAAGGGGGGCTGAAGTACTGGGGATCCTGGAAATCTACAGAGGAGGTACAACAAATTGTCAGGGAGCCCCACTGGGAATGAGACATGCCACCCACACTCCTGTCTTTGAAATCCCTGATCCAGTCAGATTCACTGCAAAATGAAAGCCAAGATGGTCCAGTCTTCTCTCATACCTGGCATGGGATGCTGGTATCCACTCTGAGCCCAGTCATGGGACAAGATATTCATGATGCTTGGCAATTCATTACTGGTCTGACAAATCCTGGAATGGGTATAGGATGTGAGAAAGACCTGAGACAGAGGAAACTTACAGAGTCAAAGGGCTATTGCAACCTCCTGTGAAGGATTCGGTAAAAATACCCTGGAAGTAAATGTGGTTTGACCTCAATGCTCCTTTTATGCCCTGCAGTTTTGAGCAGATTTGAGGAATGCCATCAGGGAGTCATCTAGCCAAGGTCAAGGATCAGAGCAGAGCTGTTTGTTGTCTTCCAGGGCCATGAGTGCCTTAGCTGTGCTCCGTCATTGACTGGGAGTAACTGGTGGGAACCATAACCTCAGCACAAATGCTGGTATCTCTCTGAGAACAGCACTGGGACCCTCAATGATCAGTTAAGCCCTGTGTACTTGGAGGGCTTTGAGGCATAATTCCCAATCCATCTTCCAAATTCTTCTCTGGAAAAGGAAGGAAACTTTGAATAAGAAGGAAGAGAATGTTGATATTGTTTCTTCTTTTACTGAAGTCTTTGCCTAAAGCACTCATTATTGGTCATAAATGGTAGACAAATACAGGCCTAGGATTAGCAATTCACCTTATCAGGGTAATGAGATGGGATATTTTCAGAGTAAAAATAGAAAAACAAAATTAAAGATATCATCAAAAGTATCCAAAAAAGCTCCTAAAATCCTTTCAAAACCTTAGTAACTTTGTATCGCATCTCCTCTAATTAAACCTGTCTTTTCTAAAGACCCAACATCAAGATAAATAAGAATAATTATTTATTTTTTCTGTTTTGTTCAATTATATATGTTATGAATTTGAACCTATTTTTTATTTTAAATGTGCAATGTTTCGGATGCATTATGCTTAATATAGGCTCATATGAATAATCTGGGATCACAATTATCATTTATGACATACATGGCATAGCTTCTATTAAGATTAGACTTGAAGTTCCCAAGAATGAATTTATAAATGAGATTTTGGGATACAACCTATTTGCAAGTTGGAGATGTCATATATTTTTCAATAGCACACTATGTGATCTTTGCAAAAAATTCTACTTCTGTTATTTTATTTGAGGCTTTCTCTACCATTTTGGAGTAGGAAAGTAGGCAGTAATTATTTTTGGTTCCTCTTTCTCCATCTGAGATTCATACTGGGATGCCTAGAAACCTCTGCCCTTGCCTGTCTTCATTTTTCTTAACCACCTTCTCCCAATTTACATTTGAATACACTTGTTCTAAAGCAAAACTCATACATGAGAGAGTTTCCTGGGATGCTAGAAATTTTCAGTACATTTACTGTTTCGTGTTACATGGGTGCATTTAAATGTAAAAATGACTTGAGCTCTCCACTTAAGATTTGTGCTGTTCAGGTGGTTATAGTTGAATTAATTTTTCTGAAAACTTATCTGCTCTAAATTCATAAGTGACCCTATAAATTAATCAGAGGTAATGAACCATTGTTCACAGTGAGTTATTTATCCTTGCTATGTGATGTATCTGCATTTTAATCAACATCATCTTCAACTTTAACCCAAGCCACACAAAGAAAAGGAAGCTAACATTTAAACTTTAAGTGCTAGAGGTTGGTTGAAGGATTTGCTTTCAGATGTTCATTTTTGCATGTTTCAAAACATCTTACTTTTATTTCCAGAGAGCAGTTCCTGACTGAGGGTGTTGTAATAATGAAGTTGTTACTAGCAAAGGCACAGTGGTGAGAAAGTCTAGAGCCTACTGGTAGGAGCCAGTTTTTGGAGAAACAATATGTTGAAGAAGTTTGGTCGTGTTGGTTTAGTTGCTAAGTCGTGTGTCCAACTCTTGCGACCCCATGGACTGTTGCCTGCCAGGCTCTTCTGTCCATGGGATTCTGCAGGCAAGAATACTGAAGTGGATTGCCATTCCCTTCTCCAGGGGACCTTCCCAACCCAGAAATCAAACCCGGGTCTCCTGCATTGCAGCAGATTCTTTACCAACTGAGCTACAAGGGAAGAAAGTTTATATTGCCTCAATTTGGAAGGGTTACGTAAAGAGATTTTAGATAAGATCTTACCACTTTTGAAGTTATAGGCTCATCTCAGAAGCTGACAATGGTCTCCATATATGCGTGTATATACCTATATAAACATTCAGTGTCAGTTGCTCAGTCGTGTCCAACTCTTTGTGACCCTGTGGACTAGGCCTGCCAGGCTCCTCTGTCCATGGGATTCTCCAAGCAAGAATACTGTAGTGGGTTGCCATTTCCTTCTCCAGAGTATCTTCCCAACTCAGGGATTGAACCAGGTGTCCTGCATTGCAGGCAGACTCTTTACCATCTGAGCCACCAGGGAAGCCTCCCCCACCCCACCCCACCCCCACAAACAACGAAAAAGTATATGAAACACTTAAAGTGCTTGGCTTGGTGGAGAGAAGACATGATATAAACACTACTTGTGACTACTAACACACATAAACTTTGCCTTATTGCTCACATGAAAGTGAGAGTGGGTAGAGAGTTATTTCCACATTCATTCTTTATCCAAACATTTTAAGGTGAGTTTTTGGCAAGTTGCCATAAGTAACTTGTCTTAAATGAAACATTATGAGAATGGTTACCATATTTTAGAGCAGATGCAACTAAGATTCTAGTGAAAACAGACTAGTATTAAATGAAGCCAATTAAAAGTGGAAAAATATGTACTCCTGGACTTGCATTTCCACTTTTCCTTTTCATGCTCATTTTTACTAATACTTTCAAATTAAATACACATTTCCTGTTTGGGAGGGAATTTCACTAAGAATAAAGAGGCAAAACAGAGGGACAAGAATGTTTGGAGGTGGGCTGGAGAATAAGATTCAAGAAAAAATTAAGGAGGGACTTTCCTGGTGGTTCAGTGACTAAGACTCCACATTTCCAATGCAGAGGGCCCAGGTTTGATCCCTGAACAGGGAACTAGATCCCACATGCTTCAGCTGAGAGTCCACATGCCCCAACTTAAGATCTTCATGCAGCAATGAAGACAGAAGATGCCTTGAGCCACAAGATGCCATGTGTTACAACTAATACCCGGCGCAGCCATATAAATAAATAAATACATATTAAAAAAAGATTAAAGTAAACACATTTTAAATATAGGAACAATAACTAGAGAAATGAACAGTGAGAAAAGAAAGTTGGCTGAACATAAGGATAAACGAGGCAGAGACTTCAGAGGAATTACAAAACTGAAAAGACTGAGGTTTTTCTCTCTAGTTTCTTCCCTATTTTGAAGTTTTGTCCATTAAAATTCATAGACAAGAAAAATGACAATCATAGACTGATATTAATTAATATGCTTGTTTTTCTTCCAGCTTCCTACTCCTCCATGCAATTAACTCTCTCATCAATAAAAAGAAACAGTGTTGATGCTTGCAACCTGAAGCTATTTGACAAATATCTGCGACTGGAACACTGTTATCAGTGCCATAGATAAGAAGCTTGATTTAGGCATTGGGATAAAGGAAATTACAAAGACTGCATCATGCCAGATACAATAGATTACAGTGCCAGCCTTTAATCTCAAGACTGCATGTGTGTAGTCTCAATCCTTGGTTTACCTCCAGCAATTTCCTTCCAGGAGCTGTCTTCTAATTTCCCTTGGTACCTCCCCAAATTCTCTACATATTGCTCCATCTCTGAAGCTAATATCATACCTATGCAACTTTAGAATTTGAATTGTTGCTCTGATGTTCTTTGGAGACATTCCTAATGAGTTTATTATCAATGTTCTTACTACATATTCCCCTTGTGGGCTTTTACTGACTTCACCCATAAATCTGATTCTCAGAACAAATTCATCTTTGGGAGGATTTCCCATCTGCCCTTTCCCCAGAGATTTTGTACTGCTTTTCTCCTCTTCCTTTTCCTTCCGTGACTTTGACGTGCTTCCTTCTCTGCAGTGAACTTTAGGGAGCAGAGTGAGAGCTAGCACCTGGAGTTACAGTGAGCACTGCTGTCCCCCGGGATGTCACTGAGAGAGTCAGTGTTGTGTGGATGGGCGGAGAGGACTGATGCCTGTCTAAAAGTCATCCCCACGCTGCCTCTCCTGACAGCCTCAGAACAGCCCCCGCTTGCTTCATAGTCACCAGAGCAAAGGTTTAATGATGGTTTCCAACGCTTGAAGACAGGAGAGTGATCACAGAACTGAAACATGGAATTCTTGCCATTCATAGCTTTTCTAATATCTCTTTAAACAGCAAGGCTGGTTTTCAGTAGAGGAAAAAGATGTTAATTTTTGGTTGTCTAGCAGTTTCTAGACAACTTAAGACTAACCAACCTAATTTTCCTTCCTCACTTGAATGATTACATTGCCTTTTGATTTATCCATCAGTCTTGAATTTAAAGGCTATTTACACACACATGACCCAGATACAACCAAACATATTATAAAATCCACCTTATTGTTTCCATTACCAATTTTTCACATAACAAATCTAAAAGTCATTTGAAAACTGCTTTAGAATTGTGCATTTCATTCTATTACGGTAATGTTTACTCTTTCTTTGAGTGTGTCTGTTGTTGGCATTTAAATATCATTTTTCTGCTCAAAATAGTTGACCCACTGATAACCATAAAACAAACAAGTGAACAAATAATAGAGTTTTCCTCATTGGTCTAGCTTTCATGGTGTTCCAAAATTTGTACCCAATCTATGTATGCAAACTCAGAAATATTTTCCTCCAAAACCTTCCACTCTAATTGGTTTCATTCACTGAAAACCTAATTCAAGAAACATTAAAATATCTTCATAGCCAGGCAGTAAATATGTGAAGAAGCTCACCTAAGGTACAAAGGATAGCATGGGCTCAGTCTCTATCCAAGCTGGTTCTTTCTAAGGACATTCATGATTATTAACTCTTTTATTTAAATTAATGTTTATTGGACTATAGTTGTTTCACAGTGTTAATTTCTGCTGTACAATAAAGTGAATCAGCTATACATATACATATATCCTGTCTGTTTTAGATTTCCCTTCTATTTAGGTTACCACAGAGCATTGAGTAGATTTGCTGTGCCATACAATAGGTTCTCATTAGTTATCTATTTTACACATAGTAGTGTAGTGGGTATGTGTGTGTGTGTAAATATACTTATGTGCATATCATACCCAATCTCCCAGTTCATTCCACCCCCTCCATGCTCTTTTGTTTTTAATCAATGAACTTTATTTTAAGGCAGTTTTGGTTTTATAGAAAAACAAGCAGAAAATATAGAGTCATGTATATATACACACAGATACCCGCTCTATCTGCTGATCTGAATTAGTCCCCAAGATTCCAGATTGTCATGCATGGTTTGGACAATCCTCGTCACTTCTTACACTCTTCTCTTGAAAGAAACCGAGCTCACATAAACATCATATAAAAACTGCCCATAAAAAGCAAGCACTAATTTTCATAAAATAAATCACCTATTTTTTTTTTCTTACTGTTGGAAGTATGTATGTATCTATTTATAAGCTTACAGGGCTAATGAGAACTTGTGTTGGTTATTTCCTCCTATTTACAATGTCGGCAGTTTTGATAAACCAGGTAAAAGAGTTTCTGTCAATTCTGATGCCCTGGTAGGCCTACGTGCTAGGCTTTTTAAAGGGGTGGTTAACTGAGTCAAAACTTTAATCCAACTAATCTTCCAGGGGTATTGTTGTTTTCACATTTTAATTGAAAAGAGATGGGGAGTTTGTTAGTTGTGTCATTTCAGGTTTTCTAAGTGCAGAACCAAGTGGGGACTGTGAAAGCAAGAGCCTGACCGGAGGAAACAACGCAGACGAGAGATCAAGCGCTTAGGAGAGAGCTCACAAACCTGATACCTGCGGGGGTGGCAGGGGTTGCAGGGAGCAAAGGATGGGTTGTGAAGAAAAGTGCAGTTCTGAGAGTTTCAGCCAAGCTGACAGGGGATCTCCGAGCCAAATGTGCTGGTTAGATGACTCTCTAACAGCAGGAATAATCTGATTCTATTCCCTTAGCCTTGCGTAGTCATTGCCTGGGAGCAGCCCAGAAGTGCCTGTGGTCCATGGTGAATCTGACAGTCAGGAGCTAGTGGTTATCTCCCAGCTATGCAACCCACAGCAGGTTCCCTTGAAGGGATGTCTGAGCAGAGCACCACAGTAAGTCAGCCAAGATTTCCAAACGGTACATTTATGCAAAGAAGGTACAACGGTAGCAACACAAATACATACTATTATAGGTATCATCATCTATCTTCTCAATTATCTTTACTTTTCCTTTTTATTCTTTAACCTCACTTTACATTTCTTCCAGGTGTGATTAGAACTAAATTATCTGGACTCTCCCAAGAGCCTTACAACTTAGCTTTCTTACACTCGTATGGTAAAATCAAACATAACATCCCAGTAGAAGTAGTAATATGATAAAGTAGGTATTGCTTTATGCAAGGAATAACTCTATATCTTGAAAAGTTATGTGTAAAAAACAGTTTTAAATTAAAACACATTGTAAATGTCATTTTACTGAGAACACTTTCCATTTAAATAGAACATATAAAATTCAATTTATAAAGTGAGTACTTTTTAATAACATAAACAGTTTTCCACTGCAATTTTGTTTCTTTACAACCAGAAGTTGCATTTTGCTCTATTCACCTTTTCATGTGCCAATATGGTTTACTCATCTTGGAAAAAAAGTATTAATTTGATACCTGTCATATGCAAAGTACTTAGTTTATTTAGGCTAAGGAGATAATGATAAAAAAAATCAAACAAACAGAAACAAAACAAAACACAAACAGTCCTCCCTTCAAAGGGTTTTATGATCTATGAGTGAGGAAACTGGCTTCAAAGAAACCTGAGAAAACTTTATGAAGATGGAAATATTATAGTGCTGGCTACATAAATGCATACAGTTTTCAAAACACATAAGAGAGGAAAGAAAGGTTTTAATTTTATTATATGTAAATTATACCTTTGTATATAATGATGTATTACCAAAAAAAGTAGATTAAAAACAGTAGTTATAACCTGAGATAAAGAAGGACATTTTATAGTGATAAAAGAACCAATTCATTAAGAAATGATTAAAATCCTAAATGTATGTTGCCAAAAAGTAGACTTCAAAATACCCAAAGAAAACCACATAAAAATAATAAAACTAAAAGAATAAAAATAATCTTACAATTATTCTTGAAATTTCAACATACCTCTCTCAAGATTTAATAAAGAAAGTAGATAAAATAATATACAATGTTTGAGTACCCCTACTAATCAACTTACCTGACATTTAAGAATATTACACCCACACTAGTTCATGTGAAAACTTCACCAAGACAGATGATAATCTGGACAGAAAAGAAGTCTCAATATATTACAAAGAATTTAAATGATCTAAAGTGTGATCTCTCACCAGAATCAGTCTACACTAAAAATTAATAACAAGAAGGTCTAGAAAATTCCCTAATATTTGAATATTAAATAACATGCCTCTAATAACATAGGAAAAAAGAAGAATTACAAGAGAAGTCAGAAAATCTTTGATCTGAATAACTAAAAGTACAACTTATGAAAATGTGTGTGACTGCTAAGGCAATGATTAAAGTGAAATTTTTAGTATTCAGGGTTTATAATAGATAAAAACAAGTGGTCTCAAATGAATGCTCTACGCTCCTACTTTCAAGATTATACAAAGAAGAACAATGTAAATGCAAAGTAAGCATATGGAAGAAAATTATAAAGATAATGACAAAATTAAATAAAATAGAAAACAAACCACAACATAAGAAAATATCTCAAAACCAAAAGCAATTTCTTCTAAAAGATCAATAAAAATAATATGACTATAATGAGACTTGTCATGAGAAACACTAGGCTGGAGGAAGCACAAGCTGGAATCAAGATTGCAGGGAGAAATATCAATAACTTCAGATATGCAGATGACACCACCCTTATGGCAGAAAGTGAAGAGGCACTAAAGAGCCTCTTGATGAAAGTGAAAGAGGAGAGTGAAAAAGCTGGCTTAAAGCTCAACATTCAGAAAACGAAGATCATGGCATCTGGTCCCATCACTTCATGGCAAATAGATGGGAAACAGTGGAAACAGTGGTTGACTTTATTTTGGGGGGTCCAAAATCACTGCAGATGGTGACTGCAGCCATGAAATTAAAAGACGCTTACTCCTTGGAAGCAAAGTTATGACCAACCTAGACAGCATATTAAAAAGCAGAGATATTACTTTGTCAACAAAGTTCTGTCTAGTGAAGGGTATGGTTTTTCCTGTGGTCATGTATGGATATGAGAGTTGGACTGTGAAGAAGGCTGAGCATTGAAGAATTGATGCTTTTGAACTGTGGTGTTGGAGAAGACTCTTGAGAGTCCCTTGGACTGCAAGGAGATCCAATCAGTCCATCCTAAAGGAAATCAGTCCTGAGTATTCATTGGAAGGAGTGATGTAGAAGCTGAAACTCCAATACTTTGGTCACCTGATGCGAAGAGCTGACTCATTAGAAAAGACCCTGATATTGGGAAAGATTGAGGGCAGGAGGAGTAGGGGACAATAGAGAATGAGATGGTTGGATGGCATCACCGACTCAGTGGACATGGGTTTGAGTAGACTCCAGCAGTTGGTGATGGACAGGGAGGCCTGGCATGCTGCGGTTCATGGGGTCACAGAATGTCGGACACGACCGAGTGACTGAACTGAACTAAACTGAATGAGACTTATCGGGGCTTCCCTGATAGCTCAGTTGGTAAAGAATCTGCCTGCAGTGCAGGAGACCCCAGCTCAATTCCTGGGTAGGGAAGATCCTCTGGAGAAAGGACAGGGGTTACCCACTCCAGTATTCTTGGGCTTCCCATGTGGCTCAGCTGGTAAAGAATCTCCCTGCTATGTAGGAGACCTGGGTTCGATCCCTGGGTTGGGAAGATGCCCTGGAGAAGAGAATGGCTCCCCACTCTAATATTCTGGCCAAGAGAATTCCATATACTGTATAGTCCATGATGTTGCAAAGAGCTGGACACGACTGAGTGACTTTCACTTTCTAAGGAGGCTTATCAGTTTTAAAAAAGGCAAAAGACTCAAATTATGAATCAGCCAGTTCAGTTCAGTCGCTCTGTCATGTCCGACTCTTTGTGACCCCATGAATTGCGCACGCCAGGCCTCCCTGTCCATCACAGGGACAAGAATTAAAATGAACATAATTACAGATCCCACAGACAAAATGAGGATAATAAGAAAACACTGTGAAACAAAGGTTGCCGATAAAACCCACAACTTATATTAAATGGATAGAATATAAATTAACCAAACCCTTTCAAGAAGAAATAACTTGATTAGTCAGGTAATACTTTAAAAATTGAACCAATAGTTTAAAATCTTGCCACAAAGAAAACTCCAGGCTCAGATGCATTCACTGACGATTTTACAACACTTTGATGGTAGATGTATTACCAAATCTATACAAATGTTTCTAGAAAATAGTTACTAACTTATGTAAGAGTCAAGTATTATCCTGATATCAAAAAAAAATAAAGCCAAGGTACAAAAAAAAAAAAAGGTACAGACTAACAGTGATGTAGAAGCTGAAACTCCAATACTTTGGTCACCTGATGCGAAGAGCTGACTCATTAGAAAAGACCCTGATATTGGGAAAGATTGAGGGCAGGAGGAGTAGGGGACAATAGAGAATGAGATGGTTGGATGGCATCACCGACTCAGTGGACATGGGTTTGAGTAGACTCCAGCAGTTGGTGATGGACAGGGAGGCCTGGCATGCTGCGGTTCATGGGGTCACAGAATGTCGGACACGACCGAGTGACTGAACTGAACTAAACTGAATGAGACTTATCGGGGCTTCCCTGATAGCTCAGTTGGTAAAGAATCTGCCTGCAGTGCAGGAGACCCCAGCTCAATTCCTGGGTAGGGAAGATCCTCTGGAGAAAGGACAGGGGTTACCCACTCCAGTATTCTTGGGCTTCCCATGTGGCTCAGCTGGTAAAGAATCTCCCTGCTATGTAGGAGACCTGGGTTCGATCCCTGGGTTGGGAAGATGCCCTGGAGAAGAGAATGGCTCCCCACTCTAATATTCTGGCCAAGAGAATTCCATATACTGTATAGTCCATGATGTTGCAAAGAGCTGGACACGACTGAGTGACTTTCACTTTCTAAGGAGGCTTATCAGTTTTAAAAAAGGCAAAAGACTCAAATTATGAATCAGCCAGTTCAGTTCAGTCGCTCTGTCATGTCCGACTCTTTGTGACCCCATGAATTGCAGCACGCCAGGCCTCCCTGTCCATCACAGGGACAAGAATTAAAATGAACATAATTACAGATCCCACAGACAAAATGAGGATAATAAGAAAACACTGTGAAACAAAGGTTGCCGATAAAACCCACAACTTATATTAAATGGATAGAATATAAATTAACCAAACCCTTTCAAGAAGAAATAACTTGATTAGTCAGGTAATACTTTAAAAATTGAACCAATAGTTTAAAATCTTGCCACAAAGAAAACTCCAGGCTCAGATGCATTCACTGACGATTTTACAACACTTTGATGGTAGATGTATTACCAAATCTATACAAATGTTCTAGAAAATAGTTACTAACTTATGTAAGAGTCAAGTATTATCCTGATATCAAAAAAAAATAAAGCCAAGGTACAAAAAAAAAAAAAGGTACAGACTAACATCCTTCATGATCCAAGATAGAAAAATCCATCTTTAGCAAGTTAAACTCAACAATATATAAAGGAGATAATACACCATAACAAAGTGAAGTCTATCTTAAACACATCAGTTTGCCTTAATATTCAAAAATAATACAAATGTGTATTGACAATAAAGAACAAAGAAAAATTATATACTCATCTCCATAGATGTACAACTATCTATGAAAAAACTCTCAGCATATTAGGAATAGCAATCTCATAAAGAACATCTACAAAACAACTACAATGAACATCATGCTTAAAGACATAAATAGACATTTTTCCAAAGAAGACATACAGATTGCCAATAGACACATATACATGCTCAACATTGCTAATTATTAGAGAAATGCAAATCAAATCTACAATGAGTTACCACCCCACTCCAGTCATAACAGCCATCATTAAAAAAAAAAAAATTTACAAATAACATGCTGAAGAGGGTGTGGAAATATGGGAATCCTTCTGTACTGTTGGGAAAATGTAAGTTGGTACAGCCACTATAGAAAACAGCACAGAGATTCCTCAAAAAACTAAAAAGAGAATTACCATATGATAAGGAATTCCACTTCTGAGCATATATCCAAAAAAAACAAAACCTGTTAATTCAGAAGGATAATGCACCCTATGTTAATAGCAGAACAATTGACAATAGCCAAGACATGTTAAAAATTTAAATGTCCATCAAGGATGAATGGATAAAAAAGAAATGGCACATATATACATAGCAGAATACTACTCAGCCATGAAAAAGAATGAAATCATGCCATTTGCAGCAACATAGACACAACTATAGGTTATTATAATAAGTAAAGTAAGTCAGAAAGAGAAAGACAAATACCAAATGGCATCATTTACATGTGAAATCTAAAATATGGCACAAATGAACCTATCTACAAGATGAAACAGACCCACAGCTGTAGATAGCAGACAGGGTCATCAAGAGTGGAGGAAGAAGAGGGATGCACTAGGTTTGGGGTCAGGAGATGCAGACTCCTGCAGGTGGGATGGGTAAACAACAAGGTCCTGCTGTACATCAATATCCTGGTGGAAACCATAGTGGAAGGGAATATAAAAAAGAATTACATATGTGTATGGCTGTGTATTTGCTGTGCAGCACAATACTGTAAATCACTATACTTCAATTTAAAAAAAATTTTTTTAAGGTGGAATGAGTGAACTCTAAACAAGTGATCCTAATGAGAATACCCAAATTTCTATGCAAATATACACATTTACAGGGCTTCCCATGTGGCGCACAGTCACAGGAGACACAGGTTCAACTCCTGGGTTAGGAAGATCCCCTGGAGTAAGAAATAACTTATTCTGTTATTCTTGCCTGGGAAAATCCCATGGAGAGAGGAACCTGGCAGCCTACAGTCTATAGGGGGTTCAAAGAATTGGAAACGACTCAGCAACTGAGTACATAGACATTTACATTTTATCTAAGAATTATTTGAAAAAAGCACAGTTAATTAAATTTTTATATAGCAGTAAGAATTGCAAATTAATTTGTTTACATCATTTAAAATACAGCATCAAAAATATGAAATATTTGGTAAAAAAACGAACAAGATAGGTGCTGTATCTATGTGCTTAAAACTACAATACTTACTGAAATAAATTAAAGGAGATCTAAATGTACAGAGACATATACCATGCTCATGAATGAAATTATGTTACACTGTAAATTCTCTCCAAATTTTTAAATTCAATACAGTCTTAAACAAGGTCATTTGAAGAAACTAACTGATTTAAAAATTTATGTAGAACTGCAAAGCCTCTAGAGTAGTCAAAATAACTTGAAAAGAACAAAATCAAGGAATATGTATACTTGATTTCAAAATTAGTATACAGCACAGTAATCAAAGCAATGTGGTATTTGCATGCATATAGACCTATAGGTGAATGGCAGAGAAAACAGGTTCAGAACACATGTATTGTCAATTGATTTTTAACAAAAATACCAAGGTGTTTCATTGTGAAAAGTTTAGTCTTTTCAAAAAATTCTGCTGGAACAATTGGATCACTATATACAAAATAAATAAATAAATAAACCTTGTCCCTAGCCTCATACCTATTCAGAATGTAAGTTGAAATTAATCATAATTCCTGAGCTAAAAATTATAAAACTTACAGAAGAAAATATAGCAGCAAATTTTTGTGACCTTGGGATAGGCAAAGATTTTCTAGATAGTCTAGAGAAAGGATGAGCCATAAAATAAAAATCAATAAGTTGAACTTCATTAAGCTTAATGAATTTTCTTTTCAAAAGACATTGTTATGGAAATAAAAGGCACATAACACTCTAGGAGAAATAGAGGCAAAATTCATTTCTGATGAAATATATGATTAAAAACATGTCCAGAAAATACAAAATATCTTACAATTCAATTATGGTAAGACAAAGTTAAAGAGTTGGCAAAAGGTTTGAACAGACACTTCACCAAATATGACATATGAATTGCAATGTTCAGCATCATTCCGCACTCAGTTCAGTTCAGTTCAGTCGCTCAGCCGTGTCCGACTCTTTGCGACCCCATGAATCGCAGCACGCCAGGCCTCCCTGTCCATCATCAACTCCCAGAGTTCACTCAGACTCACGTCCATCGAGTCAGTGATGCCATCCAGCCATCTCATCCTCTGTCGTCCCCTCTCCTCCTGCCCCCAATCCCTCCCAGCATCAAAGTCTTTTTCAGTGAGTCAACCCTTCTCATGAGGTGGCCAAAGTACTGCAGTTTCAGCTTTAGCATCATTCCTTCCAAAGAAATCCCAGGGTTGATCTCCTTCAGAATGGACTGGTTGGATCTCCTTGCAGTCCAAGGGACTCTCAAGAGTCTTTTCCAACACCACAGTTTAAAAGCATCAGTTCTTCGGCAAGTATATGCAAATAACAGCCATAATGAGATAGCACTGCAAAGCCACCATAGGAGCTCAAATTAAAGGTCGGTAGTTCCAAACCCCTGTAAGAAACTGAACTTGATCTCTCACACATTGCTGATGGGAATCCAAAATAGTATATCCATTTTGGAAACCATTTGGTAATTTCTCATAAACATATACTTCCCTATAACAAACATGATTCTAGATAGTGACCTAAAAGAAATGAAAACACATATCTGTAGTAAAACTTGTATATGAATTTTTCTTAGGCGCTTTATCTGTAATAGTCTCAAACTGGAAACAGCACAAAAGTCCACCATCTGGTGAAGGGATAAACATGTGGTGTATCCTTACAAAAGAGTATTATGCAGTGATAAAAGAAGCTAAATGTTACAGGAAACATAATGAATAATTTCAAAACAATAAAGACTATATATTTTATGATATCTTCTATATGAAATTCTAGAGAAGGGCAAACTGCAGTGTTAGAAACATATCAGTATGGTTATCTAGGAGCCAGACATATGAGGAGGGGACTGACTGCAGAGAGCTGTGAGTGAACTTTTTTTGTAATGATAGAAATGTTCTGTTTTGTGATACTAATGGTGCTCACATGACTGTACACATTTGATAAACACGTAAAGTTGTACGTTTTAAATCAGCAAATTTCACTGTATAGAAATTATATCTCAAGCTGTTTAGAAACAATATGAATATTTTTAGCACTAAATTCACTAAATACATTTTTCGAACCTCCACCAATCAATAACACAGTAGGCATTGTTTGTAAGACAGCTGCAGCCTCTTTCCTCTATTTTATTGGGGTAGAAATAAGCTTAGCACTGAATGGAGTCAGTTTTCCTTTATACTCTAGTGTTTCTGGCTAAACTCTAGCCTCTTCCTCAAAGGATGTGAACAAGACAGAACTGAAGCCATCTCTTCTTCTGTTTTTGTTTTATAGCTTTCTTGAGGTAATCTGTAAGGTGATTTTTTCTTAATTTCAGAAATTAAAATTAAGGTAAATTTTTCTTAATTATAGTTAAAATTAAGAAAAAACCCTGCAAGTATGTAACACATATAATTTGTAAGTTTGGACACATGCATATTCCTATGACACCATCAACACAAAGTAAAATAAACATATCCATCAAGCCTCTTGGTGTCCCTTTGCATTATTTTTTCCTGAACCATTCAAGATCTCCCAGAGCGGTACTGAGTAGCGCTGCTCCTTTTCTTAGAGGGGCCCATCCACTCTTTGTGCCTCTTTTTTGGTATGCAAGTACACCTCTCTTTCTATTCCTATCTTTTTTTTTTTTTAAACAAAGCACCCCCATCTGGAGGTTCATCAGAGATTCTATTCTGTCTCTTGCTGATTCCAAGTCTCCAATTTACAATGACAAAAATGCTGCCGAGAACTCTAGCAGAATAAAGTTCTGGGTAGGGAAAACTATCTGAGTCATTCTTCACCGTGTGCGCTCTGCCTTCTCTTTGCCTTTCTCCACCAAATTACCGCGCTCCATTCAGTGCTCTCCCGACTGAGTCCTGTGTCAGCAACTTTCTGCAGCTGCAGGAGCAGCTGCTGATTCTACCTCCCTCTCCTCACCAGAGGCTGTCATCTTGTCCAGTCCAGAAAATCTATCCAGCGGGCCTACAGAAAAAGGAAAAATAAAGAGCTGATAGTACTATACATGAAAAATTTTCTAAAGTTCCTGTCCTTGCCATAATATAATGAAGTTCTAGAAATTAAGAATGATTTCTGATGTCTCTAAAGAGGAACACTTCCAATGGGGTATCTCCTCAATAGGGGTGATATTTCTAAAGATTGATGCTTGCAAAACACATTTATTTATATTGAATTATTTCATCTTCCAAACACACCATGGAGCAGATGTCATTACTGCTTACATGGACATGTTTTGGGCTCAAGTATCAATGAGGAAACCTGCTAACTGGAAACTGAGAAGTCCCTTAGCTCCTTTCCCTTGTTATTTGAAAAGTGGTAATAAGGGAACTTTGTGAAAATTAAATGAATATGTGATTATCTTTTGTCAAGTGCCTAAAATTTTAAGCACCTGTGGACCTTGACTTCATATTGAATATACAAAATTTACTGAATATACATAATTTCCTTCAAGAAGAGTTCAGGTCACTACATCTATAGATGTATGAAGTTTTAAATTTAAATTTTCAAGCTGATACATACAAGGTAAGGATTTTAACAGTTAAGAAAAAATAAAATTAGTCAATTATCCATCATTTTGTGATAAAGGCACATGAAAATACACATACTCTCAACCCACTGGTATTTAATTTTCATTTTCTCCTATCTTGATCACCGTAGCATAGGTTTGAATTTATGTAAATTATTACAATAAATTGTCTTTTCACAGTGATTTTCATATTTTAAGGATTAATTAGCTTTACTTTAGGGAAACTTTAATGTTTAATTAATAGGAGAAATTTAAGTGGTCTCAACTGGGCAAAAAAATTCTCTTCTTCTAAAAGTGTATCCAGAATACAGAGGCTTAAAAGAAAATGGAAATGTTATATGATACATTTGGCTGTCAAAAGCTACCTGATATTGATGCTGTTTTGGTAAATGGCATACAGTGGGCAAATCACAAGCCTACTATTCTAAGTAGATGATGAATAGGTAAACACCAACATTTTCTGACATTTGCTTAAGTGTGCTCAGAAAATTCCTCCCTTAAGATTTAAATAGGTCACCAGCATCTAAATCTCATTTATCACCATCCTCCACTCTAAGTTTTTCTTAATAACCTCCTGAACTTTTTAATCCTTTTTAAACAGTCCTTATCTGGCATAGCAGTAATGCAGGCAATTCTCTTGTTCATTATCTTGCCCTACTAGAAACAGAAAGTTCTGGGCTATCTGGAATCACCAGGAGTAATCCCAATTAGTATTTCAGGAGTGACATTCTGTCTAATGAGTCAGGAAAAAGTTTAGCAATAAACTGGAGGTAAAAAGTTATCAAAGTAAGATTTCAGGGTACACACCTAACATATTAGTTACTTTAAAGTGAAAAGATGTGCTTTGTGTCTGCAGATCAAACAAAAGGCCATTAACCACTCCTTCTTCCACATTATGTCCAGATCACTTTGGGAAGTTAAGAGAATACTTTCATTTTGGTTGATCTGATTGTCTGAAGGCAAGTGAAAAATAAGTATGATGTAAACACATCAAATTTAGTATAAACTATTTGAAGCCACACTTAACCTTTAATGAGAACAGAATACCTTGAGCTTCTGTATTTTTAGAGGCATACTCGAAAGCACTTAGAACCATTCACAGGCCACAGAAAGCTCTTTGAATATTCAAAATACTAGTGTTGTTTTTAATATTACAGATAATTATACTATATCTATTCAGGATGATGATGCCTTGGAATTGTACACCTTTGTTTGAAACCACAATGACAGACTATAGCAGACCAAAACTACTGTTTCCATGATAAATTTACATATACATATATAATGTGAACTAAAATAATGTAATTTAAAAATAAATTTTGAACTAAGATACGAGAGGTTCCCCACTTCTAGTGGGGAAGTGTTCAAGTAAAAGCTGGAAGTGGAAAGAATCACTCAGAGAAAGGAGGGAAGCGTCAAAAGAGAAACTGAGAGAAGGAAGACTGCTAGGATGCTTTTCTATCATAGGAAATTGTTGATACAGGTAAAGTCATCAGACAGCCAAATCCCCACTCTCACCCACACACACACCCACACCCACACCCACACACACACACACACACATACACACATACACTTCAAATTCTGAGTACATGGGTCACTTGTATATGGTTTTAATGTCACACATATCCTAAATGTAGTCTTCTATATTTGTTGATGCATTTTATTATACTGAACAGACAGCTTATTAAAGTTTACTCATGTGCTTCAACATTAAAAGTGCTGTTTTAGGTTTTTCAGTCACTATGCTCTTATATTTCATTCTGTAATCAAAGCAACTGATTCGTTTTGCTTTCACGTTTGTTTTACGGGTTGCCTATAACTAGTAATATTTGTAAGTTTTTACAGACTTACAAAAATTGTCTAAACTAGACATGAAATACTATTTCTACTGCATATTTGCACCATGCTATCATGACTAATCTGGAATTCTCAGAATTCCTTCCTTGCATGGTTCCTGGTTAAGACTGACTACAAGGAAATTTGCATGAGATTTGGAAGCCAGTGAAGAAAAGGTTGAATGGTGTTCAGTCCCCACCATGGCTGTGCCCACCAGTGCTAATATGTGAGTTCCCCCAGTTGGTGATGGGTAGCAGCTGGGCCTTCTGTTTCTCTAGTTCTCATCGTATTTCCTCCTCAGCCTCTCCAAGGACTGGGCCAGTTGCATGCATAGTTCCTTGGAGGGAACTCCAGCTTCTTCTGTAGGCCAGCAACCTCATCGAAGTCAGAAGTGATAATGCATAGATGTGGGTTCCAATGTGTCCACATGGGCTCCAATTGATCTCCATAAATTGCAGTCTGATCTTATTCTTCCCTCATTCATGTTCGGCTTTGCCTGTTTCTCCAAGTGGGCCTACTTTAATAGAAACGACAGGCCACCTGCGGGCTCACCAGGCTTCCATAAACAGGCTTCCGCAGACATCTTCACAAAGAACCACAACTTCATCCACAATTATTCTTTGTTTCATATCACTCACAGTAGTGATACGCTCCCCTGACCCAAACCCATTTAACACAAGTGTATTCACTCCATGTTAAAGAGAAAGATATTTTACATCCCTCCACACTTAGGAGCTTATCAGAGAACAACTGAGTTCCATATGTGTCTATCTATAGATTCAAATTTTAAAAGGTGAATATCAACAAAAATACTAATAAATATAAACACAGTGAGTATTTGCTGAGATAAGTGAAAGTGAAAAGTCTCACATTTTACTTTAAAAAGCTATCAACTGTATGAAAAATAGGGCTCCCTAAAATAATAGAATATTAGAGTTGGTAGGGGCGAAGGCAGTGGCAACCCACTCCATTGCTCTTGCCTGGAGAATCCCAGGGGCAGTGGAGCCTGGTGGGCTGCCGTCTATGGGGTCGCACAGAGTCGGACGCGACTGAAGCGATGCAGCAGCAGCAGCAGCAGCGGAGTTGGTAGGGACCCTAAAAATGATTTAATCCAGACTTTCCATTCACAGTTGAGGAACAGGGAACAGATACTCATCTAAGATTACAAAATAAAGTAGGAGTTATACTTGGAGTAAAAGTACAATCCAGTCTATTCCCCTTTCTCTTCTTACCTTCGTAATCCTTGATTTATTATCAGTTTATGTGAAGAACTATAGGGGGTTTCAGTTGCCTGAAAATTTATTATGATTCAAAGGGTAATAAATCTGTCAAAAATGCTAATGTGATAAAAGGTATATTAATAAACTGTACTATCTAGTATAAGTAAAATAATCCCACTGTAGTCTGCAGTAGACTGATCATATTTATGCATTTGAGCACCTAAAGGAGTCTGCTGCTGCTGCTGCTAAGTCGCTTCAGTCGTGTCTGACTCTGTGTGACCCCATAGATGGCAGCCCACTAGGCTCCCCTATACCTGAGATTCTCCAGGCAAGAACACTGGAGTAGGTTGCCATTTCCTTCTCCAACGCATGAAAGTGAAAAGTTAAAGTGAATTCCCAGTCGTGCCCAACTCTTAGCGAGTTCCCCATGGACTGCAGTCTACCAGGCTCCTCTGTCCATGGGACCCTCCAGGCAAGAGTACTGGAGTAAGGTGCTATTGCCTTTTCTGTAAAGGAACCTAGGTAAACGATATAGAAAGTGACCAGAATTCTATGGGTGTTAATGCTATGACATATAGAAGAGAATTCAGTTCAGTTCAGTTGCTCAGTCGTGTCTGACTCTTTGCGACCCCATGAATCGCAGCACGCCAGGCCTCCCTGTCCATCACCAACTCCCGGAGTTCACCCAGACTCACGCCCATCAAGTCAGTGATGCCATCCAACCATCTCATCCTCGGTCGTCCCCTTCTCCTATTGCCCCCAATCCCTCCCAGCATCAGAGTCTTTTCCAATGAATCAATTCTTTGCATGAGGTGGCCAAAGTACTGGAGTTTCAGCTTTAGCATCATTCCTTCCAAAGAAATCCCAGGGCTGATCTCCTTCAGAATGGACTGGTTAGATCTCCTTGCAGTCCAAGGGACTCTCAAAGTCTTCTCCAACACCACAGTTCAAAAGCACTCAGCCTTCTTCACAGTCTAACTCGCACATCCATACATGACTACTGGAAAAACCATAGCCTTGACTAGATGGACCTTAGTCGGCAAAGTATTGTCTCTGCTTTTGAATTAGAACTACTTTAACCAGAGGAGGGAAGACTTGGACAGATATAACTATAACCAAATATTTGAAGAGGTTCCATACAGAAGAGAAATGAATTTTGTGTGATTTTCCAGGGCATAAATAAAATAAATGGTTGGATATTAGAGAGGCTTGGAGAAGGCAATGGCACCCCACTCCAGTACTCTTGCCTGGAAAATCCCATGGGCAGAGGAGCCTGGTAGGCTGCAGTCCATGGGGTCGCTAAGAGTCGGACACGACTGAGTAACTTCACTTCCACTTTTCACTTTCATGCATTGGAGAAGGAAATGGCAACACACTCCAGTGTTCTTTCCTGGAGACTCCCAGGGACGGGGGAGCCTGGTGGGCTGCCGTCTATGGGGTCGCACAGAGTCGGACATGACTGAAGCGACTTAGCAGCTGCAGCAGCAGCAGCAGCATTAGAGAGGCTAATTAATATTCATAAACACTTTGTGAAAAGTAGAGAACTTCAAAGGTGAATGGATTGGCTTCTAATGCAGTGAACTTCCAATCAATAGAAGTTTTCAATCAAGAGATTTTGATGACAATCTTAACAGGTAGTTTTATTAATAGCAAATGATTCTTGAAGAGGTGAATGTTAGAATTAATTACTTCCAAGGCTCCTTTATTTCTCTGCTGCTGAGAACCTGTTGTTTGAAGGACAACATTATTGAAATAAAGTAACAACCTCGACTATTTCAAACTTCTGCTATAAACTATGCGGAAGCTCCAATTCATCTTTAAAGTTTAGTTCTAAAGTACCAAACAACTTCCTCGATAGTTTTTTTTTTTTCCTCGAATGAGCTAATTATAATCCAGATAAATATATTTGCTGGACTAAAATTCACACTGTCAGAGGTGAAGGCCAAAATACGGGATTCTATTGTATAATTAAGGGGAATTAATGGAAAGATCCTCTGGATAATATTATACTAAGTACATTCTGGATTGTGCCCAAGAATCCCCTTCCACAGAAATGCTGGCTATGAGCCACGAAGATGACATTCAAGTTGCTCCCCAGAGAGTAACAGAGCTTTTACTATAGTATCTGAACAAGATGCCAGACCAAGGACTGGGAGGGGTCTTATCAGTGGGAGTCCAGACAGGCTGGGCTACTGGAATTGTTTTACCCTAGCAGTTACAAACAATAGACACAGGCCAAGACATCTCTTTTATCCAGAAGTTGACACAAAGGGTGTTGGTAAACTCACCTATCTTAAAGAAAGAGAGTTAAAGAGAAAAGGGATTTCATGGAAACTGACAATGATGCCTTTTACAGAGAACACTAAGTAATCCTGTTTGACTTTTTTTAATTAAAAAGTTGTTCTCCTAGAAATGCACAAAAAAACTGTCAGATTCATAGGACAATCTTTGATTAAAAGGCTTCCTTTGTGCCCACAAGGAAGGCACACATCACATTAGCCTGGGGCTTTTTCTGGGGAGAAATTACAAAGGAAAGGAAGTGTGCATCTGTGCTCAGTTCTGTCTGACTCTTTGAGACCCCACAGACTATAACCTGCCAAGCTCCTCTGTCCATGGGACTTCCCAGCCAAAGATACTGAAGCGGGTTGTTATTTCCTTCTCCAGGGGATCTTTGCAACCCAGGGAATGAACCCGAGTCTCCTGTATCTTCTGCATTGGTAGGTAGATTTTTTACTGCTGAGCTACCTGGGAAGCCCTAAAGTAAAGTAATCCTGAGTGTATATCAGAAAAGGGGGGGAAAAAAGAGCTCAAATCAGAATATGATGAAAAAAGAAAGGGCATCTGTTGCTATACAGGGAATTCTCTTAAATGGGGCAGGATATCATAGTCACCAGGGTAGTTCATTAGAAATACAGCTAATCACAGCTGCACCCTGGACTAAGTGTATCAGAATCTGGACAGCCTTGGAAACCCTAATCTTGAGCATCATAAAATACTGACCATGTTTCTGCCTTGCTATTTACACAACCATAACTGCTTTTGACTTCTACTCTGGAGTTTCTTTGGTAATCAGATGTGGTGGATAACATTAACAATTGATAGTAAGTAGTGCAATGGCACCCCACTCCAGTACTCTTGCCTGGAAAATCTCATGGATGAAGGAGCCTGGAAGGCTGCAGTCCATGGGGTTGCTGAGGGTCGGACATGACTGAGCGACTTCACTTTCACTTTTCACTTTCATGCATTGGAGAAGGAAATGGCAACCCACTCCAGTGTTCTTGCCTGGAGACTCCCAGGGACGGCGGAGCCTGGTGGGCTGCCATCTATGGGGTCGCAGAGTCGGACACGACTGAAGCAACTTAAGAGTAGCAGCAATGGTGCTTCCCAGATGGCACTAGTGGTAAAGAATCCTCCTAGCAATGCAGGAGACTTAAGAGACAAGGGTTTATTCCCTGGGTCAGGAAGATCCCCTGGAGTAGGAAATAGCAATCCACTCCAGAATTCTTGCCTAGAGAATTCAATGGACAAAGGAGCCTGGAGGGCTACAGTCCATGAAGTCACAGAATCAGACACGACTGAAGCAACTTAGGATACATGCACACAATAGCAATACTAAATGCTATGCAATAGCAGTAGTAAAGCTACATCACCTCATTTACTAATGAAAGCAATCCCAAAATATAACTATGATTTCAGTTTGCAGATGATAAAACTCAAAAGAGAAGTACTTTTATTGCAACAATGATGCTAAATGACATACCTAGAATTTGAACACAGATACAACTCCTTAGTGTGTGTTCATTCCACTACACCAAGTAGAAACAAGTGGAACCAATCACATGAAATAACCAGTATTCAAATTTTTTACCTACAAAAATTGTGATTTTATATCATTTAACATAAGCTAGAACTCATGAGGAAAGAGAAAGTACCATATAAGGGATTACTGTGAAGAGATAAAGCTATATGAACCTTGTCTCACAAATAAATCTTTTTAAGTACATTTATATTTTGGTAAAACTGAAAATAAAATATTCTACCCACTATTGATTGGCTTGATATCTGCCTGCTTGTGTTATTAAGGATGAGTCATGAATCTGTAGCCTGGACCTGAGTGGGAAAGTCTGGGTGCACAAGGCACAACACTTAGGGGGGGTTCATTTTCAGGTGCTCATCCAACTCTTGTGTGAGCTTGACAATGAAAACCTTTTACATGCGCACCTTGGACGACCCCCTTGCTCATCCTAGCCCTGACTTCATAGTTTGTTTCTCTTCCTCTTTTTTTTATTCCAATTTTGTTCATTCTACACCCAAACTATACAAGGCAGGCAATCAAAATCATAAGGTCCAAGGCAGCTCTATTTTCTGTGCATACTGAAAAAGATCACTTACACTGCTCTGGGGAGAAAATGAAAAGAATAGGGTAAAATGGCCAAGTATGTGGTTAAAAAAGGAAAAAAAAAAACCAACTCATTCAAAAATATTGCTTGCTGTACTTATTACCCACCAAGTTATTTAGAGTTGTTTTTTCCATGGCATGACAATTCTGGTAATCGTCATCATGACCACCCATTATGAATTAACTTTTTGAGCCGGGAATATTTTCTGTGCCCAAAGATATACATAAACCAAAAAGCCTGACTGAACCACCACAGACAAGAAAAATGCAACTGAATGTGTTTTTAGAAAAGGGATATCAATGATAGACTCCTACTGTAACAGAATGGGTGATGGCACAAAGCCTTGGAAGGCACCTGGGACTCAGAAAGGAGCACCTTCTATAGTGTCTTATAGGATACAATTCTGCCTCTGTCTGAACACTTTTAGAAAAGAACTAATCCTCCATGAGACATCTTTCACCAGTGCCAGAGAGTATTTCCACTGTAATGCTTTCTTCTAAGCCAAAATCTTCCTTTTTACAAGTTTGTCCAAATCTCACCCAATACCATGTGCCAACAAATGTCACACGTTTTCGTTTCCAAAGTGAGCTCTCAAATACTGAGATAAGCTTTTATATGTGTTAAGGTTATACACACCAAAAAAAATCCAGGCTCCTTCAATGAGTTGGACAAAGCCAAGTACTGTTCCTTTAAATACACTCCAGTTTTTCAGTGGGCTTTTAAAACAGATTAGCCAGTTTGTAATGTCCATTCTCACATCAACATAGAACCCAAAGCTCTAACCAGGCATGTAGGTTGGGAAGAAAGGAAAAAAACTATCTCTAGTTGACAAACTATCTCTAGTTGACAAATGACAACTATGTCATTTGTCATGACATAATTGTCCATATTGATCGAACACTAGGAGATAGTGAAGGACAGGGAAGTCTGGCAAGCTGCAGTCCATGAGGGTTCAAGGAATTGGACTCAACTTAGTGACTGAACAGTGCAGCAACAATTGTCCAGACAAAAAATCTTAGAGTTTAGAAAACTCTTATATAACTGAATTTAGTAAGGTTATAGATTACAAGTCCAACATACAAAAAACAATTCAATTTCTGCATACTAACAATGAATATACAGGAATTGAAATTAAACATACAATACCAATGAAAATTGCTCCAAAGAAAATCAAGTATTTGGGGATATACTTATCAAAACACACATAGGATTTATATACTTAAAATTATAAAATGTTGTTAAAAGAAAAGAAAAAAGGCCTAAATAAATAAATGGAGAAATATATCATGGATTAGAAGATTCAACATGGTGAAGATGTCAATTCTTTCCAAATAGAGTTATAAGTTTAATGTAAGACCTATTAAAATTCCAGCAAGTTATTTTCGTAGACATAAACAGCTTATTGTAAACTAGAAAATAGACCCAAAGAAATACGTTCAAATTATTTTTTTAATTTAATTTAATTTAATTTATTTATTTTTTAATTTTTATTTTTACTTTATTTTACTTTACAATACTGTATTGGTTTTATAATTCAGTTTAAGAATGATAGCCCTTTCATAAGATGAATTGAAAGACTAGCATTGAAACTTATACATTACCATCAGTTCAGTTCACTTCAGTCACTCAGTTGTGTCGACTATGCGACCCCATGAATCGCAGCACGCCAGGCCTCCCTGTCCATCATCAACTCCCGGAGTTCACTCAGACTCACGTCCATTGAGTCCGTGATGCCATCCAGCCATCTCATCCTCGGTGGTCCCCTTCTCCTCCTACCCCAATCCCTCCCAACATCAGAGTCTTTTCCAATGAGTCAACTCTTCGCATGAGGTGGCCAAAGTACATACATATGAGCTAATGGGAAGTTGGTGTATATATATATAAAACACAGGGAGCTCAATATGGTTCTCTGTGACAACCTAGAGGGGAGGATAGGAGTGGGATGAGGGGGAGGTTCAAGAAGGAGGGCTCACACATATACTTATGGCTGAATCACGCTGTTGTATGGCAGAAGCCAATGCAATATTGTAGAGAAATTATCCTCCAATTAAAAAGAAAATTAAAAAAAGACAGCTTTTTCAATAAAAGGTCTTGGAGCGAGTGAATGTTCACAGGGAAAAGAAAAAAAAATGAACCTCTACTTAAATCTCATACCTCACATCTTAGGTAACAGTTATCTAAAGTGAATCATACACTTAATGTAAAATATAAAACAAAAAAAAATTTAGGAACAAAGAAGAAATCTTTGGAATCCAGAATTAATCAAAGGTTGTTACACTTGACACAAAAGTAGGATCCATAGAAGGAAATTTTGCAAATTGGAGCTCATCAAAATTAAGTGCTTTTACTCTGTGAAAGCCCATATTATGAAGCTGAAAAGACGAGCTACAAGACTGGAAGAAAATATTTGTAAATGACATATTTGACAAAAGGCTAATATTGAGAATACATCAATAACTCTCTATACTGAAGAGTAAGACATAAACAAACAAATAAATAAAATCAATACAATTAGGAAATGGGGAGAAAACATGAACAGACATTTCACTGAGAAGATATGAAGATGACAAATAAAAACACAAAAAGATGTTTAACATCATCAGGCATCACAGAAACACAAAGTAAAGCCACAATGAGTTATCACCACACGCATATCAGATGGTTAAAATAAAAAAAGAGTTATAATTCCAAACACTGGCAGGAATTCAGAGAGGCTGCATCACTTGGACATTAATGATGAGAATTTAAGATGCAATAGTCACTGTGGACAACAGTTTGACAGTTTCTTATAAAGCTAAAGATGAAATGACCACATAAGCCAGCAGTTGCACTCTGAGGCACCTATCCCTGAAGAATGAAAACTTTCTTTTCACCTGAAATCCCCACAAAAGCAAATATTCATAACAGCTTTATTTATGATAGATGAAAACTAGAACTAGCCCAACATTCAACATGTGAATGTTTAACTCATCTGTGGGACATATATACCATGGAATATTACTTATTAATAAAACAAATGAATTATTGAAAGCACCAAGCTGGATGGATCTCTATGAACTTAAGCTGAGTGAAAAAAAAGCCAATCTCAAAAAGTTACATTTTTGAAATGATAAGGTTTTAGAAATGGAGGGCTTGGGGCCAGCAATTGAGGTATAATACACTTACAAAGATAAACAGACATACATACAAGATTCCAGGTAAAGTGGAAATATAAATAAGTTGTGAATATATCTTGGTTGTGATATTATTATAATTTTGAAAATTGTTATCATTGAGGCAAACTCAATTTTTTTAAAAGAACCTCCTGTTGATTCAGTTTTTTTTCCTTCTCAGTATCTTTTCTGATACAGAGGGAATTTCAGCTAGAGACTCATTTAGTAAACATTTAAACTTCTGATAGCCTACAAGAAGGCAAGCAAATCATTTCTTATCTAGAGTGCTAGCAACAGCAGCAGCAGCAGATCCAAGCTAGAGTAACAATCAAACAATAGCTAGTAACTACCTTCTTATAGGTTTTAGGGACTGAAATTGTAAACATGGGCAAAAACACCCTCAAACCCACAGGTTTTCCTAAACATTATTACAGGAATCTTCAAAAGGCAAAATCAGTTTTCTCCAGTGTTAAGAAACCCTGTTTTTTGTGTGTGCATAATTATATGGTGTGGATGTTCAGTTCAGTTAGTTCAGTCACTCAGTCGTGTCCTACTCTTTGTGACCCATGAACTGCAGCACACCAGGCTTCCCTGTCCATCACCAACTCCCGGAGTTTACCCAAACTCATGTCCATTGAGTCAGTGATGCCATCCAACCAGCTCATCCTCTGTCGTCACCTTCTCCTGCCCTCAATCTTTCCCAGCATCAGGGTCTTTTCAAATGAGCCAGCTCTTTGCATCAGGTGGCAAAGTGCTGGAGTTTCAGCTTCAACATCAGTCCTTCCAATGAATATTCAGGGCTGATTTCCTTTAGGACTGACTAGTTCAATCTCCTTGCAGTCCAAAGAACTCTCAAGAGTCTTCTCCAACAACACAGTTCAAAAGCATCAATTCTTTGGTGCTCAGCTTTATAGTCCAACTCTCACATCCATACCTGACTACTGGAAAAACCATAGCCTTGGCTAGACAGACCTTTGTTGACAAAGTAATATCTCTGCTTTTTAATATGCTGTCCAGGTTGATCATAACTTTCCTTCCAAGGAGTAAGTGTATTTTAATTTCATGGCTGCAGTCACCATCTGTAACGATTTTGGAACCCCCCAAAATAAAGTCAGCCACTGTTTCCACAGTTTCCGCATCTATTTGCCATGAAGTGATGGGACCAGATGCCACAGTCTTAGTTTTCTGAATGTTGAGCTAAAGCCAACTTTTTCATTCTCCTCTTTCGCTTTCATCATGAGATTCTTTAGTTCTTCTTCACTTTCTGCTATAAGGGTGGTGTCATCTGCATATCTGAGGTTGTTGATATTTCTCCCAGCAATCTTGATTCCAGCTTGTGCTTCTTCCAGCCCAGGGTGTCTTATGATGTACTCTGCATATAAGTTAAATAAGTAGCATGACAATGTAACTCCATTGCAAAAATGAGATGACCTCATGCAAAAGGGTAAGCCATTCCTCATTTGTAAAACATGTAGAATCTCAAGCACAAGCTATAGCAATGGCTAGTGAAAAGTTTGCTCAGTAAAAGCTTAGTAAAAGGGTCCTGGCTGTGGTTGGAGAGAAAATTTTCTCCTTTAGTCTTTATACCACTATCTGTTAACAAGTAGCAGAGACAGAAAGGTATAATGGAAAACAAAGCAAGATGTAGCTCTTGGGAGAAAAAGTAAATAAATCTGCTCAGAACTGGACCAGGCTATGAACCTTGGGAAAAAGTAGGCATAGCTCATGAGCTAGGAACTTATGTTTTGTAAAACGGGGAGGGGGAGCAGATGGCTTCCCAGGTATCTCAGATGGTAAAGAATCTGCCTTCTGTGCAGAAGACCCAGGTTCTATCCCTGGGTTGGGAAGATCCTCAAGAGAAGAGCGTGGCGACCCACTTCAGTATTCTTGCCTGGAGAATCCCATAGACAGAGGAGCCGGGCAGGCTACAGTTTCATGGAGTTGCACAGAGCTGGACATGACTGAGTGATTTTCACTTTCACTTTTCACTGACTTGCGATGTCTTGCCTTTTTCCTTTTTTTTTTTTTTTGTTGGTTTTAGGAAACATCTTGACATTTCCAGCTATTCTTAAGAGTACTAAAGGAATTTTGTCTGCATTTGAGCCTCAGCTTTTAAGGGAGAGAGTAGTGTCCTTTAGGGAAGAACCAGTGGCAATAAATTTCCAGTGAAGCTCCCAAGAGAAAGATAAACCTCATAGAAAAGAGATATGGAGGTCCCCTCGAGGGCCACAGCTCTCCTCTTGCTAAGCTATGAAGTTTGCATGCTTATATTTAAGAAGGGAACAGGAACAGTGCTTTTATCCATAAGGCAGAATTTTTTTTTTTTAACCTCCTTCATCTTTACCCCCCAAAGTCTGTGCTAATGCTAATTACCATTTGCTCTGTGACTTCACGCCAAGGCTGCTATAGTTTCCACCCACATGATCTAGTTCCTGCTCTCATTCTTCTCACTGAAACACACTGTCTAGATTACTGGTGTCATAGTCTGTGGACGATTCAAAGTCATTTTCTGTCACTTGCTTTTCAGGGCATTTTATGTTCAAGGTGGTATCGATTGACAGTGCACCAGTGTGGAGCAGAAGGCACTGGATATAAAAGAGATAGAAGATACAGTCTTGCCCTTGGAGAATTTATAAGTCACTGAAAAGGGCTTGGAAGGCTTAGAAAGCAATTCGCAAATAGACATATTAATCGAGTGTAAACAAAGTATTATATTAAGGTCAGGCAGAATCTACAGAGCAAAGGAAGGATAATAAAAATAACAACTAGAATTATATAGTCTTTTCTAATTTACAAATACCTCTCTTGCCTTAGCTCATTGGCTAAAACCCTTTCAAATAAACAAATAACTTTTCACTATCCTGTCTAGCTGATGAAGGATCTGAGACTCAAAGTTTGTCAAGACTGTGGTCATACTGGAGTTCTCAGTCCTCTTTTTTTTTCTTCTACAACATTCTACGTTCAGAATGTGAGATGGTGAGATTAATCTGGGAAGTAGGTGAGTTAGGAATAGGGCTTTATGGGAAGTAAAATTATGTCTAATGGCAGAGAGAAATGAAAAGAATGCTCCAGGTGCATTGTTAATCTTAAACCGGACAAAAACAGAAAGCCTGCACACAATACAGGAACCATTTGTTTTTAAAGAACTCCTTTTGAATAATGTAAAACCCTGTGTGTTGGGGAGACAGTTTCTGTACACTCATCCTTTCTCTCTTGTTTCAATAACGATATTTGTTAAATGTATAACCTTGAACAGATCACACAATCAATCCACTCTCCTTGCTCCATGTTGGATATAGTAACAACAATTCCATTGGTGGCAACTAGCTCAAAGGCGTTCCATCCTTCTTACAAACATAAATCTTCAATACATCTCTTTGCAGCAAGGAGAAGGCAGGTGTTAATTTTCATGAGGCTGCATAAGGAGATGGTGATACATGAATTCCTTCTGAATTGAAAAAGTAGCCTAGGCAAACTAAGAACCATTTCACAGGCATAAAGCCCTTGGCCACAAATGTACATTGGAGGGATAGCATGCCCTGCAAGCTAAAGCTCCCTGCAACACAACACTTAAGAGCAACATAAATAAAACAGGACTCAGGACAGAGTCACCGAAGAGAAAGTGATAATCCTCCCATAATCAAAGGACAGCTATATATGTTGGAGAGGAATCACCATGTTTTTAACATTAGAGTTAAAGATCAAATCAATCTGTTTCTGGGGGAAATTGTAATTTTTTCCTCCCACAGCTGGAATTTCATTTCCATCTTCCCTGAAAGAAGTCTCCAACCTAAAATGCCATACAGGTGAAAAGAGAGATGTAATACTGGCTTATCATTTACAGCATACATCACATTTCATCAGCACAGAAATGTAAAATCTCAACCAACAGGATTGCCAAAAGAGCCTTCTGCTTCACTGAGCTGCCACCCCACTCTGCTTTTTGTCTACCCAACCCCAGTGTTTCACTTTTTGCCTATGCCTTATTTGTATCATATCATCCACTATTTGTTGAGCAGTTAATTAGAATGTGCTCTCTTGGCAGAGAAGAGATGAGTAAGACATAATTCTTGACCTCAAGGTGGTGAATGGTTAAAAAAAATCTGCGTGGCAATCAACAATACAACCTTACATGTGGCAAGAAGCCACACTGTAAGAACAATAAGAATCTTGAAGGACACTGTGTTGAATTGCAAGGGACTTGGTATTGAGAGTTGGAAGGTCCTTGTTCTATTATTCACTCTTTCCTACTAACTTATGTCCATAACATTATCTGTTTGTGCCTTAAAGATTTTATCTGTACCACGTAAACAGTAACAGTTGTCTTGCCTACTGGAGGACATTATTATGAAGAACACATGAGCTTTGACTGGAGTTACAATTATAAAATTGAATGATGAAAACAGTTAAGAATGAGCATTAAAGTGAAAAATAACTAGAAAGGGGTCAGGTGGCCACCATGCTAACTTTGGGACAAGTTATAAGAAAAACAAAGGGATTAAGATGAGAAAAACTAACAGCAGAGAAAAGAACTGGACAGGCAGGCAGAATGAAGCAGAAATGCCAGGAGAGGATTCATCAAACAAAGAACAGACTGAAGGAAGAAAGAAGAGAGGAGACAGAAAAACAGAGAGAGAGAATGACAGAGAAAGACAGAAAGAGACATATACAGAGAGGAAAAAAATAAAAATGTAAAGTTGGAGAGTGGGAGGCATGCATAATACAGTATACTAGTCTGTCAGAATGCAAGTATCTGAGGGTAGAGACCATCTTTGAATCCACCTACAATACTTAAAATACTGTGCTGCGTATTGAATCCATAGTAGACACTAACTTCATATTTGCTGAAATTAAAAAAAAAGACTTGCCATATTAGGAAATCTTTTGATTCTTTTGCCAAAATCATCACAAGGATACATTTTAACTTCTTACAAAATTACCCTTGTCTGTCTTTTTCCTTCAGGCTCCACCCGCCTTGAGCAAATGGAATTCATTTTCTTAAGTGCAGCAAGCTGTAAACATACATATTACAAAAGTTAAAATAATAAAAGAGGCAGTTGGCTCAGAGGTTAAAATAATATAGACTTCAAAATAACAGATATGTTACAGCTAATTTTTTAAGAAAACACAGTATAGTAAGTGCACGTGAGACCACCAGAAGCAGATTGAAGTTAGACAACAAATGACATACAGCGGGACAAATTATTGGGACATTGATTTGTGTGTGTGAATGTGTACCTGTTTTTATAATTCTCACCTCTCTGTTTCAGAGAGATAGACGTTAGTATTCTATCACTTTAGGACTAATGGCAGTGCATGGAGATTGCTACCACCACTTCAATGTCTTCCTGGGGAAGATGACCGATGACGCCATGCCTGTGAGGCATAAGGCAAGTCCTTGGGTGAATAAAAAGGACAGAGCAAGGGCAAAAGAGGTTCCTCAAGACCAGAGAAGAGAGGGGCCCCACAAAAAACAGGAGTGCTTGTAGTTCTCCTTGGCGGAGCCACAGCAGGTAGAAAATCTTGGGGCTAGGGGGTACTGGTTGTATGGTATACTCCCAGAGGGTAAACTGTATGAGTTCAGCTTCTATCTGTGACAAAGAGCCTTTTTGATCAAGTGTGGCACAACAAACACAAGTCCCTTCAGGGACTATGAGGTCTTTGAAAATGAAATCATATGTGGACCAAAAACTACAGTAATCTCTCTGAAAGTTATACTTTGAATAAGACCCTTAGAATCATTTTATGCCCTGAAGGGAAGAATTCCAATTAATGACAGAAAATCAATTCCTCATTAGCCTTAGGAAATGGAAGGATTTGTGTCAGATTTGATTTGATATTAGAAAAATAGACAACCTGATTATGAATATTTAATAGCTGTCCATGTGATTCTCCAGCCTGCTAACACTTAAGAACCATTGCTTTAAGCAGAATATTTTCCCTAAGCTACCAACAGGAGGTAAACACTAAAACTGGCAATCTCTTATAGGCACATTTCTAAAGAAAACAGTAAAAAAATGAGCTCTTTTGCCTATCCAATATATGCAGTGGGAGGAAGATTGAGCCAGAGTATTATTAAATGTATATAATCAAGAGTAACGGAATCTTGTAATTGCATAAAAGTTTAGGGGTAAAGTTGAATTCCTGAGACTGAGCCAGAAGGAGTACTTAGATTCAGGCATGAGCGTGTCTGACAGTGTGATGGCTCTGGCCTGACAGGTGTGTATTTACATGAGCATTCAAAGACTTAGGTGGAAATTTACTCTAAAGGAAGGAAGGAGTAAACAGAATGTTTAGACTAATAACATAGCATTGTTGTAAAAGGGAAGAGTGATTCTGAGTGTAACTTGGTGTCTGTAACCTGAAGAGATGCCTTCCACCTGAATTTGCCTTCCACTTGAATTCCAACTAACTTATTCATATCTTATTTTAAGGAGCAATGTAAGAACTAATAAGGTAATTTGTGTTCATTTCTTTAAAAGTATTACAACACAGAGAAGCTCTATTTTGAAACCCAGGTGGCACAGAGAACCTTGCCCTCCTGCTAAAACAACTAGAAAACTATATAAAATATGAAACTGCACAAGACAGAAACCAATTCTTTTCAGATATTGGGCAACAGGCTAGCCTTTGACTCTTGAGAAGAGGTAAACAAATGATGGCACCTTAGGACAGACTTGCACAGGGATGATCAATCCAAGGAGAAGACAGTGGTTTTGCAGAATTGATGTGACAGAGATCTGACTTGAGGGGACAGGAGTGGTGGAATTTTACAGGGAGGAGTTCCAGGGAAAAAGTACTTATTCAGAGAAAGATCTTTAGAAATTGCACAAGGGTTCCTTGAGGCTTTGGCTGAGTATAAGCTAAGCCTACAAAGATGGAGCTTCATAGGACTGGACTAAGAAACACCTAGAAAAAGAATAGCTACAAAGAGTTGCAATCTAAACAAGTCCCAGAGGTCACACAGCCTTGGCATATCTTTGATTTCCAACCAACTGGCAGAAGACTCTTCCTTGGAGCATTCAGTTGAAATCCCAGAATGTTCCTGCTTTAGTAGTAGAGTTAAACAAGCCCTACGGTAAAGGACACTCCAGGTCTAAATAAACAAGCCTTAAGGTTAAAACAAAGCTTAAAACAATCAAATTGATTTGCAAGTAATTTTAACTGCCTGCCAAAACAAACAGCAACACTCTAAAAAAGAAGACAGCAGAAACCAGAAACTCAGCAAGTTGTTTCATTCTTATCTGGTAGGCATTCAAAAATTACTAGGATAAGAGAAGCAAGAAAATGTATGTGTAATGAGGAGAAAATCAGTCAATGGAAACAAAAAAATTGAGATGTTGGAATTAGTAGACAAACACTTTAAAAGAGCTGCTATGAATATGTTCAATGATTTGAAGGAAAACATGAGCATAATTAGGATAGAAGTAGAAGTTTCATGAAAAAAATGAATTTCTGAATTTAGACAATACAATATCTGAAATTAAAAATTGACTGAATGGGTTTATCATAAAATTAGCACAGCAGAAGAAAAAAATCAGTGAACTTGTGAGAGCTGGATTATAAAGAAAGCTGAATGCCAAAGAATTGATCCTTTTGAACTGTGGTGTTGGAGAAGACTCTTGAAAGTCCCTTGGACAGCAAGGAGATCCAATCAGTCCATCCTAAAATAATAAGTCAGTCTAAAAATTCACTGGAAGGACTGATTTTGAGGCTGAAACTCCAATACTTAGCCACCTGACATGAAGAACTGGTTTATTGAGAAAGTTTGAAGGTGGGAGGAGAAGGGGACAACAGAGGATAAAATGGTTGGATGGCATCACCGACTCAATGGACACGAATGTGAGTAAACTCCAGGAGTTGGTGATGGATAGGAAGGCCTGGAGTGCTGCAGTCCATGGGGTTGCAAAGAGCAGGACACAACTGAGTGACTGAACTGAACTGAAGACCTAACAAGAAAATTCCCAAACTGAATCACAGTGAGAAAAGCGACTTAAGGAAAAATGAGAATATCTCCTCACAGCGAATGCAGTGCTTATAAGAATACTGATATATCTGAATGCTTATATGATTAAAAAAAAAAAGTTTAAAGTGAAAACTGAGGAAATCTTTCCTCTTCAGTCTTAACTTGAACCTGTATCAGCTTATCAAGGACTCTAGAGACTTTCCTTTCTTAAGTTTATGTCTTGAAGACTATAGAATTTTTGCATTAGTGCCCAGAAAGGGTGCAAATTCCTGGAGTGAGGCAGGTGAATTCTCTCTAAAATTCAGAGGTAGGGCTGAGAAGTCCTTGACTAGCTTCACAGGTAACAGAGTGCTTAGCAGAAGATGGCTTATCAGGAGAAGGACTTGGACAGAGAGGAGGAACAGACAGAAAGCTCATTGTAACTGATATAACTTATTGATAAGAAAACATGAAAGACAAAATACTCAGGGTATTTACCAGAAATAAATGGGGCTTCAGTGGGTGTGGGGTTGGAGATGAGGAATATCTTGCATGAAGTTTAAGGTCAGTGAAACATATGTGATGGAAAATTCTCCCTAACTGAGTAAAACACAACCACGGGTACAGAGAACATCAACACAGTAGTGTTTTTAAAGTTAAATTTAGTAAGATTGTATTAGTTTTCTCTTGCTGCATAACAAGTTACTCCTTAGTAGCCTGAAATAACATTTATTGTCTCACAGTTTTTGTAGGTCAGGATCCAGGCATGGATTAGCTGTTTTGTCTTTTTTTTTTTTTTCCTTCAGGGACTCTCACGGCTACAATTCAGGTGTAGGCTGTGCCTCTAGTATCAAAGTCTCCAGAGGAGAAGAATCCACTCCAAGATCACTATGATCACTACTGACAGCATTCCGTTTTCATGAGTGGTAGACAGAGGGTCTCAGTTCCCAGAGGGCTTGTGGCTGGAGACTGCCCACAGACCATTGCCGGGTGTGCCTCTCCAGCACGGCAGCTAGTTTCATCAAAGTGCACATGAAGAAGTCCAAGGGGAGAGAGTCCAGCAAGATGGAAGTCACAACTTTCATCATTTAATCATGAAAGTAGCATCCTGGCACTTTTGTCAGATTCTATCCTTTAGAAGCAAATCACAAGGCCCAACCCACACCAAAGAATAGGCTATAAAAATCACGGGGTGGGGATCTTTGAGTGCCTTCTATAGATGAGAAGCCAGGTAAGAGTAGGGGAAGTATTTATCTAGGCATGATGCCCCTTCTGGAGAGTGATGGCCTAAATAAAACTCAACATTTGGAGTGGATCAAGTCCCTCAGCTGCTCAGACAACCAACATCCTCAGATGCCTGGAGTCACCACAGTGAGGCAGGAGATGAGGGAAACGTGTAAAAAGTAGTTAGCAGGGGAAAAGAATGGTAATGCTAAAGCATATAAGAAGATTTACTTGGGACTTCCCTTTGACCCAGTGGTTAAGAACCTGCCTGCCACTGCAGGGGACATGAGTTTGATCCCTGGTCCAGGAAGATCTCATGTGCTGCAGGACAGCTAAGCCCATGTGTCACAATTACTAATCCTGTGCTCTAGGCTCTGTGCTCCACAACAAGAGAAAAGACCACAGTGAAAATTCCACTCACGACAACTAGAGAGTAGTCTCTACTTGTTACAACTAGAGAAAAGTCCATGCATAGCAACGAAGACCCAGCGAAGCCAGAAAGAAAGAAACAAAGAAGTTCTACTTGCTTTAAAAATGATATTTCCTTTACAATAACATTTAGTAGACATTTTCAATGATGTTTTAACATATGATGTTTCATGTGAGTGAACAGATTTTTCTAGTTTCCAAGCCATCACTGAGCTCCTGACAAGAGAAGTTTAAGAAGTCCTCTAAGTATGATTTGTTGTACTCTTATTTAAACTTCAACCGTTTAAGCACTCCCTGTGTGAATTTTTCCAGCTGTATTATTATGAATATATTTTTTAAGTTTAATATGTATTTTACTCTAATAAAATATTTAAGACTATTTTTATAATCACTGCTATAACCAGAAATCTATTGTTGAGGCTTCCCTTGTGGCTCAGATGGTAAAGAGTCTGCTTGCAATGCAGGAGTCCAGGATTCAGTCTCTGAGTCAGAAAGATCACCTGGAGGAGAGCATGGCAATCCACTCTGGTATTCTTGCCTGGAGAATCCCATGGACAGAGAAGCCTGGTGGGCTAGAGTCCATAATCACTGCTATAACCAGAAATATATTATTACTAGTCATAAATATTTTTCTTATATATGTCAAAATTAATGTAAGTCTACTAAAATTTGTAAATGTTGTTCTATGCACTACTTATAATCACCTGTCTCCAGCAAAGGTAGGCTGTATTTAGAAAAGTGCATATCATGGAAGGAACATATGCTTTGGGTTTGAATAATCACTTTACTATTTTCTATTTGTTAAAATATATGTAAGTGTTGGGTTTATTTGAACCTTATATTCCTTTTCTATGAAACTAGGATGATAGTATATACCTTGAAGTACTGTTGTTTGATTTTTAATGAGGTAATAGTTGTGAAAAGGACCATATTTAGTATTCAATAACAACTGCAAAAATAGTAAGATTGGCAATAACTAATATATATTGACAGTTATTATGTGCCAGGCACTGTATTAAAACATGTGAATATGTTGTCAATAAAAGTTAATGCTTTGTTAGAAGCTATCATATCAAGTAATTCAAGAGTCCCATCAAGTATTGATTACCATGGGTCCTAAGTTTCTGTAGAAATGAAAAATGTTTGAGGGGTGCTGTTAGAATAGAACACTTACTGTAAGTCTAATATTACAGCTGGAAAAAAAAGTAATATGATAAAATGGAATTGGGTCTATATGATAGATAAAATTTATGGCATTTAAATGTCTCCCTTTGAAATGTGTTATAGTATATGGATTATATCTACTTAGCCCTCATAGTTCATAAACTGGTACATAAAGCCATTGCAGTTGATTATGTCACATTTAAAGGGCAAATACATTCACACACGTGGGGTTTCCTACAAGGTATAAGAACAGAAAGTATGTCAAAAGTGTGTCCTGTGGGTGCTAATGTTCTTTAGAATGTTCTTAAGTATATAAGACATGTTCTTTATGTGCCTTGATTCCACTATACCAAGTCTGCAATGCTCTCATCAAAATGTTTAGAAGAGGAACTAAAAAGCCTGTTGATGAAAGTGAAAGAGGAGAGTGAAAAAGTTGGCTTAAAGCTCAACATTCAGAAAATGAAGATCACGGCATCTGGTCCCATTACTTCATGGCAGATAGATGGGGAAACAGTAGAAACAGTGTCAGACTTTATTTTTGGGGGCTCCCAAATCACTGCAGATGGTGATTGCAGCAATGAAATTAAAAGATGCTTACTCCTTGGAAGGAAAGTTGTGACCAACCTAGATAGCATATTGAAAAGCAGAGATATTACTTTTCCAACAAAGGTCTGTCTAGTCAAGGCTATGGTTTTTCCAGTGGTCATGTATGAATGTGAGAATTGGACTGTGAAGAAAGGTGAGCACTGAAGAACTGATGCTTTTGAACTGTGGTGTTGGAGAAAACTCTTGAAAGTCCCTTGGACTGCAAGGAGATCCAACCAGTCCATTCTAAAGGAGATCAGTCCTGGGTGTTCATTGTAAGGACTGAGGCTGAAGCTGAAACTCCCAATACTTTGGCCACCTCATGCGAAGAGTTGCCTCACTGGAAAAGACTCTGATGCTGGGAGGGATTGGGGGTGGGAGGAGAAGGGGACGACAGAGGATGAGATGGCTGGATGGCATCACGACTCGATGGACATGAGTTTGAGTGAACTCCGGGAGTTGGTGATGGACAGGGAAACCTGGCATGCTGCGATTCATGGGGTCGCAAAGAGTCAGACACGATTGAGCAACTGAAATGAACTGAACTGAACATATTTCAGTATTGAGTTCTACCTTCCAATGAACTCTGATCTTATTCTGGTCTCACTTTCTCTACCTGGTGTTTTTTGCCTATTCAGACTTTCTCACTTAAGGAGTTTTCGTGGAGCAGACTTTCCTGAAGGCTGAGGTGACAGGTTTTTGCTTCAGTCTGCTGCTTAGCATCTAAAAACTCCCTGCTTCACTCTTTTCTGGGGCTTCTTCCTTTAGCTTCCCTGAGAGGCATTCCCTTGTACTTTGTTATGCAGAGTAACTTAACCCTTCATCACCTACCCAGTTCAGAGCCTGCCACCAAAGTGGACAACACAAAGCAACAGATTCTTCCAGAAGAGCACAGATGAACAGGAAGATAATTTGAATTTCTTTACTTCCTATCATCTCAACCAATTTCCATGAGAGAAAAGAAACAGTACATAGAGATAATTTTATCCAAATTCCTTTAGAAAGCAGAAGAATCTATACTTATTTTTGGGTGCTAAGAAATAACTCTTCTGTTGTAACTGGATAATTACAGGTACAAACAAGGACTGTTCAATGCTCCTACTCTCAATTCACCTGTTCCCTTTTCCAAGGAAGGAGTTTCTGACTCTACCTTCCAGCATGCTTCACAGTGGCTATCCACACATAAAAACAGAATGACTAGACTTTTGACATAATCAAATCCAGTGCCCCCATTTCACAGAACAGTAAACAGATGGCCACCAGTAACTAAATTTAAATAGCTATTCAAGATGAATAGACAACAGTGCAAATCAACTCCGTATTCTCAGCGGATCATTTAAGTATCTAGGATGAAAGACTTCCCTGGTGGCTCAGATGGTAAAGCATCTGCCTATAGTGCAGGAGACCTTGGTTCAATCCCTGAGTTGGGAAGATCTCCTGGAGAAGAAATGGCAACCCACTCCAGGATTCTTGTCTGGAAAATCCCATGGATGGAGGAGCCTGGTAGGCTATAGTCCATGGGGTCTCAAAGAGTCGGACACGACTGAGCGAAAAGTAACAAAAAAAAGAGTTACTAGTGTTCTGAGACCAACAGTATCCTCAAGAATTTTCATCAGTGAAGACGTGAGTAGTATTTGGAAGATTCGAACCATAACTGCATCTGGTCCCCCCTTTACCTAGTACATTCCCTCCTCTCCGCCACATTCATCACTAATTTGCACTCTATCTAACATTTCAGCACACAGGAGGAGAGCAGAGGCCACAAGCTTCTAGAATCCTGAGGTAAATTTTTCTCCTTGATAATAGCTATGATCCACTTTTCAGTCCCTACTGCAGTCTGTCACTAGACAGCCAAACTTTTGGCTGAAAAGCCAGGAATACCAGACTAACGATGGTAGCAAGAGCCTCACTTTCTCTAAAAATATCAGGATTGAAGGGTGACCCCATATGGGCCGGGGCGGATGTGATAAAATGCAATGTGCAGCTTCCAGTGGGAGAGAGAAGGATGCTGTACTAGGTCAGAAGAGTGGAATGAATGAGGATAGTTTTTAATACTAATGTGACTGGGGGAGGACTGCTTCCAGATGGGAGGGGCAGCTGATGGAGGATGTGACTGGGGGAGGACTGCTTCCAGATGGGAGGGGCAGCTGATGGAGGAAGGTTTGTGAGAACCGGAAGTGAAAACTGAGCAAGCATATAGGGCTGTGAGGGAAAAAAGGCTCCAAGGAGGCAGGAGATGGGGAGGCAGGACTCAGACTGCAGATATCTCAGTAATGATGCACTGGGCTTGAAAAGAGGGAGGCAAGCTCAGGAGATAACCTTGGACAAAGTGGGGATGCTGAAGGCTGTGGGGAGAGTAGTTTCTACCAGAGAGGAAAGGGTTTTACCAGTCCAGCAAAGAGAAATAAGGCTCTAAAAGTAATGAAATAAAGAAATGGAAGGTGGTAGAGCAGTCTCTTTTAGATTTCAAGAAAGTCGTGCAGGCATCCAAGAATATCTGAACATTCTTTATCTCTAAAGATAAAGAGATAAAGCAAACAGATCAAAATGCTAGCAGTAGGTGAATCTGGGTAAAGGGTGTTCTTTGGTGTCCTTTAATGTCCTTTGATTGTTCTTATGTTTGCATGGAGGCACCCAATGGATGTGGAGTCAGTCTTCAGTTTTGCTCACCACTGGGACTTCATCTACAATAAATGTTAGCTTCTTCCAGTGTCTCAGTTCAAGAAGCAAGCAAAGGCTGATAAGACAGTGAGTTTCTCATGTAAGACAAGCCACTTCAAAAGGCACTTCTTGCTCTCAGCATCTTCTCTGCCTATTTAATTGATGACACTTATCCTCCCATCCTAAGAGTCTCCCTAACCCCTGAGCTTAGCATAGATAGATGATTTAATGCACAACAAACTCTTACTACTAGGTAACTCACTACTGAATCATACATGACTAACTGGTTTGGGCTTTCCTACTGGCTCAGTGGTAAAGAATGTGCCAATGCAGGAGAAACCAGTTCTATCCATGGGTCAGGAAGATCCCCTGGAGAATGGCATGGCAACCCACTCCTGTATTCTTGCCTGGAAAATCTTGTGGACAGAGGAGTTGCAGGCTATAGTCCATAGGATCAGAAACAGTCAGACATGACTTAATGACTAAACAAGAACAACATTTAATTAGTTCAGTGAGTTTACTAGGAACAAACCATCAAATTTATAAACTATAAGCCACTTTGCTCAAGCAATGCTTCATTTCCCAGGTCCTGTATTTATGCTGAATCTGCAAAAATCCTCCAGCGAGGCTCTGCCAAACCCTGAACCAGTGACCACACGAGCTCTAATTATTCATCAACCTCTTTTGTCCTCATTTTCAGTTTTTAGTGTATGATACCCATTACCACCTTAACTCCACAGCTAACACATTAATATTTAACTTATTCATATTTTAGTGCAAAGGATCTAACGTTGAAGTCTGCCCATATCTTCATAACACTGTATTTTCTATCACACCACTCTCATTTCAAAATATATTATTGATTTTTAATATACACACAATTACTAACACCTAAGTCAAGTCCTGTTTAAATCCACACACCTTTCCTAGGAGAAGTTGATTCACATATTATGATTAGGCAGTCTATATACCTTTAACCTATGGTTTCCCTCTATAGCTCAGTTGGTAAAGAATCCACCTGCAATGTGGGAGATTTGGGTTCAGTCCCTGGGTTGGGAAGATCCCCTGGAGAAGGGAAAGGCTACCCACTCCAGTATTCTGGTCTGGAGAATTCCATGGACTCGCAAAGAGTCGGACATGACTGAGCGACTTTCAGTTTATACCCTTAACAAATAGTCTAGACTTTGAGGTTTGCCCACAGTGTAGTGAAACAAGCTGTCTACACAGGCATGGCTTGTCAGATGCTGTCAGCAAAGGACCCTACGTGTAAGAACAACAGAAATGGCAGGAAAAGGCCATACATCTCAGTCACACTGTCTCTGTAGTAGTAACTGTGGGTCCCTTTGAAGTTGACTGCTTCAGCAGAACACAACTGGAAGTCTTCTTTTTGGGACTTCCCAGGGATTCCCAGTTCAATACATATGCCTGTACACAGCCCCTACATCACAGAAGAGCAATGTAAGAGAGGCACATTTCCTCACAACCACATCAGACTCCGACTCCTCTTTGATTGCAAACTTCTAGGCAACCTGAAGTCTCCAACAAAGCTTAACTTCTACCTCAAAACCAACATCTTTCATTACACTCCAGGGTGAACAAGCTTTTCAGCTGCCTCCTTGTTGTCTGGCTTAGATTTTAACCTTCCTTTCAATCACATGTGTTTCTCTCACTCAAAAATAGAACAGAGTAGTCGGAGGACACTAGGTCTTTATGGTTCTTAAAGATGATGCACAGAGAGACCCTGGGGTGCTGGTCCCTCACAGTTTTATTTCAGACCACATCACCCAAAAGGCAAGTAGGAAGGAATACTATTGTCAGCATTTCAAAACAACATGCAGTATCACCTTTTGTTTGACCTGTTCACCCTTTTCTTTCAAGAAATTATCCTTTGATTCTCAGACTCCCTTGCCCTTGTCTGAGAACAGAGATTTGCCCCTCCCCCCACTTCCTTTTTAGTGCATAAATTGCTTTAGTCATTTTCAAGCTATGAAGTATGGGGGAAATTTTCATGCAGAGACAATACTTATGATTTTTTATGGATAATTCAAATGTAGTTGAACCTTAGAACTTTAAGATGAAGAATGAAATTATTATGAGTTGGGAAGAAAAAAACTGAGCAATCAATAACCAGTGTTCATATGTGCACAATAAAATTGAGTTTTAAACTGTGTAATCATACCTTTGTGTAACATGGCAGGGATATTATTGTTTGTTTTGATATTGTGCTCTACTGTAAAATGTACATAGTTATGCAAATAAAGTTAGGTAACTCAATCAAGGTACAACTTTCCTTTTTCTTAAAAAAATCACCATCTTAGTTTCTTAAATCTAAGGCACAGGAAAATTAAATGCAAAAAGTCAAAAGGAAATAATTGAAATGTTGATGTCACCTCTTCAAAAAATTACATATTTAAAATTTTCATCAGGACAAGGTTAATTAACATTACAAGTAAGTGATCCCATAAGTTAAAGAAAATGTTTCCAAATTGCGCGTGTCTCTTTGACTCTCCATCATATTCCAGCTTCCCCATCCCCATACCTCTGGCCTTGGCACAATCACTTTTCCAGCCTGGAATGCCCTTTATTCCTCTTGTCTATATGGCTAAATCATATTTATCTTTCAAAACTCAGATCTGTTGTTATCATATCTCATTCCCTTACGCTTGCTGGCCTGGAAAATTGTGCTCTGTCTTCACATATTTTTACCTTGAATTAATTTTACTATATTATAATTTGCTTGCTGTTCGACCCTAGATTGGGTTAAGAATTCCTGATGTTAGGAATTTTATTTTGCACATTTCTCCATCCTTTGCACCTAGTATAGTGCCTAGCCCATAAAGCATTCTCAGTATGTTTGCTTGATTAAATTTATTTGTTACTTCCCACTAATTAGTGATTTGAGAGATCTGAAAAGCTTTTTTAGAACTAATATGTTAATCTGAATAACAAAAGCCAGCTAAAATTGTTTCCTTTTCAAAAGACTTTGAAAAGTAAAGAAGCTAGAGTGAACACGTTGGGCACACTTCCTTATCCTGGGCCTTTTAGATCTTCTCAGAGCAAAACTAGCAGGCAGAGCTTCCTTGGTGGCTCAGTGATTGAGAGTCCGCCTGCCAATTCAGGAGACACTGGTTCTATCTCTGTTCTAGGAGGATCCCACATGCTGCAGAGTGGTTAGGCCTGTGAGCCACGTCGACTGAACCTTTGTTCTAGAGCCCAGGAGCCACAACTACTGAGCCCACATGCCGCAACTACTGAAGCCTGCACACCCCAGAGCCCCATGCTCCACAATAGGAGAGGCTACTGCAATAAAAAGCCCATTCACCGCAACTGGAGAGCAGCCCCCGCTAGCCACAACTGGAGAAAAGTCCAAGCAGCAACGAAGACTCCACACCGTTAAAAACAAATAAATTAAATTAAAAACTGGAAGGTATTGGATGAACTGTATGAAACTGTCATTGGTCAAAAAGAGTCAAATATTCATAATTTTATAAGATTCAACCTAAGAGATACCTCTCTATTCAATGCTTCATTATTACCATGAACTTCATCTGGTAAACTGGGGTCGTGCTTCAGTACCCAGACTCTTTAGCTCACCCCCGTTCCTGTTTACCAAGGTTGCTATTCTGTGGATAAATATTGCTACGTATTCCTCACTGTTGTGCATCAATTTAGGAATAAAGCCGCAGAGGAGGAGGAATGGACTAAGTACATCAGAGGAAGATGTTACGCAGTCTGTTACTGTCAGAGCTGACTTCTTCAGTCAGTGAGATTTCTCAAAAAATATATTCTGAGATATGTAGATTAGGCTTCAAAACAGGTCGTATGTGGTACCTTATATTTCACTGGAGGAGACCTCCCCAACATGGTCATTTGCCTAACCCAAAGCAGATTTCCCATCTGCATTCCTGGTTTTTTTTTTCTCCAGGCCATTTGGCTTGTTCTGTGGAGGGAGAGACAGAGATTGCATTGTTCCCATTTGCCTCCCCCAACATTTTCGCTGGCTGGGTCCTATCATTTCTTGTCTGTTTTAACATCATTTCTTCCAGAAGAATGAGTTAATCTTTCCTGCTTTATGAAACTAATTACACATGCATGAATATGGGCTGAATGGTAATACAGTTAGCTGGATTCAAATTCATAGTTGGTTGGAACTATAAACAAAAGCCTCTTTAAAATACCTAAGTTATAGTACTGCTAACTCTTTACCAATTGAGGTGTGACTTATATTCTCTTAGTATCAAATTTCTTTATCCATAACATGAGAACAAAAAGGTTGCCTTTCCTACCTCCCATGATAATAGTAACAAATGAGATCATGTATATGAATATGCTTTTTGAATGCTTTAGCATCATAAAAATATAAAATATTAGTATTATGTTCATTATTATGGGAGTCTGTTCTACCCAACATTTTCATCAACAACTTGAACAAAGACATAAAAGCAGTTATAAGTTGTGCAGATGATAGACATATGGGAGGAATAGCTAATAAAAAGAAGGGAAGACAGAATCAAAGTTCAAAGAAATCATAACAGATTGGAATGATGACTAAAACTACTAAAATTTTATTTAATAAAAACAGATGTAAAATATACTTTGGTTAAAAAAATCATGTCAGGAAAGACCTGTTAAGACATCAGTTTATAAGAATCACAGTTATATGGCTCACATACACAGAGTTGAAGGTAATTTTAGGTTACTTTCATTGGAATACAGTGTCTAGAACAAGAGATAATATGTTATATGTGTTAGGGTCATTGTTTATATATGTAGTATGTAATACCAATGGAGAAGGAAATGGCAACCCACTCTAGTATTCTTGCCTGGAGAATCCCATGGATGGAGGAGCCTAGTGGGCTGCCATCTATGGAGTCACACAGAGTCAGACACTACTGAAGCGACTTAGCAGCAGCAGCGCGTGTAATACCAAAATATGAGGAACTGCATACCATATTAGGAAGCTGAAATATGATTTGGGGAAAGCAATTAGAATTTTGAAAATCTTAAAACCATTATCATATGAGAAGCAATTGACAGAGTTAGAGTTGCTTTGCTTGGAAAGTGATGATAAGTATGTCTACAAAAGTTTCAAGGGCTTTCACATAGTAAGAGTATAAAAATGTTACTACATAGAGTTACCAGGAGATCTAAAATAGAAAACACGGCACATACTAGATTCTCAGTAAATGATAGTGGAATCTAAATCCATTCTGCATTGCTCTATGGGGAAGAATATGAACCTAGGGCTAGCGGGTCGGAAAAATCAAAGGACCAAGTTTCCTGTAGTTGGAAATAATCAAGGAAACTAACATTTATTGTTACTTAAGATGTTTCTGGAATTTGCTAGAAGTTTATGTATAATAGTGTTGTCTAATTGGAGTGAATCACACTGATATAGTTGCACACCTACCTTTGCTCCATGCCTAACCCACAGCTAAGAAGAGTTAATGTAGAAAAAGCCAGTACACTTAAAAAAAAGCGGGGGGGGGGGGGCGTTAGTGTTATTACCTTTTAAAATTTAAATTACAGAGAGATTATGTAAACTAAATGTCGAATAAATCTGTGATAACATCCCCCCCCCCTTTTTTTTCCCTAAGGCAGCAGTCTTCAAACATCATTGTGCATCAGAATCACTCAGAGGTCTTGCCAAAATACATACAGATGAAACTTACTCACAGAATTTATGAATGAGTAGATCTGGGGTGATACACCAAAATGTACATGTAACAAACTCCCAGGTGATACCAATGAAGAATCATTGCTCAAAGTAAAATGCCTTGTTCATACTTCTTACTAAAGAAACAATGGCAATGTGGCCATACTTTTTATGCAGTAAATAATTCCACAATCCTCAGCTGAAAACTAGAGGTCAGAACCTAATCAAGTCACAGGTTGTTCAGTGACCTATAATTTGCCTTGAAATGAAAAAACAAGTGGAATGAAGCTTCATCTCTCAAGAATCGAAAAAGTGTTCTTTTTAAAAGAGAAGCAATTAATATAAGAAAGAAATAGAAAAACCAACAAGTAGAAAGGAGTGAACAGAGAAGTGAACAGGAGTGTGGCGAAGAAGGCAGAGGAGAAAGACACTGAGCTCACCTCCTTCCATGGCAACACCAAAATCACAACTATTTACAGAGCAAATATGTATGCCAGTGACCTGCAGACTAGCAGAAAAGATACAGTTTGAAAGGAGGATGGGTCGGAATCACTGCTAATCATGGAGAGCCTCTCAGGGAGGCAGGAAGCAACTAGGGCTCCCGCTGGGACACAGATACTGGTAGCAGCCATTTGGGGGAGATCATTCTACCAGAAGGACACTGATGCTGTGAGAGCTATTTTGAGATCCTCCCTCTAGCATATTAGTGCCAGGGGCTTATCCACCCACTAGCAGTCTGGTACCAGTCCTAGATTATCTGGGCTACCATGATGATCGAGCCAGCCATGCAGGAACCAAGCCCTACTGGTAGAGCAGGTTAACACTAGACTTGGGCCTCCACACACCCTCCAGGAACCTGACATGCCTGCCAATGGGTCAGCAGCAACCAAAGAAGACATAGTTTGGCAGTCAACTAGTCCGGAGGTCAGCTCCATCTACCATCATGCCCACAGTAACCAGCTTTGCCATAGCAGAAAGGTCCATGCAGCCTGCTTAGGGAGTACCCCTAGAGCACACACCCCCGGTGACCAGAGCAGTGTGCAGTGGGACCCTGCAGGGCATCTCCATATTAAATCTCTTTCCCAGGACTGTGAAACATAACTGTCTCTCCTAAAACACAGAAATAAACACCGAGAATTAGAAAAACGGAGAGACAGAGGAATGTGTCCCAGATAAAAACCTCAGAAAATGAACTAACTAGAAGAGAGGTAAGCAATCTACCTGATAAATGGTTCATAAAGATTCTCAACAAACTGAGAAGAATGGATAAACAAAGTAAGAATTTTAACAAAGAGTTAGAAAACTAAAGAAGAACCACACAGAGCTGAAAATTATAATTACTGGAGTAGAAAATACAGTAGAGGGAATCAACTGTAGAGTAGATAGGTGATGCAGAGAAGTGGATCAGTAAGCTGAAAGAGGAATGGAACTCACCCAAACTGAACAAAAAAAAGATTCTTTTTTGTAATGGTAATAGTTTAAGAGGCCTCTGAGACAACATCAAGCATACTAACATTCACATCAGAGTCGTCTCAGAAAGAGAGGAGAGGAAAAGGGGGGCAGGCAGACAATATTGTATTTGAGGAAACAATAGTTGAGACATTCCAAGTCTGAAAAAGGAAACAGAAATCTAGATCCAGAAACATAGAGTCCCAAATAAGATGAACTCAAAGAAGTCCATTCCAAGACACACTATAATTAAAATGGCAAAAATTAAAGAAAAGCAGCTAAGGGAACTCCCATAAGACTATCAATTACCTTTCACCAGAAATTTTGCAAGTGAGAAAGGACCAGAATGATACACTTTGATAAAAAAAAATAAAAGCTTATAATCCAAAATATTCTACCCAGGAAGGCTACCATTCAGATTTGAAGGAGATACAACAAGTTTTACAGATAAGCAAAGGCTAAGAGTTCAGGACTCCACTGGCTTCACAAGAAATGTTAAAGGAATTTCTCCAAAGAGAAAGAAAAGACCACAACTAGACATTTCAAAATTATGAAAGGAAAAATTTTATTGGTAAAGGCAAACATATAAGAAAGGAGGGAAAGGTAAAAGACAAAAGCAGTAAAATCAGATATATCCACAATCAATGGTTAACATATGCACAAAACAAAAATATATAAAATATGATGTCAAAACATTAAACATAGGGTGAATAAAAATACAGCGTTGTTAGAATGTGTCTGAACTTAAGATATCAACCCCAATAATCATATTTGTATGTTAGTATATGTGAACACCATAGTAATCACAAATGAAAAGAAAAAATTCAAACATAATATCAAAGACAGTCATAAAATCAAAAGGAAAAACAACAAAAGAGAAATGAACATAAAGAACTACAAAACAATCAGTAAACAACTTTAAAAATGACAATAAAGGCAATAAACACATAATGTAAATAAACTAAATACTCTAGTCAAAAGGCCTAGAGTGACCGAGTGGATAAAAAACAAGATCCATACATACATGCTGGGGTTCCCTGGTAGCTCAGTCAATGAAGAATTCACCTGCAATGCAGGAGACCATGTGCAATGTAAGAGACCACCTGCAATGCAGGAGACACAGGGTTGATTCCTGGATTGGGAGGATCCCCTGGAAAAGGAAATGGCAATCCATCCCAGTATTCTTGCCTTGAAAATCCCATGGGCAGAGGAGTCTGGCAGGCTACAGTCCATGGGGTCAGAAGAGTCAGACACGACTTAGCAACTAAACCACCACCATACATACACACTGCCTACGAGAGATTCAATTCTGATCTAAAGACACACAGAGACTGAATGTAAGGAATGGAAAAAGGTATTCCATATAAATGGAAATAAAAAGAAAGCTGCAGTATAATGCATATATTAGACAAAATAGACTTTAAAACAAAGACTATAATAAGCGACAAAGAAGAACATTACTTAAATATTGCGTGATCAATCCAATAAGAGATAACATTTGTAAATATATGCACTTAACATAGGAACACTTAAATACATAAAGTATAAACTAACAGGCATAAAAGGAAAAAAGGGTAACAGTAGGAAACTTTAACACCTCGTTTATATCAATAGACAGATCGTCCAGACAACAAATCAATAAGGAAATACTGGCTCCAAATGAAACATTAGAGAAAATGGACTTAATAAGTATATAAAATATCCCATCTAAAAGCAGCAGACTGTACATTTTTTGTCAAGTGCACATGGAACATTCAGCATATTCTAGGATATATTACATGTTAGGCTGTAAAACAAGCCTCAATAAATTTAAGAAGATTGAAATAAAATCAAGCATTTTAACAACCACAATGCTATGAACCTAGAAATCAATGACAAAAAAAGAACTGCAAAAACCACAAAACATGTAGGCTAAGCAATGTGCTACTAAACAACCAATAGGTCAATGAAGAAATCAAAGAATAAATAAAAAGTAGTTAGGGACATATGAAAATGGAAATAATAATTCAAAATTTATGGGATGCAGCAAAAGCAATTCTAAGAGAGAAGTTCATAGCCAGACAAGCCTATCTCAGGAAAGGAAAAATCTCAAATAGAAAATCTAACATTACACACACATAAAGGGATTAGGAAAAAGATAACAAGCAAAGCCCCACATTAGTAGAAGGGACTAAATTTTAAAAGATCAAAACAGAAATAAGTTAGAAACTAAAATATAATAGAAAAGATCAATTAAACTAAGAAATAGTACCTTGAAAAGATAAATAAACCTTTAGCCAGAATTATCAAGAAAAAAGGGAGGGGGACCTAAATAAATAAAATTATAAATGAAGGAGAAATTACAATCAACACTTCAATAATAAAAAGAATCTTATAATATTAATGCAAACAATTATATACCATTAAATAGGACAACCTAGAAGAAATGGATAAATTCCTAGAAATAAACAATTCCTCAAGATTGAATCCAGAAGAAATAGAAAATATAAACAGGCTGATTATCAGTATTAAAATTGAATCAGCAATAAAGAAAACACACAGCAAACAAATGTCCAGAACCAGACTGCTTCACAGGTATATTCTACCAAACATTGAAAGAAGAGTTAACACATACGCATCTCAAACTTTCCAAAAAATTGAAGAGGAAGGAATGAAAATCCAAATTCATTCTATGAGGCCAGCATCATCCTGATATCAAAACCAGACAAACATACCATGAAAAAAGAAAATTATATGCCAATACCACTGATAAACACAAATTTAAAAATCCTCAACAATACATTAGAAAACCAAATTCAACAGTACATTAAAAAGATCATATACCAAGATCAAGCACGATTTACCTCACGGATGCCAGGATGGTTCAGTATCAATCTAGGTGACTTACTACGTTAACAAATTGAAGAAAACCATATAATCAGTCAACAGATGCAGGAGAAACTTTTGAAAAACGTCAATGTCCATTTATGATTAAAAAAAAAAACTTCTCAACAAAATAGGTGTTGAAGGAACTTACCTCAGTGTAACAAAGGCCACACCATACTCAATGGTGACAAGCTGAAAGCAATTTCTCTAAATCAGAAACAGGTTAAGAATGCACACTCACCATTTTTGTTCAACAAAGTACTTAAAATTCTCCAAGCCAGACTTCAGCAATACGTGAACAGTGAACTTCCTGATGTTCAAACTGGTTTTAGAAAAGGCAGAGGAACCAGAGATCAAATTGCCAACATACGCTGGATCATCGAAAAAGCAAGAGAGTTCCAGAAAAACATCTATTTCTGCTTTATTGACTATGCCAAAGCCTTTGACTGTGTGCATCACAATAAACTGTGGAAAATTCTGAAAGAGATGGGAATACCAGACCACCTGACGTGCCTCTTGAGAAATCTGTATGCAGGTCAGGAAGCAACAGTTAGACCTGGACATGGAACAACAGATTGGTTCCAAATAGGAAAAGAGTACATCAAGGCTGTATATTGTCACCCTGCTTATTTAACTTATATGCAGAATACATCATGAGAAATGCTGGGCTGGAAGAAGCACAAGCTGGAATCAAGATTGCTGTGAGAAATATCAATAACCTCAGATATGCAGATGACACCACCCTTATGGCAGAAAGTGAAGAGGAACTAAAAAGCCTCTTGATGAAAGTGAAAGAGGAGAGTGAAAAAGTTGGGTTAAAGCTCAACATTCACAAAACTAAGATTATCTGGTCCCATCACTTCATGACAAATAGATGAGGAAACAGTGGAAACAGTGGCTGACTTTACATTTCTGGGCTCCAAAATCACTGGTGATTGCAGCCATGAAATTAAAAGACGCTTACTCCTTGGAAGGAAAGTTATGATCAATCCAGACAGCATATTGAAAAGCAGAGACAGTACTTTGCCAACAAAGGTCCGTCTAGTCAAGGCTATGGTTTTTCCACTGGTCATGTATGATGTAAGAGTTGGACTATAAAGAAAGCTGAGCACCAAAGAATTGATGCTTTTGAACTGTGGTGTTGGAGAAGACTCTTGAGAGTCCCTTGGACTGCAAGGAGATCCAATCAGTCCATCCTAAAGGAAATCAGTCCTGAATATTCACTGGAAGGACTGATGCTGAAGCTGAAACTCCAATACTTTCACCACCTGATGCAAAAAGCTGACTCATTTGAAAAGACCCTGATGCTGGGAAAGACTGAGGGCAGGAGGAGAAGGGGACGGCAGAAGATGAGATGGTTGGATGGCATCACTGATTCAATGGACATGGGTTTGGGTGAAATCCAGGAGTTGGTGATGGACAGGGAGGCCTGGTGTTCTGTGGTTCATGGGATCACAAGGAGTCGGACACGACTGAATGACTGAACTGAACTGAACTGAAAGTTTGAGTCATAGCAACTGACAAGAAAAAAAATAATGAAATAAATTCAAATTCAAATAAATAAGTAAAATTGTCATTGCTTACAGATGGCAGGATACTATATATAGAAAATCCTAAAAATGCCATTAAAACTTTTAGAACTAATAAATGGATTCAGTAAAGTTACAGGATAAAAATATATAAATCTATACCCTAACATTTCTATACACTAATCACAAACCAATAGCATCTTTCATGTAACTGAAACAAATAATCATAAAATTAGAATGGAAATAAAAAGGACCCCAAGTAGCAAAAACAATCCTGAGAAAGAAAACCAGAGCTGGAGGCACTGCGCTTCCTGATTTTAAACTATCAAAACAGTATGTTGCTTGCACAAAAATAGATACATAGATCAATGGAATAGACTAGATAACACAGAAAGAAACTCACACTTACATGATCAGTTAATCTACAATAAAGAAGGTAAGAATATACAATTTGCAAAAGAGAATAAAGGTTGGAAAATCTGAACAACTACATGTAAAGAACAAAACTAAACTACTTTCTCACACCATCTTTAAAAATAAACTAAAAGTGAATTAAAGACTTAAATGTAAGCTTGAAACCATATATTTCCTGGAATAAATCATAGCTCTTTAACATTAATCTTAATAATATTTTTTGTATGTATCTTCTCAGGCAAGGGAAACAAAAGTAAAAATAAACAAATGGAACCACATCAAATAAAAAGATTTTACACAGCAAATGAAATATCTAGTAAGGGATTAATACTAATATATTAAAAAAAAAACTCATACAATGTATCAAAAATCAAATAACCATAAATAAATGGGCTAGGACCTGAATAGACATTTTCCCAAAGAGTACATACAAATGCAAGCGGATACATGAGAAGCACTCACCATAGACCTTGAATGATTATACTGACAATAGCTGTAGGTTGTAATTTTTTAAGAAGAAGAGAAGCTGCTTTCTTTAATTTTGAACCAGAGGGAAAGGAAAGAAAAATAAAATTTAATAAACACCTAGTGAGTAGTAAGCAATATTTCCTATGGCCTAATTAATGCCAGATATCTAACTATATTTATCAAACATCCACTGAGTATCTTCTGAAAGCAAGCTCTGTGCTAGGCATTTTTATGAACATAACTGCAGATAGTGGCTGCAGCCATGAAATTAAAAGATGCTTGCTCCTTAGAAGAAAAACTATGACAAACCTAGACAGCATATTAAAAAGGAGATACCTCACTTTGCCAATAAAGGTCCATATAGTCAAAGCTATGGTTTATCCAGTAGTCATATATGGATGCAGTCCATGGGGTGGCAAAGAGTCAGACACGATTGAGCAACTGAACTTAATTGAACCAAACTAACTGAATATGTATGGATGTGAGAGTTGGACCATAAAGAAAGCTGAGCGCCAAAGAATTGATGCTTTTGAACTGCGGTGTTGGAGAAGACTCTTGAGAGCCCTTGGAGTGCAAGGAGATCCAACCAGTCAATCCTAAAGGGAATCCTGAATATTCATTGGTGGGACTAATGTTGAAGCTGAAGCTCCAATGCTTTGGCCACCTGATGCAAAGAACTGACTCATTGGAAAAGACCCGGATGCTGGGAAAATTGAAGGTACAAGGAGAAGGGGACAACAGAGGATGAGACGGTTAAATGGCATCACCGACTCGATGGACATGAGTCTGAGCAAACTCTGGGAGTTGGTGAAGGACAGGGAAGCCTGATGTGGTGCAGTCCATGGGATCACAAAGAGTCAGACACAACTGTGACTTAATAACAACAATAATATTGCAGTCAAGTATATTTCAATAAAATAAAAGGTAAATGGATAGTCAGAAGAGGATACAAAAATATACACATTAAAATTTATTACAAATAGTTTATGGTATATAAAATATATATAAATATATTTATATGTATAAAGAAAATATATATGTCACTTCCCTGGTGGCTCAGAGGTTAAAGCATCTGCCTCCAATGTGGGAGACCTGGGTTCGATCCCTGGGTCGGGAAGATCCCCTGGAGAAGGAAATGGTAACCCACTCTAGTATTCTTGCCTGGAGAATCCCATGGACAGAGAAGCCTGGTAGGCTACAGTCCATGGGGTCGCAAAGAGTTGGACACGACTGAGCAACTACACTCTCACTTTCACTTTCACTTTTCTACTATCATAGTTTTAAACTCCCTCTGATCTTTCTTTTTCTTTCCTTCCTTCCTTCCTCCCATCTTTCTTTATTTCTTAAGAACCTGTTACTTCTGACTTGTGACTACAGTATTTCTCTTAAAATCTTGATTATATCCATCACAGGTTTTTCAGAAATATTTTCTTCTCATTTCTCCATTATCTATCTGGCAGAGGCAGGTTTGGTGGCAATAAATGCAAGAGTTTGGGCTCTGAATCACAGCCAGGACAGGCAACTTTCAAAACCAAGTGTCTAGTAGTATGGTAAAGAACCTGCCTGGCAGTGAAAAAGATGTCAGAGATGCAAGTTTGATCCATGGTTTGGGAAGATCCCCAGGAGGAGGGCATGAAAACCCACTTCAGTATTCTTGCCTGGAAAATCCCATGGACAGAGGAGCCTGATGGACTGCAGTCATGGGATTGCAAAAGAGTTGGTATGACTGGAGTGGTTAGCATGCATGCACAGTATGATAAATACTTTGAGGGAAAACAAGCCAGGTAAAAAGATGGAACATGATTCAGAGTGCTATTTTTAAAAAGCTAGTCATAGAAGTCCTCTTTTGAAGAGGTGATTTTTTAAACAGGGATAAAATTATGTAAGGGAACAACCAATCAAAATACTTGGAAGAAGAGCATTCCAGGCAGAAAGAACATGAAATGCATGAAGTCTTATATAAATGCCTTATTTAAGCTGAGAAACCTCAAGAAAGTGAGGGTGGATGGGGCCTGATGAGAAAGAGAGGAGTCATTCAGGGAAACACACAGCAGGATTTAGTTGGTCAGGTAGATTTTGATTTCTACTTTTAGTGTCATAGTAAACTATTGAAATGTCTTGTGGGAGTGACTAAAATGATCAGATTCAGGTATTTTAAGCATCTGTCAGATTGCTCTATGGAAAACTGAGTGTAGCAGGGGGAGATGAAAGAGTAGGTGGTAGTCTTTCAGGGGGTGAGAAATGAAAAATATTTGGTTGAGGTTTTTTAGGGTAGAACCAACAAATTCTGATAAATAAGGGTCAAGCAAGAAAGAAAATGAGGAGTCAGAATGACAGCAAGATCTTTGACTTAAGTAGGTGGATGACAAGTGGTGCCATTTACCACATTAGGAAAATTTGCAGAGAAGCCGTTTTGGAGAGGGGGTTTACGACTTTTTTTTCAGTCATGCTGAATTTGATATTTGCCTGTTAGATGTTCAAGTTGAAATGTTGAGCAGGTGCAGATATATGAGTCTGGAATTCTTAATTTATTGGGAAATCAGTTTCTTTGAGGCATTTATATTTACTAAAATAACACAAGTGGCATGAATATACTAAGGATGAGTATTTGTGGTAAAGGAGAGAATTATTTGTCTTGCTTGAATGTTTAAACATTGCTGTCTAATCGTAAATTAAATATATGATTATCATGGAAAAATAGGAAGCTATAGAGAAACATAAAGGAAAAAAACACCATAATATTATTATCCTAAGAGATCAGTATTTGTATTTCTGTATATTTCCTTCAGGTGACCTAATATTATATTATGAATATTTTCTGATTAATCAAATATTCACTGAAAACATTTTATCATTGTATAATAAACCAGCAGTAATTCAATAGTTAAGGTATTAGTACAATAATCAATAGTTAGTTCAATGAACTGGATAAAGGCCTCTGAAACAGATTATAGTTTTTAGCATGAAGATTTAATTTATGGCGAAGGAATCTCTCTTACCAAGAATGAATGTATTCAACAAATGAAGCCATAATTTTATCTCACACCCTAACCCAATACTTAAGGTAAAATTATTAAACCATAGATATTTAACCATCTGTGAGTCTACTCTTGCTCTCTTTTTTTTTCCCCAAAGCTTCAACTTCATTTATTTATTTTTTTAAACTGGGGTATAGTTGCTTTACAATGTTGTGTTCGTTTCTGATGTACAATAAACTAAGTCAGCTATATGTATACATATATCCTCTCCCTCTTGCACCTCCCTCCCACCTCCCGCCTCCATCCCCCCCATCTAGGTCACCACCG
>SJXQ01012018.1:360644-384292 GCA_006408695.1 Aepyceros melampus | reverse complement strand
GTATACATATATCCTCTCCCTCTTGCACCTCCTTCCCACCTCCCGCCTCCATCCCGCCCATTTAGGTCACCACAGAGCACCAAGCTGAGCTCCCTGCTCTATACAGTGGGTTCCCAATAGATATCTGTCTCATACATGGAGATTACATACATTAATCTCAATCTCTCAATTCATCTCACACAGCCTCTTCTCTCCCCCCATTATTAAAACATTAAAGTACCTGACAGGAAGTTCCAAACCCATTTGCCAACAATCTAGTCATGTTTACTTTATATATATATATATATATACACACATTCAGTTCAGTTCAGTCGCCCAGTCGTGTCTGACTCTTTGCGACCCCATGAATTGCAGCACGCCAGGCCTCCCTTCCCTGTCCATCACCGACTCCCAGAGTTGACTCGGACTCATGCCCATTGACTCAGGGATGCCATCGAGCCATCTCATTCTCTGTCGTCCCCTTCTCCTCCTGCCCCCAGTCCCTCCCAGCATCAGAGTCTTTTCCAGTGAGTCAACTCTTCACGTGTGGTGGCCAAAGTACTGGAGTTTCAGCTTTAGCATCAATTCTTCCAAAGAAATTCCAGGGTTGATCTCCTTCAAAACGGACTGGTTGGATCTCCTTGCAGTGCAAGGGACTGATAAAACTGAAGCTCTAGTACTTTGGCCACCTCATGCGAAGAGTTGACTCATTGGAAAAGACCCTGATGCTGGGAGGGATTGGGGGCAGGAGGAGAAGGGGACGACCGAAGATGAGATGGCTGGATGGCATCACGGACTCAATGGACGTGAGTCTGAGTGAACTCCGGGAGTTGGTGATGGACAGGGAGGCCTGGCGTACTGCAATTCATGGGGTCGCAAAGAGTCGGACACGACTGAGTGACTGAACTGAACTGAACTGATGACGGAGGGCAGGAGGGAGGTCCTAGAAATAGTTACAATTCACTCCCTCCCCTAACACCTAAAAAAATCACACAGATTGCACACCTCAAAGACTAGCTTCCTGTAGAAAACCCTTACTGTGGGTCTATATATCCTTTCTGATAACTTAACTCTGGCCTAAGTACACTACAAGAACTCTAGCCCCATTCACTGTGGAAAACTGTACAAAGCCCTCTTACATTAACCTGACATCGGAGAGTGCCAGGTCGCAGGGTCCAGACTGGTCTCTCCCCCAGCTTCCTGAGGGGATGGGAGAACTGTGTCCATCTTTCTGGCTGCCTTTATCTGCCTCCCACTCTCTCTCTCAAGGACTTTTCCTGTCCTCCTCTGGAACGTATGAGGTAGAAGGTAACCATTATCAGATGAGCAAATCACACCAAACTTAGTGGCCCTACACAATAATCTATCATGCTCCCAAATTCCCTGGGTTAAGATTTCAGGACGCTGGGCCGTTCTCACTTGGGTCTCCCACGCAGCTGCAGACACATAAAGGCTTGATGGGGCCCGACGACCCACCTCAGAGGTGACCCACTCCCTTGGCTTGCAACGGTTCTGGCTGTTGGCCCAGGCCCTCAGCTCCACCCTGCGTGGGCTTCTCCAGGCTGCCGAGTGTTCTCACAGCCTGGCAGCTGGCTTCCCTGCATAGGAGAACCAAGAACCCAAGGCAGACGCTGCAGTGCCTGTTGTAAACCAGTCCCTGGAGCCACATCATCACTTTCATCTTATCCTGTTGGTCACGCAGGGCCAGCCCTGATCTGGTGTGGAGAGAACCACACGGGAGGGGTGGGGCAGCGGGCCATCTTGGAAGCTGCCTACCACGGGAAGTTTAACCGGAGTTAAACTGCTTGGCCACCCCCAGGCAGTCTGTGCTGCTTGCCCCGAGTTCCTGTCCGCCCTGACACACCCCACCCTGAGCCCCCCTACACCATGAGATCGTGGCATCTAGCAGTATATACAAGAATCAGGCAGCAGAGACACAGGGGCCAGAGCAGGAAATGTCTCAAAGCCCTCATCAACCATCGCTGTCTTGAAGTTCATCAGTCGCTGCCCTTTCAGTCCAAGCTCCTCTCACAAGCCCACCAGGCTCCTGGGGGCACAGAGGGAAGCCCTCATCACCTGCCGCCCTGGGGGACCAGGAGCTCCAGGATAGCCTGAGGGAAGACTGGTAAGGTGAGACTGGGGAATGGGATTAGAAGGGGGGGTGTCTTCTACCTACCTCTATTCGTTGGCAAGATGATACCCCTCATTCCTGCCCAAAAAAAAAAAAAAAAAGGAGAGAATCTACCCCAGATTGTCACCCTGCACTCCACTGAGGAGACCCTGAACAAGAAGTGCCCAGAATGTGATCCACAGAATCTCTGAGTGGAATACAGGGTTGCTTTATGCCACTTAGTTATGGGACAGTTTGATATAGAGCATTAAACAACCCAATACCTTCTGTCTCCAAAGACATAGAGGTTCTGCCCCAGGCTAACCTGGTCCATGGATGTCAGGCTCCATGTGGTCCCATCAATCAGATGGGTCACTCTCCCAGGCCTGGAGGCTAAGAGTGTTCATTCCAACACACTGCAGACAGGAGGAGACCCTCCTGCAGCTCACATCCACACACCTGGGCCTTGTTTTTCTCCACCCTTGTGTCCAGATGCCCACGCACAACCCCAATTCTATTGCTTTTTCTAACAGTTAACCCTTCATCCTCTCCCCTCCCCTGCCCACTCCAAGCCAGCTTCTGTACAGATGCAGGGCCTGGCTAAACAGGAGCCTTCTAGGCAGCTTCTTTCCTTGGCAACACAAGGAACCAGCAGAAGCTGGGACATCACAGCTTGTTCCTGAGTTTACTGAATGAAAGTGACCAGCCTACCCTAGGAACCAGCCTGGCCGTGGGAGAGTGAGGGGGATAGGTTGGGGGGAGGGCAGGTTGGCAGGGAGGGAGGGGAATTTTCTATTCCTTGAGTTTGCCCACACCTGGAAGGAATAGCATCAGACTACTTTTACGTCAAAAGGGGGATTTCTTGGGAGGTCACCGGGGCAGCCCACAGAGCAGGTGGAATCTTGGCAGAGACCTTGAGAACCAGAAGAGAAACCAAACTTCTAACAATGATGATTTCTAGGGAGGGCTTAGAGAAGGCAGTGGCACCCCACTCCAGTACTCTTGCCTGGAAAATCCCATGGACAGAGGAGCCTGGTGGGCTGCAGTCCATACAGTCGCTAAGAGTCAGACAGGACTGAGCAACTTCACTTTCACTTTTCACTTTCATGCATTGGAGAAGGAAATGGCAGCCCACTCCAGTGTTCTTGCCTAGAGAATCCCAGGGATGGTGGGAGCCTGGTGGGCTGCCACCTATGGGGTCGCACAGAGTCAGACACGACTGAAGCGACTTAGCAGCAGCAGCAGCAGCAGCAGAGAAGGCTTCCCAGTGGCACTAGTGGCAAAGAACCTGCCTGCCATTGCAGGAGATGATCCCTGGTTTGAGAAGATCCCCTGGAGGAGGGCATGGCAACCCACTCCAATATTCTTGCCTGAAGAATCCCATGGACAGAGGAGTCTGGTGGGGTATAGTCCATGGGGTTGCAAAGAGTCAGACACAACTGAAGCAATTTAGCACCCATGCACACACAATGTGTAGGGAATGGGATCATGGAGAACATGTTTCCTCCACACTGTTAGAATTTCTTTCTCAATAATCTGTATAATCAACAACAACAACAACAACAACAAAAAAAAAACATTTCCTTTTGGAGAGAGAAAAGATCTGAAGCAAGGTAGGGGATGCCCAGAGCCCCACAACCTCTGCCCCCGCTCAGCTCCCAATACAGGGCCTTGGGTACCTCCACTGGTTGACTGCTCAAGACCCCCAGCTCAGACCTATTGTCAAACACTAGAGCCTGAACAAGTTCAGGGTCTGGGCCCAGCCTCACCCACCCTGATCCAGCCCAGGAGGGCAGCCAGCACCTCGGAAGCCCAGCAGCACCTCATGTGTACAGACCTGGGCCTCCACTGCTGATCTTCTGCCTGCTGACAAATGATCCTGCCTTCCCCACGAGCTGTGACTCCCAGGCCCATCCATCAGCTGCCCAGCCAGTGCAATCGGAGTTTAATGATGTCATGACAGGAGTGATTACAATTGTTAATTACCTTCCAGCCATCAGCAGCTTCTGCAGGTCTTCAGCCATGTGGCAGCTGCCACGGCCACCCTGTGCTTGTACAAACCTCTCCTGGCCTCATCGACCACCCTGCTGTATTCCCAAAGGCTCTGGGATATGAGAGTGGGCATTTCAAAGGAGGATTTCTAGGCACCAGTATGTCCCCAAGATCCTGGTACTCTGAAGGTCTGAATACCTTTCTCCCTGGTTTAATTTATAGAACCCACGCTATCAGGGTCCTGAAGGAAAACACCAACCACATCACTATCTGCTCACAGTCAGTGGTGTGGAGTCCCATACCAAGGTCAAGGGTGCAAGGCCTTATGCCAAGGCCACAGATGCAGAGCCCAGGACCAAGGTCAACTCTGGAACTGACTGAGCCTCATTGAGAACCATTGCCAAATGCCCCTCCGATCCTTACAGGCTGGCTCCCTGACCCCGTATCAGGTAAAAAGGACCCCCGGCACTCACTCCATAATGCCCTAACCAGTCACCTAATGCCACCTTTCCAGCAGGAATCCTCAGTTAAAACTGGCTTCTAACTCACAAAAAGACTCTCCCTGGTTGTCAGGAAGTCAGCCCACTGCATTTGCAGTGGGCCTCACCTTCTTTTCTCCCTTCAGTCAGCTTTCCCTGGTCTGTCAGGAGGTCAGCCCACTGTGCTCACAGCACTCAGATTATCTCTACTCTCTGTTCTTAATAAACTCTCCCTTTATGCAATGCTCTGTGTCTGGAAATTCTTTCTCAACCCATATCTGGACTGGGCTTCCACAAGTGGATCCTCCCCACCACAGCATAAAATCTAAATCCCTTAGCTTGGCACTTAAGATGTTCCACGAAGGACAGTGCCTGCCTTTCTCTAGTTGCACTTCCCACTACTCAGCTCCACACACCTCGTTGATAATAACAGGACTTCCAGCCACGCCTCCTACTTTCCCAACCCCAGGCCTTTGGCCACACCATCCCTCCCACCTGGAAAGCCCTTCACCCATGGCTCCATACATTCAACTTCTGCCTATTCTTCCATGCCTGCCTCAGGCTAACTCTGTAGGATATGGCCTAGAGCCTCCCTCCTACCCCAGGCTCCAATCCCAAGCAATTTTGGCCTCCCAGGATCTTCAGAAGCCCTTCACCTGACCCCCCTTTCTCACACATCAACTCCTCAGTTTAACAGGTCTGTGTCCATGTCCTCTCTCTCCCACAGCAGTGAGCTCCTTAGGGTAGGGCCTTAGCACCCAGCACAGGGCCTGGAGTGGAGCAAGGGGTCAGAATCAATGGACAAGCCTTGAGCTGGCCCAGGAGGGAGGAAGTAACAGTGGCCCTGAGAAGGAGACAGCATGTGCCATCGCTTCCTTCTGAAGGGACTGTGCCCACATCCAGGCCCTCACCAGCTATGCAGGAGTAATGGACTCCTCACTGGTCTCCCTGCAACCCACCTCCACCTCCAACAGCCAAAGCAAGCCTTCAGTTGTGAAGCAGATTCTGCTACTCCCTGGCTTAAAACCCTTAAACTCCTCGGAGGTAAGTCTGTTCGTTTAGCCTTCAAGGATCACCGTGGCCACAACACGTACTCTCGGTGCTTGTCTGAGCTCGCTGCCACCCCCTCCTCTGAAGGCTGCACCTCCACACACAGGCCTAGGCGATGACCGCCATGTCCGTACCTCACACCCTCTCCCAGTCACAGGTGCCAGGGCCTCAGTGGACCCACCTGGCCTAAGCTCAGTCAACTAGACTTTCTCTCTTTCCTGGGAACTGAAAGGTATATAAGTGCTTCGGAGCCATGAGGAGGTTATTGCCCACTTGGAGCCCAGAGAGGATGAATGAAGAGGAGGAGTATGAGGAAGGGGAAGAAGAGGGGCTCAGAGAGACAAAAAGGTACCAGGAGACTTTGGAGGTCACCCTCGTCCCTCCCTGAGACACCGTTCTGTTGGGTTCCAGGAGAGGCTCCCATCTCTTTATAAACACTGTCATTTTTTTCACGGTGGTTTCTGTCAAATGTGTCAAAGATGGAGGAAATTTTCTCGTCCAGACATGTACAGCTCAAAACAAACATCATATATCTTGGAATGAAATACTCTGAAAAGCTGTCTGGGGAGCAGTAAGGATGTGGGGGTGCAAGTGCCAAGGACTTGTCCACATTTCACAAGGCGGTGGGGAGGCTGCCCCCGAGCGGCAGGTGAGAGTGTCATGCTGCTTCTAGAAGCACTAGGGCTTCCAGAGGACCAACCTTCTCCATTTAACCCCAGCCCTGCCACTCACTCACGGTGTAAGACTGGACCAGTTCTCTCTGGCTTCACTTTCCTCATCTGTTAAACAGCCCTGCTCATAAAAACAGTGCCTACCTCAAGGGGTTTTTTTTTGTGTGTGTGTGTGGGGGGAGTTTCTTTTCTTTTTTTATTGGATTAAACAAGTTACTACATGGAAAGCACACAGTAGTGTCTGTTAAGGGCAAACACCAAATGTTAGCAAAAGTGGGAAAAGCCAAGGCTGTAAAGGGCCTGGAAGTTGTGAGATAAACTCTGATATGCAAATTTAAGCCAGGATCCCGGGCACAGGTGAATTTAAGAAAAAAAAGAATTTAAAGTAGATTATTCACCACTGCTTTCCCAGAGAGTCCTGGACACAAAGCAGCCCAAGTCCCTGCTGTCACAGAGCCTCCATTCTAGAAAGAGACAGGCAGTCAATAAGGTCCCTACAGATGATAGCTACAAAGACAAGGGCAGTATGGTATGAGGAGAGGGATGACTAGAGGGCTTCTCTGGACCAGACGGGGACTGAGAAAGGACCAACCGCTCCAGGCACCACCCGTGGAGAGAAGCCAGCAAGGAGGGAACACCAGTACCGAGGCTGGCGAAGGTGAGCAAGCTGTCCATGAGAGGGCAGATCCCTGAGCAGGCAGCTTTGAGCACGGATTCTGCCAGGCTCTCTGCTACAAAGCATGAATAGAAACAGCCTCGTCCATCTCTGCCTTAATCTTCAGTCTCTCCCATGTGCTCATGAACACCTTTGGGTGGTTCAGTTCTCTTTCAGGAAATAGAGGAGGTTCTGAATTCAGCAAGGAACAAATACTGAGACCACAGGGGTAGGTACTTCTCGGGGCAGGCCCCTCCAAGACTCTTCCTCAAAACTTAACCCTTCCTAAAAAGAGTCCACAAAACCCCACATTTACCCAGAGCCCAACTCTGGTTAACCTGCTGCAGAGGGGAAGCTGAGAGAATTCACCTCTGTCTTGTCTTCAGCAGGTCTGCTCCCTCAGTGACCCCTAGTGAGGAGAGGCAGGAGCACTGGTTTGGGAGTCCAGCAGACTGTCACTCTGCTCTGTCGCTTGCGCACTAGAAGCCTGGGCAAGTCTCAACTGCCCTGCTCCATAAAATCGGGGAGACAGCTCCTGGAGAGGATGAGCAATCCTTCCACGTGTTGCCAGAAGGTATCAATCTCAAGAGACCCATGCTAGTCTTCCCGTTTTCCGTCCAAGGGGACAGAGTCAGTGGGACAGCATCTTCTCCAATGTGAAGACCAATGATAGCTATGCCTTGATGAGTGCCTTCCGGGGGCCAGACACATGTGAAAGAAAAAAACAGCAATAAAGACTTTAAAATAAAAAAATGAACACCTAGTGGAACAGTTTTACACTGAGCAGGTCACAAATCTGGCACAGGCTCTGGGGAACTGCAACTTTGATGAGACAGAAAGGAATTTGACTTTTTAAAGCCAAATACCAAGCACTGTAGGCTTCCCAGGTGGCGTTAGTTGTAAAGAACCCACCTGCCAATGCAGGAGACGCTGGAGACACAGATTTGATCCCTGGCTCGAGAAGATCCCCTGGAGAAGGGAATGGCTAAGCACTCCAGTATTCTTGCCTGGAGAATTCTGTGGACAAAGGAGCCTGGCAGGCTACTGTCCATGGGGTCGCAAAGAGTCAGACATGACTGAGCGACTAACACACACCCACCCCAAGCATTGCCTGCCCTGAGTGAGGAAAGCAAAGCCTCTGAGCTGCCAGGGGCACCAGGCTCGTCAGCAGGCATTTGCTGCCTGTGAGGGCCCATCTCAGGAGCCCGGCGTCTGCTGTGCACATGGCATGCCGAGTCTGGGTTACATGGCCTAACAGGTCTGCCCCAGCATCAGCAGGCCAGGGGGTCGAGGCAAGGTGTACCACCTGGTACCCAGCTCTTCCTCCATTACCACTGCTCCAAGTGACCCCACAAAATACAGCTCCTTATCCCCATTTTAAAACGAGAAACTGAGGCCCAGAGAGTTTAGGGATTCCCCTGTCAAGGTCACTCAAGCCCAGCTCAGATTGGAACCTAGACCTGTCTGGTTGCAAAGGATGTAACTGTCACATCAAACCACGGAAATGCCATCTGGGGCACAATAAGCAGACTGCAGTCAGACTAAGCTCAGAATCCTCAGAACTTGGAGGAAGAGGGTCAGGCCAGAGGAACCAGGCCAGAATGCTGGAGCTGGGGTTCCCTCCCAGGCCCCTGGGGTTGCAGAGAGGCTGGGCCAGGGTGGTCCAGGGAGAAGTGTGGGATTACTCCCAGGCTGCACCGGCCTCCCGCCTCCCCTCAGCACGTCCCCAACTAGGGGATGATTTTTCAAACCAGACTTTCCAACATCACCCTTCCCTGGGCGGCCAGACACCCGGCCCCCACAGCCCGCCGCCAGCCAGCCTTGCCTCCCTCCTGGAGCGGCAGGAAGCCCGCAGCCGTTCTGCATACACCCCCTGGTGGAAACAGCTCATTACGAGACGGGGGAAATGTGCTAGAACATTAGCTTAATAAATCAAGCGCTCCCGGAGCCCTGCAGCCGCCGAGGCTCTGCAAGGCGGGGCCACGGCGCCCACCCCCGAGCTGGGCCTGGGGTAGGGGGCGGAGCCATCGTGGGGCCGTCACCCGGCTGCCGCTTCCCCTGCGGAGCCGAGAAGTCGGTGTGTGCAGCGGGCTTGGGAGACCAGGCCGCCCGGGGTTTGAATCCCGGGGCTGCCACTTGCTAACCTGCAACCCAGAACCAGGGAGGGCCTCCTGGAGCCTCTGTCTTCATCTAAACAACGAGGCTGTGCTCGCTTCGGCAGCACATATACTAAAATTGGAACAACGAGGCTGTGACGAGCCCTATCGATGGAGGGCCTCTCAGAGTGGTGCCCTCCACAACTCACTGCAGCTGCGTGAGATCCAAGAGGCCATTTCATTTTTCAGAATGGTGAGATTCAGAGCCTGTGGCTGGTTTATGTCCAGTCCTGCCAACCCTCTGCCCAAGGTCACTCCCATCCCCCTGGCGCCCACCTCTGTCCAGAGCAGGTACTCTGCAGTGAGGAGCCCTGCAAGGTAATCAGCCAGCCACCTCCCAGCTCCTCGCAATCCCAGACAAGGAAAATCCAGCCAGTGGTATAGGGACCGGGAGCCCCAGGTTTTTTCCTGCAGCCTGCTGCCCCTGTGTCTCTGATACACGCCAAAACCTTCTCTGCTGTCCCCCACCATACTGGCTGGCTGCAGCTAACTTCCCTCCCAGTCCTAGCTCAGACGTTAACCCACTTAGGGCCTGAAGAGAATCCCTCCCCTCCCTGGGCCTCAGTTTCCCTCTCTGTGTGAGACTTAGCCTAGAGGATCCTAAGAAGGTTCCTGCTTGCCACCCCGCCTCTCCTCCTTGCTGATCTAGGCAGGAAAGGGGCTGCACACCAGAGCTCCTTAGCAGAGAAAACCACTGTCCAGAGAGCTAATCCCTCCTGCTCTCTAGGGGGTGGAGAGAGGGCTAGAGAAAAAAAAATTAAATTACTAGACCATCTATTTGTCAACTCCTCCCTCCCCATTGACTTAATTTTTTTTCTCCAGCCAAACGTAGTCAGAGGAGGCAGGAGTGAGTCTGCAGCCCAACAGAGAGGGAGTAAGGGGAACTGCAACAGGGAATGGGAAGAAGCAGCCCCACATGGACACAGGGATAAACCTGTTGGATGCACATCAAGCCAGGAAGCCTCATCTGGGCCAAGAACAAACACACACCAAAAATGAGGAATAGATATTCCTCTGTGCCTAGCTCTGCCCAGGGACTCGGAGCAGCATCACTTCCTCCAGGAAACTTTCCCAGATCTCCCAGTATGGGTTAGGAGCCTTCTCTGGGTTCCCACAACCTCTTTGGTTCCCCCATAACACCATGCCGATATGGTGTGTTAACTTTCATTCATTTATACAATGAATATCTCTGGAGCATAGTATGTTCCAAGCTAACTGCTGGGAATAGAGCTAAAAACAAAAACTGTAGTCTACCAGGAAAGACTGATAAGAAGTATAAACCCATTTGGATTATCTGCTGCTGTGTAACAAATCATATCAAACCTTCCTGGCTTAAAATAACAGCAATCATTATCTTCCCTCTCTTAATTTCTGTGGACGAGGAATTTGGAAAGGGCACAGCTGGGCTGTTCTGGCTCAGGGTCCCTCGTGTGCTGTAGTTAGACAGCAGCTGGAGATGGAACAGCAGAGGGCTGAACAGCTGGTGGGTGGCCAGGCAACCTCTCATTTAGTCTCAGGACTTCACATGATCTCTCCACGTAGAGAGTGTGGGCTTCCTCACAGCATGGCAGTTTTAGGGTCGTCATGGCAGCTGGCTTGCACCACAATGAATTCTCCAAGAGAACCAAGCAGAGATGTTTCACATTTTTTTTAACCTAGCCTTAGTCATAAAAATAATGTCTCTTCTGCACACTCTTGGTCAAGGCAGCCATCAAGGTCCACCAAGTTTCAAAGAAAGGACACACAGACCCTATCTCTTGATTTGGTAGGAGGGTCAAAGTCATATTAAAAGAGGAGCATATGGGAAGGGGTTATATTAGTGGGACCACTTTTGGAAAACACAATCTGCTACAAAGCCCAATTTGATTTAAATAAGATCACCTCACACTCTCCATTGGGCTTCCCAGGTGGTGCAGTGGTAAAAAAAAAATCTGCCTGCCGATGCAGAAGACATGGGTTCAATCTCTGGGTTGGGAAGATCCCCTGGAGTAGGAAATGGCAACCCACTCCTGTATCCTTGCCTGGAGAATTCCATGAACAAGGGAGCCTGGCAGGCTATGGTCCATGAGATCACAAACAGAGCAACTGAGCTGAGGTAACACCCTCCATCCCCCCAGGAAGTCAACCCCTCCACATCTCACAGTTTTGCACGTTCCCCAGAGGCTGACTTACGTTTCATGATCACCTCTGACTCCAAACTCCTGCTTCCGCTGTATTTGCTCAATTTTCAGACTATCTCCCTGGTCTGTGGGTGCAGACTTTTGTCATAAGCATGAGATTTGGACAGAAACTCAATCCTTTGCCTGCATTTCCACAAAATACTCAGCTAATGGCAAATGAGGCTGTGGTGGACTCTGCTAAGAATTTAAGGAGGAGGAGGAGCAGCTCCAGTGACTTGAAATTGAATATTAGACATCCCTTCTCATAACTGAGATTTATGCTTGGTCTTCACCATACAGACTCACCCTATCTCTTATCTCCTCTCCCCTCTCCACTGCACCCCCCACCACCACCACCCACTGCACTGAGCTGCTTCTGGGATCTTAGTTCCCCCAAGCAGGGATTGAACCTGGGTCACAGTGGTGAAAGCTCTGAACCACCAGGGCCACCAGGGAACTCTCGTCTCCTCTCCCCTCTTTCACTTTTCTCTCTCTTTCCCAGCCCTTTCTCACAACTCTACCCCCTTCCCAAATTTTCCCCAGGTAAGCCAGCAGTTTTCCAAGACTCCTTGCCCTAAACTTGCCCCCCGGCATCCTTTTGGAGGCTCAAAGGGCTTTCCAATTTCAGAGACATCTTCCCTAGAAGGTAGGTGTGGATTCCGTGATGCAATGACGAATTTTTCCGCCATTACCCAAGCCAGGACCATCAAGTGGGACAGGGTCGCTAGTGGGGAGGGACTTTGTATGGACCATCGCATGTAATCTTTGGAATAACTCTCTCCGCCTAGTCTGCCTCCCTCACTGCACCATGAGCCCTTAGAAATCAGAGCAGCACGAGTCTGGGTCCTCGGAGCCCACTCAGGATAAGCACTCAGGAAAGACATGACATGACAGCAGTTCAAAGGCGATTCCATCAGGGACCGAGGGCAATGGTGTGTCAGAGCTCAGACCCTTGAAGACAACCTGCCTTCCCCATCCCCAGAGGTCAGACCTGCTCTGAGGCAGGTGCTGTAGGCGGTCCTCAGTGCTGATTGTGGACAGGAAGGCAGACCAGGAAACCCAGCAGAAAAATGTGCAAAGGACACAAGCAATTCCCCGAAGGAGAAGCCCCAGATGGCCAACAAGCCAAGTGCGTCAAGAGCTGTGTATATTCACCAACAATCTAAGAAACACAAAGAGTTGGCGCCTTACATTCATCATAGTGGCAAAAATTAGAACAATGGGTAATACTAAGTGCTGGCAGGCACGCGGGAGGTAAACGCTCTCACATGCTGCTGGCAGGTGCAAAGCGGTTCAGTCATCCTAGAAAGCAGGCTAACGAGAGTCAGTAAAATTAAGTAGATGTGTGTCCCATAAGGTAGCAGGGGTATCCTGGTGCACCCCTGGATATGACAGGGAAATTCTCACACAAGCCCGCAAGGGCACCCGTCCATGATGTGTACAAGGGTGCATGTCAAGAAATTATTTGTAAGAGGAAGAAATTCAAGGCAGGAAACTTCCCTGGTGGTCCAGTGGTTAAGAACCTCCCTCCCAAGTCAGGGGACACGGGCTTGATCCCTGGTCGGGAATAAGACTCACATGCTGCGAGGCAACTAAATCTGGGCTTCACAATGAAAACCTGTGCATGCGTGCCACATTGCTTCAGTTGGGTCTGACTCTGTGCAACCCTATGGACCATAGCCTGCCAGGCTCCTCTGTCCATCGGGACTCTTCAGGCAAGAATACTGGAGTGGGTTGCCATGCCCCCTTCCAAGGGATCTTCCTGACCCAGGGATTGAACCGGCATCTCTTATGTCTCCTGCATTAGCTGGTGGGCTCTTTACCTCTATCAACATCTGGGAAACCTAGTGAAGACCCAGCACAGCCAAAAAAAATTTAAATTTTTTTAACTAACAAGAAATTCAAGGCAGTGTATGTGTCCATCACTGGGGGAATAAATGAGCAAAATGGGGTGGATTGCGCTCAGAAATCCATAGCGTAAGAAGAGGAAACAAAGAGGCCTTCAAACATGCATTTCTGAATTTGTGTGGTGGTGCGGGAGTGGGGAGGGGGGGCGATGAAAAATACAGAACGAGATCTCTAGCACCCAAGACACCTCTACAAAGTTTACAAAGATACATGCATATTTAGGGTCATATATGGAATTCACTGGAGTGGGTCCTCATGGAAAGAAGAGATGGGAGAGGGGACTAAAAATAGGTGGGTGGTAAGAAGGGAAAAACCCTACACATGTAAGCCAGGCCTGGTATTCAGAGCTGTGTAATGTATCATCTCACTTCATCTTTGGAATATTCTATGAGGTAGGTACTATTAATAGCACCACTTTTTTCAGATGAGAAAACCAAGGCTTAGAGAGATAACTCTGTCCATGGGATTCTCCAGGCAAGAATACTGGAGTGGGTTGCCGTGCCCTCCTCCAGAGGATCTTCCTGACCCAGGAATAGAACCCATATCTCTTAAGTCTCCCAGCTCTGGCCCCTCCAAATCGAGCCTCACATGAACCAGCAACAAACATCCCTCACCCTCTTCCCCCAAGAATGGATTCATCCCTCTGAGAGAAGCTCATTTAGCATTCTCTAGAAGCCAATGGCTCGCATGCCCATACACTGAGTCCAGCTCTATCCAGGTGTTTGAAGCTCTCTACAACTGGACTCTGATCACCAAGGAGTCTCATCGATCATTATTTCCCTACTGATGCTGGCTCCACATCAGACCAAGTTTCTAGCATTGACATACCATGGCCTTCCACACCCACCATGAGTGCCTTCCCTCAGCTCCTTTCAGTCTATTCAGACATAAGGAGTATATGCTCTAGTAGCTTTCCAGTCTTTTTTATTTTTAAAAATTGATGTATAACTTACATATAAAGATCTTAACTTCAAAAAATTCATTGAGTTTTGACAAATGCCTTCATCAGTTTGATAGTCATTTCCCCTCCCTGAGTCACAGTTTCCCATCTACAAAATGAGGTAATGTCAACCTTATAGGGCTGTGGTAGGAGGTAAAAGTAATGTGACAAGTGGCCAGCACAGTGCCTGGCCCACAGCAGGCAAGTAGTTAACTATTCTTCACAAGTAGCCTGTATCCAGTTTTCAATCACAAAAATTTAAATGAGCATCTACTCTGTGCCCTGTGTACGTATGGCCTGAAGACTCAGGGAAAACCAAAAATGGAGGCTGCTAGCTTCCTACTGGGGCTTTCCGGGCAGCTCAGTGGTAAAAAACCCACCTGCAGACGCAGGAGAGGCAGGCTCCATCCCTGGGCTGGGAAGATCCCCTGGAGGAGGAAATGGCAACACACTCCAGTATTCTTGCCTGGAGAATCCCCATGAACAGAGGAGCCTGGCGTGCTGCAGTCCAGGGGGTTGCAAAGAGCTGGACACGACTGAGGACCCACACACACAGCCTCCTATGGATTTTTTTTTTTTTTTTGGCTGCATAGCATATAGGATCTTAGATCCTCAACCAGAGATTGAACCTGCATTGGAAGTATGGCGTCTTAACCACTGGGCCACCAGGGAAGTCCCTCTCCTAAGGATTATTAAACTATACTGAGACAGGTGCTGTGACAGAAGAAAGCACAAGGAACAGTGGAGTTTGAAAGGAGGAATCCAGGTCGCTTTGGGGATAAAAGAGGGCTTCCCAGAGGGAGTAATGCCTGAGAGGCATCTTGAAACAGTTAACAGTTGGACTTCCCTGGTGGTAGTGGTTAAGACTCTGCATTTCCACTGCATGGGACACAGGTTCGATACCTGATCAGGGAACTAGAATCCCAAATGCTGCACAGTAAAAAAAAAAAAAAGAAAGAAAAATTAACAGGTGAACGATAATAGGATTTCAGGCAGAGCAAATGGTGTGGGTACTGCTCTGACGGTTGGTGGGAACACAGTGTATCAGGGGAAATGCCGATAACTCAGTTGGCTGGAGTAATGGGAGTATGAGGGTTCTGCTGTGGTGAGTTGCAGAGGCCAGCAAGGGCCTTGAATGCCATGCAAAGCAGAGGGCTTGCCCCTCAGGACAGCAAGGAGCCAAGGAAGATGTTGAGAGCAGGAATTAACAGGCGTGTATTTTAGAACGTCCTCACTGGGACTTCCTCATTCTGCTTTGACCCGGTTTATTCTTTATCTACCTTAGTCTGCAAGCTCCTTGCAGTCCAGCCCAGGGCTCAGAAACCTCTCCAGGCTCCCCAGGGACTGTATGAGACCATCACAGCTCCTGAGGCCAGTACACAAGGACCACCGGGATCTGACTCCCTCTCCAGCCACATCTCTTCCCACTGTCCTCTCCCCTTACATTGCAGCCACGCCAGCTTCGGTGTCAGTAAAGGTCATGCTCCCTCATGTCTTGTGCTTGCCCCTGCTGTTGCCTATTCCTGCCGTTCCCTCTCCCTGAAGGAACTGTCTCCCCTTTAGCTCTGTTTATCTGGCTAATTCCTACTTCTCCCTTGGGACTCAGCACAAGCATCACCTCCTTCAGGGAGCCTTCCCTGATTTTCCCCCAGACTGGGTGACAGTTCTCTTAAGACACCATTCTGCCAGCCATCATTATACCACTATGCTTTCTGCAGGGAAGGCAGGTTCACCTCAGTATTTCCAAGCCCTGGCAGGACCTGACAGTGACAGCCTGTGCAAGTCTAAGGACAGGGCAGGCTCCGGAGGTCACATGTAGTATCGTCCGACTCTGTGACCCCAAGGACTCCTTTGTCCATGGGGATTCTCCAGGCAAGAATACTGGAGTAGATTGCCATGCCCTTCTCCAGGGGATCTTCCCAACCCTGGGATCGAACCCAGGTCTCCCGCATTGCAGGTGGATCTTTACCATCTGAGCCACCAGGATGCCCACATGCATGTATCACTAAGACACAAAGATGCATCTGATAGAAATAGAATGAGATGGTCAAGGTGGAAAGGCCTAGATCATGGAGGGTCTCACCAGCCTGCAGTTGATCCACAGGGCAGGGAAATGCAGGGCGCAGACAGAAGCAGTGGGGGAATATGTGCTTTGTGGTTCAGAAGGCTTGGTGGAGGGGCCAGTTTCAAGCCCCCTAGATACCAGCAGGCTGGCAGATTAAGATGGTGGCTAAGAGATGTGGAGAAGGGAACAACTGGAGAGATATTTAAGGGGAGAAAGGACCAGACTTGGTGCCTGATTGTTCGTGGGCAGCAAGGGAGAGGGAGGAGTGGAAACGACTCCCTGTGCAGCTCCTCGAATCTCTAGGGAGAGAGGAAGGAGGCCAGCAGCCAGCTCGGACACCAGTCACCTTGGACACAGATAACCTCTAGGGACTCTGCCCCAGCTGAGCCGAGCTGCTACCTCTGACAGTACCTCCCCAACAAACACACACACACACACACACACACACACACACACACACACCCACACGGGCGCGCACACACCCTGTTTTCCCAAGGGGTTGACTGGACGCTCTGCTGGCTCCTTGCCCACTGCTCCCTCCCGCAGTCTGCTCTGCGCCAGCCAGGAGGGGAGGGAAGGGGAGGGGCAGCCGCAGAAGCCCTGCCGGAAGGGAGGAAGGGCGGGCTCAAGAAGCCAGTCCAGCCGGCCCCGAACTGAGGAAAAAGGGAGAGCCGGGGAGAGAGGGTGCGACAGACAAAAGACAAGGAGAAGCAATATAGCAGCACTGAACACTGGAGATACAAGATGCTTTCGGTTACTCTTGCTTGCCCACTCCCCATTTTAGAGATGGGGAAACTGAGGCCGAGAGATAGCAACAGTTTAGGAAGCTACAACTCAGGTTTCAGCAGACTTCAACACTCTTCTGTTGGAGCCCCTGGGCCTGGAGCAGCCACTTCCACGCTAGTCTGGTAGGAATGGGTGTTGAGCACCACAGCCATCCCCCCAAATGAAGAGCTGGCCAGCTAGTTGAGTCTATGGTTCAAGTCCCTCCAAGTCCCCATAGTATAGAGAGCTGGACTGAAAGACAAGAGACTTGAGTTCTCACTCCGCTGTAGGACTGATTTTTCATCTGTAAATGTCCTATACTGCCTCTGATAAACCTCTCCACAAGGTTTACAAGAGCCACTAAGGGATGAAGGAAGACTTTGTGAATTCAAAAACGCCACCGGTCCCCAGAAGGATTGGGTGCAAAACCATGTCCCTGAGCAAATCGCTCCCCTCTCTGGGACTCAGTTTCCTCAGCTGCACAAAAAGGGTACCAGATTCATTGATCTTAAAAGGCCCATTCCACCACTGGAAGCCAGTAGGATGCACCCAGTCTGCCAAAGTTTTAGATTCTACAGCAACCACAAAACCTCACCATCGCATCTTCCCCGCCCCTAGAACGGGTGCTTGGAAGCCCTCTTCAGGCCCGTCACCGGTCACCGGGGGAGTTATTGCCACCCCTGCCCAGGTACCACTGACTCCGTCCTTAAGGCCCCTCGCCGCCCCGGCTGCAAACTTACTGCAGTGGCCCCTAGGGGGCAGTGTTGCCCCGAACTTGGGCCGCCGCAGCTGCTGCCCCCGCCCCAACGGGCGCCGGGAGAATACTTGAGTTCTGGGAATGTTTGACACCCCCGGACACACACACCGCCCCCCGCGGCCAGCCCCAGTCCCGGGGGCTCCCGCGCTGCTCACAGCCCGGGTGCGGACTTACTGCTAGCGCCCCCCCGCCCCCCCGCCATCTCTCCCAGCAAAATATTTCGCAAGGACAAGGCTTCTATTTTTGTTTTTTCGCAGGAGTAGGGAACAGGTATTCGTCTCAGGCTGCTCGCGCGGACTAGGATGTCTCTGTGTTCAGAGATCTGAGGGAGAAATCTGAGGGGAGAGGAGGCTTGTTTTCCCAAGAACCTGTCAGCTGTTTCCCCCGTCACTCCCGCATCCCTTTGATAAGGGGTTGGCGGGCATGCACCCCCGCACCTCCTCCTCCACGGGTCCCCCAACCAGCCAGGAAGCGCCCCGGGGTAGAGGGTGTGGGCTGCAGGGTCCGACCTCGCCTTCTCCAGCTCAAGCCCAGGCCCAGGCACCGGGGCACAGGGCGAGCTTGAGTGGCTGGGTTTGGGGGTGACTTCTGCTGTCTCCCCAGCCTCAGATGTGAGCAGCAGAGTCAGGGTGAAGACGGTAAAGGGGAAACGGAGGGAAAATCCCACTCAAGTTTGGTCCAACGGTTTAATGGAAGTGGGGGGAGTAGGAAGAATTTAAAAGCCCCGAACCCACAAAGCAGACTTTTTTTTTAAAAAAAATTATAATTGAAAACATCTCGGAGTAAGGGCCGCCAGGAGCGGGCCAGCTCCCCCCGCCCCATCCCCCTCTCCTGCTCCCCGGAGTCCGATGAAGTCATGATAAGTAGGCTGCAAAAAAAAAAAAAAAAAAAAGTGGGGGGGTGGTTTGCAGGGGCTGGGGCACAGGGGTCCCAGGCTGGGGCCCCGCGCGGACACAGTTTGGATACTATGGTTACGCGATCCGACCCAAACAGCGAAGGCGGACAACAATAGCGGCCGCCAGAGGAGGAAATTCCTTCGGGGTGGACGGCGCGGGGGGAGGGGCGCCTGGCTGGAACGCCGAGGCGGCGGCTCGGCCAATCAGCGCTCGGCCGCCGGCAGTTTCAAGGTGCCCCGCGCCGCGCGCCCCCGCCCCCCCGCGCGCTCCGCTTCGGCGCTGGAATTGCTGAGACGTTTCCCTGCACGCGCCCGGGTAACCCTGCGGGGGCTGCTGCTCAAGCCGACCCCCTCCCTAGCCCTTCTCTCCGCCCCCCGCCGGAGCCCACCGCCCCGGGAAGACTGAGTGTTCTGCTGCCTGAGTTGCTTGCACTTGAGGGAGATGGGGGGGGAAAACATCCCTCCAAACTACCCCTTTCTGTGGGGTTGGTTACTGCACAAGCCTGTTTTCTATTTTAAAGCATGTCTCAAGAAAAAAATGAGAGAGGGGAGAGAGAGAGAGAACAGGGAGAGCGAAGATCCACCCCAACTCAAGAAGCCTGGGAGGCTCTGACCCCTGCCTGCCTGGCCGCAGGGGCTGTTACATAATAAGTTGAGTTATTGATATTGGCGGCCCTGGCCGGGCATCTGGCATGCAGAGATCCAAGGGCAGAGCTGGCATTTAGAAAAGCCCCCCCTCCCTCTTTCAGTGACCGTTACCTGCTTTATAAAGGACCAGCGGAACCAGGGGCTCACCTCAGCCGGTGTCTGGGCAATTTACGTGGTGCCCATGGTGTGACCGTGCCCCCTGCTACCCCGACCTACCAGGGATTCTGTACCTAAGTCCTCCTCCTTCAGAATCCCCGGACTGGCTCTTTCCCTGTCGCCAGGCCCTCCACGGTGCCTCCTGCTTTCCTGCCAACTACCCAAAGCCGGCATCCTGGGCACTCAGAGCACCGAGCTGGTCCTGTTTCTTTTTAAAGCGGAACCAGGTTCCTGCTTTCTGGTGTCTCCTGAGCTCGGAACACCACTCTGAGGAGGAGTAGATAGCTCTCTTATTCATTGCCTACTGAGAGATTCACTTCTCTGGAAGGCTCTAACATTCAAAAAGTATTAGCTTCTCTCTCCACTCTTTCTCTCCCTCTCTTCATATATAATGGGGATAGCCCTAATTCTCCAGTTCCTCGTGTGTCTCTATAAATAAATAATGAGATTTTATTAATTATGCACGTATAGTATCTGCAAGCAGATTGCTCTGTCTCTTGATGCTTAATAATATTTTAAAAAAGGAAAAAACTTCCACACTGAAGCTGGATATTTGGGGTTTTTTCCTCTCCCTTCAAGCAAACAAAAACTTCAAGGGGCCATATGTCCTCCAAGGAGAGGCGAGGAAGGCAGAAAGTTGGGGAGTGCAAGAAAGGGAGGGATTAAAGGGGGTCTCTCTGCAGATTTTCAAGGCAACTAAAGGCAAATTTTGAGTAGCCTGCTTCATGTTTGTGATTGAGCTGCTGGTCTGAAAACATACCAAGGTTCACTTGGGCGTTTGTGTGTTAGGCGGGATGGGCAGCTGTTAATAGTAAACAGGAAACCAGCAAGAAGAGAGCTGGCCGCAGCCCAGTCCCTCTCTCAATTCCGCGCCCCTTCTCAGAGCCCCCAAACCCTTGAGCTCTCGAAACACACTTGGTTTCTGGGAACTGTGCATCAGTTAATTTCTGGGTGCCCAACACAACTCCTGGCACATAGTAAGAGTTCAAAAAACATTTGCACATTGAACAAATGGAGCATGGAGAACATATCCAGGGATGGGGAGTGGTTGCACAGTGGCCAGGGCTAGGTCTTGGGGCACTATGCCTTGAAGGCATAACCGTTGGGGCTTCAGTCCTCAGACAATGGGGGAGGGACTCACCCCTCCAATTTTGTAGTCCAGGAAGTGACAGAGCAGAGCTGAGCATTGAAAAACTAATCTGAGTGAGGGAGACCAGAGAGAGGTGCAGATACAGGAACCATCAGGCAGAGTCGGTATGGCCAGAGAGAAAAGGATACAGAGGTAGCCTCCTACCTTTAGCATGCGGAAATGAGGCAGTGGGAAGGGTCAGAGGTGAGCTTTGATTCAAAACGTTCTGGTTCCTGATCTGAATAGCAAGCCTAGGAAATAGAGATTTAAAGGGTGCAGACACGAAGTGTGAGGACTCCTGTAGAACAGGCTTCCCTGCAGCTCAGTTGGTAAAGAATCTGCCTGCAGTGCAGGACACCAGGGTTCAATTCCTGGGTTGGGAAGATCCCCTGGAGAAGGAAATGGCAACCCACTCCGATATTCTTGCCTGGAGAATCCCATGGACAGAGAAACCTGGAGGGCTATCGTCCATGGGGTCACAAGAGTCGGACACGACTTAGCGTCTAAACCACCACCACCAGAATAGGCACCTTAAACTGAAATTTTAAAAAGACAAAAAAAGAGATCCCAGAGGAGGCACACATCATTAACTGTCCATCAGATTGTCCAGGGAATTATCATTTGGGACCCAGAGATCCCAAGAGGATCAGGAGCTAATCGCGGGCGGAGGGTGGTCAGTTTCCACAGCAGGACCAGGTGCTAGCACACCACCCCACATCTTTTGCCGCCTCCTCAAGTTATTTGCACAACACCCGCCTTACAGGAGAGAAACAATTTTCTCACCCAGCCCAAAGCAGACCAAGCCTTCCGACAAAAGGGTTAATTAAACTGGGTATGTGTTGCGCAAGTTGAAAAAAATTTTTTTTTCAAGGAAGAAGTTCTGGATGCCATTTCTTCTGCCTGTGAGAGGTCTATATATCACCAAGGAGTTAAAACATAAAAATAAAATTGTGCTGGCTGAGGTTACCACAAAGCTATCAAGCTGGGTCTTGTTGCCGGAGTCCTGGCATCTGCTGTGTAATTTGGGGAGCACTTACTCTCCCAAATTGGGTGGGGGCGGCTGTCTGACTTCTCTCTTTGTATCCTCCTAATTAAAAGGGACCAGGATCCCTTACCACATGTGTTAAAGGACATCTCTTGTGCCAAGGAAAGGCAAGGAGATGAAGATGCCATGGGTACCCGGGATGCAGGGAGATGGTACCAGGATCCAGCATGAACCCTCCCTGCCACCCTCACCCCCACCCACACCTGATGTGTCATGACCTGCTCTGTGACCTGGGCAAAGTCCTCAGGTTTCCCAAAAGTCACAACAAGGAGGGGAGAGGAGGATGGTTGAAGATCAAGGATCCTTCTCACTCTCCGGTTCTAAGAAATGGGTCCAACTGGACCTCAGGCTATCTTCCCTCATGGTCTGTTGGGATGGAACCTCTGTCCCCCCTCCAGCAGCCAACATGCCTGTTGCCTGGCCCCCTAGTTCCAGTTGTGGGGCCAAGGTCCCAAAACACAAACCACCTTTAGACCACAAAGGTCCCCAGTTGTAGATATGCCCAAGCTCTGACAGTGCCTCCTACACACAAATGTAGCAAAACCCTAGGCTCAGACACCATCTAGGCTGACAGGCCACCAAGCCCAGCTCACCTGGGATGCACGTACGCCCTCTACAACATCCCAGGCTAGTGTCTGTCCAGCCTCTGCTCGAATGCCTCACCTGACCAGGAACTCACTATCACTTGTATACCCTGGCACAGGGTACCCTTACCACTTAACTGCTCCTGTCCACCAAGGTGTCCTGCTAATAGTTCAAAGCCAGCAGGTACCAGGATGGAACTCATAATGTCCTCGACAAACCTGGTACTCCTCCACTTCTCCCATGCATCCTGGCTCAGACAACTGACACCACAAGCGAAAAACTTAGGACTTCTTCCTGCTTTCTCACTCCCTCTCCAGTTGACCTCCTCATCCCTCTCCCTCATCCCCTCCGTCATCACTTGCCTGTGCAGTACATCTGTTCCTAGCTGGTCTCCCTGTCTCCTGATTAGTCCCATCCACATGACCCTCCATGCTGCCTACCAGAGGGCCCTTTCTAAACCCTTAACCTGAATATCACACTCCTCTGCTTATAAATAAATGATGACGCAAGTGGCCCACAGGACCACACTCCAAAATTCCTTACCACAGTATTCAAGGCTTTTCTCAGTCTGGTACAGACACAAAGCAATCCCATCGCGCACCTTCCTGGTAGACTTACTTCACCTTGCAGCCCCACAGAATGGCGTGCTGGTCCCTGAACGTACTTTGTCTTTCGTGCCTGTATCTTTGTCCGTGTAGTCCCTCCACCTAGGACACGCCTCTCAGCACTGAAGAAAGAGGTGGAAAGTACAGGGTCTCTGCTCTAGAGGAACTCACATTCGACAGTCGAGCCCATGAAACGTAGCTAATTCAGACTGAGGTGTGCAGTAAGTGCAAAACACACACCAGATTTCAAAAACTTAGTACAAAAATAATAATGTAAATTAGCTTGTTAATAATTTGTTTCTGTTGATTCCATGTTTACCATAATTTTGGTATCTTGGGTTTAATAAAATATATTAGTAAAAGTAATTCCATCTGTTTCTTTTTACTTCTTACAACCTGGCTACTAAAGAATGTAAGAAAGTACAGGCGTGCTCTCATTCGTGACTCCCTGGGTATGTCTGTGAGACAACGCAGCCAGGAGCACAGATGCAGAAACCGGTGGTTAGAGCAGTGATGTGGGGAACAGACGATGGGGGGAGACACAGAGTGCTAGAGGCCAAGGTGAAGGCGGCACCCCCTCTCCCCCATCTGAAGGTGGTGAGTTTAGGCTTGCCAGCATGGCCATGTCCCCAGACAGCACCTGGACCAGCTGGCACACAAGGGCAAGTGCTGGCGGACGTACGTGCAAACAGGGAGGTAAGGCGTGCATTCAGACCGCTCTCAGCTCCCTCCAGACACTTTTCTCTGGAAGCCATCCCCGACCACCCATTCCTGGGGCACAGCTCGGGTGAGTCCTCTTTGGGGGCTCTTAGAGCCCCTCGTCTTCCCGGTCACAGTACAGAGCAGTTGGCGCTGTCATCACCTTTGATGGTTGTGACCACCAACCCACCCCTTCCACC
>SJXQ01012018.1:327271-360543 GCA_006408695.1 Aepyceros melampus | reverse complement strand
GCCCACCCCATCCCACCCCACCCCAACCCTCCTCTGGACCTGAGGGCTGGGAGTGGTCCCTCACTTCCTCACAGTGGTGTCCCGGGGCTTGGCGCAGGTGGTACCTCACGGAATGTTTGTTGAAAGTTGAATGAATTCCTTCGTTCAACAAATATTCATTGACCCTGAGCGACCTTTCTAACTACATCCTTTGACAACCCCACACATCCTCAGAGGTGCCTTCCACCAGCCAACCAACTGTAGGAACCCATGTTGCTGCCCAGAACAGCTATCATGCTGGGTTTCACTGAGCCCTGCCTGGCCATAGTTACAGTACTTATGTAGGTTATCCCATTTCATTTTCTCCATAATCCTGCAAGATGGGTTCCACAGATCCCCATTTGTATACAGGCGAGGAACTTGAGTCTTGCAGAGATGAAGTGACTTGTCCAAGGTCAAGGTCACAAGGTAGGTCTGGATGGAGCTGACTTTCACAAATCCGTCCTCTAGTTGCCAGGCCTTTGGCCTAAGAGAGGGCTCCTGCAGGGTTTTCCCAGGGACCATCCCATTGAGTGCTCTTCAAGCTCTCCCCTCTCTTGCTTCCTCCTCCTTCTCCCTCTGTACCTCCAGCTGTGAGAGAGTTGAGTTTAATTCAGATGCTAGCAGTGGGGACGGCCCCTACCCCATACCCTTTGCAGGGGAAGTGCCTCCCCCCAAAGGCTGCCCAGGGCTGAACACCCCGCCCCCAGCTGAGGAAGGGAGGAGGGAGGGGAAGAGAAACCCACCGGGGCCTCTGGGGCACAGCCCTGAGGAGCCCCGGTGTTTGGTTTCAATTAGGAGGACAAATTCCAGGAAGCCAGGCCAGTGCTGAGGGGTGGAGGGTGCGCAGAGCAGGGCTCAGAATGAGGAGGCTTCTGGAATCTAGCCTTGGGAAGAGGCTCCCGTAGGGTGAGGGGCCCGCTGGGGAAGAAGCCTGGCCCCCAGGGCCCGGTTCGGGCCCCAGGCCACGTTTACCAACTTACTGCAGTGTGCTGTCAGGGGCAGGAGAACATGGGCCAGGTCCTGGCACCCAGGAGGCTCTCGTGGGCCCAGGAAGCGGGAACAACAGTGCTTATATTCGTGCTTATGCTTAAACTGCTCTACAAATCTCAGCTCTGGAGGTGGGGAAGGGTGCCCAGTGGTTGATGACACAATCTGCTGTGTGGCAAGCTGGGGGCTGGGTCCTGGGGCCCCAAGATGACTGAAGCTGAGAGCTCATGCACAGTCCAGGAGCGACAGGTATAAATAACTGCTATGCCACGTGGCCAACGTCAGAACAGCACCAAGAGCCAGGCTGTGGAGGCTCAGAGAAAAAGGAAAGATCCAAGAGGGAACGAGCTTCATGTGTCTTGCTGGTGCTGGTGTGCCCAGCCCCGAGCTTCATGCCTGCCACAGAGCTGGCACTGAATTCATGGGTGATGAACCCTTAGGGAAATGTCAGGGAAAGGGTCTTAAAAGAGGAGAGTGTCTAAGCCGGGTTTTTAGGAAATGAATCAAAGCTTGGAGACCAAGCAAGGAAAAAAAGGGCATTCCAAGCGAAGGAAACAGCTGATGCAGAGATGAGGCAGCACGGAGAGCGTGGCAGTGTTCGTTGATTCACTCATTCAACAAATATTGATGGCGTGTCTGTGATGCTCCGGGCACTGTGCTCCACAGATGGCTGTGGCTGGACTGGAAGGGAATGACTGGGAGGAGGAAGCAGGGGCCAGGCTTCTGGGTGGGAGGAGGGGTGGGCTTGTGCATTTTTGCAAGGGAGTCAGGACTCTGCACTGTCAGGTATGGATGGGTAGGGGGGACTGAAGGAGTTGTCTGGAGAAAATCATGGTAATATAGGACTCGAGTGTGGGAGGGGAGGGGGTCCTACCTCCCCTCAAGGCTTCAAGTGATGGTGGCACTCGCTCAGGCACAGCCAGGTACACAGCAGCAGAGGTGGGCCTCTGGGCTCACACAGCCCAGGGCTCAGCTCCTGTACCCGGTCTGGTCTCTCAGCTCTCCCCCAGTCCAGCCCCACCTTGGGTCAGAATCCGGGTCCTGGGCTCCAGGTGGCTACCTCGCTTTCTGAATGACCTTGGATACCTCTCCTCCTCTCTCTGGACAAAAGGCTTGGATTAAGGCAGAATCTTCCAAGCTGTGGGTCAAGTCCACTCCATGGGATGAGGGAATAAGGCCAGAGAGGGCGCAGACAGGGCCACAGACCATGGAACCTCAGCTCATCTCGGAAAATTAATTCTTTTTGATTCTTGCTTCTGGCTAAGTCAAAGAGAAGGAGAAAGACCCATTTTGAGGTTGGAATGTCTTTAAGACCTTTCTGATGCTTGCTAATCTCCCTTCATAGCAAAGAGAGAGGCCATTTAGCAAGCAAAAATTATCTAAGCAGAATTGCTTTGTTTTCACTGAATTACCTCTTGTATTTACCTCTTGTTTTTGGAAAGCCAAAACAGAGTACAAATACAGTTTCTTTTGTTAAAGTTTTTAAAAAGTGAGTTAACTTAAAAGCACTGAACAGATAAGGTTAGAGCAAAACTTTTGGAGGAAGTACAGATGACCAGGCTTTAAGGACTTCCTGGCTAGAGACCTCTTACTTCACTTCTAATATCAGCCATTTTTCTAGGAAACTAACTTGGAATTTAGGTGCTACAGCACATGGGATCCCCAACCAGGAATCAAACCAGAGCACCCTGCAGTGGAAACACAGAATCTTAACCACCAGGGAAGCCCCCTGTTTTTTTAAAAACGGGGAAAATGGAACTTCCCTGGTAGTCCAATGGTCAAGACTCAGAGCTCTCAATGCAGGGGCCACTGGTTCGCTCCCTGGTCTGGGAACTAAGATCTCACATGTCACATGTGCAGCCAAAAATAGAAAATAGAAAAATAAGAGGGAAACGGTAGAAATTCCCCTGGGTATTTCACAATAGAATTAACTCTATTTACCAAGGAATTTCCCTCAGCACACTTCAATGCCAGCTGCAACACTCTGGCCATGCCCTCCATGAAGGTGGGGATGAGGAAGGAACCCAGGCTGGGGTAGCCCACCCTGAGTCATTGTCATTTCCTTCTCCCGATTCTGGAGATGCTCTAAGGAGGAAACTGTCCTTCTGCGTGGACCATCCACCTGTCTGGTTCCTACTCCCCTCCTGGGGAGCCCTTTCTCAGTTCCTGTAGTCTCCCCCAATCTGAACCAGGGCCTCTTGCAGAAATCCAGTTTCCTTAGCCTCTCAGGCACCTTAAGGCATCATTGCCTGTATGTGCTGTCCCCATAGATGAGGAGGCAGTGCCTCTGTTATCTCCATCTGGTCAAAGCTGTGGCTTTTCCAGTGGTCATGTATGGATGTGAGAGTTGGACCATGGATGCTGAGCACTGAAGAATTGATGCTTTCAAACTGTGGTGCTGGAGAGGACTCTTCAGAGTCCCTTGGACAGCAAGGAGATCAAACCAGTCAATTCTTAAGGAAATCAACCCTGCATATTCATTGGACGGACTGATGCTGGAGCTAAAACTCCAATACTTTGGCCACCTGATGCAAAGAGCTAACTCACTGGAAAAGACCCGGATGTTGGGAAAGACTGAGGGCAGGAGGAGAAGGGGAACAGAGGATGAGATGGTTGGATGGCATCACTGACTCAATGGACATGAATTGGAGCAAACTCTGGGAGGCAGTGAAGGACAGGGAAGCCTGGTGTGCTGGGGTAACAAAGCGTTGGATATGGCTTAAAAGGCTGAACACCACCCGCCTAGCACCCAGCACAAGGTCTGCACAAACAGATGCTCACTAAACCTTTGCTGAACTGAAGAGGGTACTTTTCAGTGTGCATGATGCTGACATTAGTTCCAGTCTCTCTGGGACTTTTTATGGGATTACTTGTCCTCTGTTGAGTCTCCTGCAGGGAAAGTTGCCTGTGAAGAGTGGTGAGAAACAGGGGAAAGGCCAAGATGTAACATCAGACAGATGTGGGTTCAAATTCTGCTTTGCTGTTCAACCGATTGAGCTGAAGCAAAGTACTGTTAAAGGGGATCCTATCCCCACCACAGAGGAAGACAGGGCGTGATGACTAAAGGAGACAATGTGAGAGAGCTACATCCACACTTGCTGGGGTCAGGGACACACTTGCTTATTAAAACATGGAAGCGTTAGAACTGTAGAAAGTACAGAAAGCCCAGATGCTAGAGGAAAGGAACTCATACTACCCAAGGGACTGAAGCGGGGAAAGTTCTCTACTTGAGGGTCCTTTAGAGTCGGGCTTTGAAGGATGAACAGGAGTTACCCATAAACACTCAGAGGAAATTGAGATGAAAAGGCAGAAACTCATATAGGCAGAGAACTCCCAGCCTCTAAATGGAACTACAGCAAGAAGAATTTTAGTTAAGAAGGAAGGACTTCTCCCCGCCAGGGCTTGGGCACAATTCTAGTCTAGATTTGACTAAAGGTGTAACACGGCCCAAGAAGGGTCAAGAGCCCCTTTATCATAAGTCAAAGGCCAACTTGTCCATCGGCCTGTGGCAGAGCCACCTAATAACTTTGTCACTAAACATGCTTCCTCTGTGCTAGAAGGCAGTCCCTCCTTGAGTGAGGAGGGGAAGGAGCAGAAGGCTCCCCTCTGATTACTGGGTCTGTAGCCAAAAGGCTGGGCCTAGGGCCAAGCAGCCCCCTCCCCTCCCTCTCCCAGAGCCTGATCCCCACCCCGCCTGGCTCCTTCATTTCTCCCTGCAGCCTTGACCCAGGGCAGTGATACCAAACTGGAACATTGGCCCCTCTCCTGGGCTGGGGAGGGACAAATGGAGGCAGGGCCCGTTTTCTAGGTCAGAACTCCTTGCCCTCACCCTTCCTCCCCTAGCCCATGTTGTTCAAAACTAGACCTTGGGGAGAGAGGGGGACTGGAGAGTGTGGATGCTTTTGTGTGTGTGACTGAGTGGGTATGTCTGTGTGGAGAGAGAGAGAGAGGGAGGGAAAGAGAACTGGGAGTGTGTGAATGTGAGTGTGTGTGTGTGTGTGTGTGTTATGCGTGTGTGGAGAGAGAGTGACACAGAGAAAGGGGGGAGAGAGAACAGAGCCTGGGAGTGTATGAGTGTGTGTGTGTGTATGTGCACGTGCAGGAGAGAATGACAGAGAGGAGAGAGAACAGATCCTGGGAGTGTGTGTGTGGCTATATGACTGCGTGACTATGTGCAAGAGACTGGTGTGTGTGTGTGTGTGTGTGTGTGTGTGTGTGTTTGGGTGTGACTCCAGCAGTAAGCTGTACTTTAAAGGCACAGAACCCTGCCTCTGCCCAGCTCCCTTCCACCTCCACCCCTAACCTGAACCACCCCCCACCACCATCAGCTGGGAACCAGAGCCAGCCAGTCCCCAGTGACTCTTGCCTGAGGGAAGAGAAGCAAGCCAGCCCTCTAAACAGCCCCACATGTGTGTGCACGTGCAGAGAGAGAATGACAGAGAGGAGAGAGAACAGATCCTGGGAGTGTGTGTGTGGCTATATGACTGCGTGACTATGTGCAAGAGACTGGTGTGTGTGTGTGTGTGTGTGTGTGTGTGTGTGTTTGGGTGTGACTCCAGCAGTAAGCTGTACTTTAAAGGCACAGAACCCTGCCTCTGCCCAGCTCCCTTCCACCTCCACCCCTAACCTGAACCACCCCCCACCACCATCAGCTGGGAACCAGAGCCAGCCAGTCCCCAGTGACTCTTGCCTGAGGGAAGAGAAGCAAGCCAGCCCTCTAAACAGCCCCACTCTAGGCTGAGGCTTTGAGACCTCAGAAAGGGGTGCAAGAAAGGAGAGAGGGACTTTATTCCTAAGGAAAGTAGGGCCCCTCAGAAGATTGGGGGCTGGTGTGGGCGGGAGGCCCAGCTCTGGGCCAAGACTGCCTGGTCCAGGGTCCCAGCTCTTCGCTTACTTAGGGCGGGGTGGGTGGAAGGAGGCCACAACCTCCACACCTCCTTCGCAGGGCGGGGACTCAGAACAGAGCTGTGCAGCAGTCCCGGATGGAGGCCGTGCGGGTATGGGTCGTGGCAGGACACCGTGAGGTCTCTGGCGCAGATAAGGCTGGCTCTCGGGTCAGGCTGTCTTCCCGCCGTCTTAGCAGCTGGAGCCTGCAGAAGGGAGAGCAGGGGTGTTCGTTTTCTTCCCCCAGTAACCTGCCCCTCCTCCCACTCCTACACCCGATTTGGGCTCCCAGGCAGGAGGTGATGGGTGGAGCACCGAGAGGCTAAGACCAAGTTTCTCGTTCTGCCTTGGCCTTCAACTGGCTGTGTGACCCTGGACAGGTCGCCTACCCTCTCTGGGGAGCTGCTGCCCGTTCTGTATAATGCAAACACTGGGTTCAGAGACTACCAGCCCTTCTAGCTCTGACATCCCACATGATGGGCGTCATGAGATGAGAACATGCCTCCAGTGGAAGAGGTTGAGAAATTACCCAGCCCTGAATCCTCCCGACCCTATCCCCAGAGTCACAAAAATGTAGTGTGCGCTGATGTGTCCAGGAAAGTCTTCCTGGCCCATCTCTGCCGTGTCACAGGCGAGGAAACTGAGGCTGGGAGATGGAGGATGAACGTAATGATTTGCTTGAGCGAGATACAGAGGGACTGAGAGCCGAAGCCAGAACGGGAGCCTGGTCCTCTAGTCAAACGGGGTTCTTCTAGCTATTCCTAGAGCCCGAGTCACCAAAGGAGCAGCAGGAGCTGGGAGGCCGGGAGGAGGAGGACACGCTGGGGGCGCGCCCAGCGGCCGCGGCTCCCGCGGGCCCCTTCCGGCCCCTCCCCCAGTCCGCGCACCGTCCCGCCACCTGCTCCCCCGCCCGTAGGGGCGGGGCCGCCGCCCCCCGTCGCCATGGCAACGCGCGCCCCGGCCGGCCGCCCTGGCCTCCTTGCCTCGGCGCAGCCCATCTGGCCCCAAGCCCTACCCAGCTGTGCCGCCCGAGGCCCGGGCCGCAGGGGCCCTTTACAGTTCCCCAGGGGCCGGAGACCAGGGTTGGAGCACCAGGCTTCGGCCACCTACCCATCCCAGCACATGGGTTGGCTGCTGGATTCATCTTCCTGGGTCAGAGGCCACCCTGCCCTCTGGGATCTCACATTCTACAAAGAACCCGCCCCCAAAATGTGCACCCAGTGCGTAGGAGACAACCATAGGATTAGGACAGCTTTCTGCAGCCAGCCAGCCTGGGCTCAAATCCCCAAGTAGTGTGACACTAGTCAGTTTACTTAGCCTTTTCCCCATCTGAAAAATGGAAGTGATCATAGAACCTGCCTCATAGGGTGGTGTTGAGGGTTAAATGAATCAATAAAGAAAAATACATGGAGTCAGCACTCAATAAGGATAAGCTGTTATTATTACCGCAGGTAGCAAGCACAGCAAGAAAGCCGAAACCCAGAGTAAAGGCCTAACCCAGCCTGGAGGGCAGCAGGGGCAGCTTCCCAGAGGAGGCCATGCTGGTTGGAATCTTAGGAAGTAGCAGTTATCCAGGAAGCAAAAGGGAAGAGGGAAAAGCAGCATCTAAGACAGAAAGGTGAAAAAATAGCAAAGAGTTGGGGGGAGGGGAACATTATGAAGCCCCTCAGTGTTGCTGGAGAGTATAGAAGAGCTTGGCGGACTTCCCTGGTGGTCCAGTGGTCAAGAATCCACTGGCCAATGTAGGGGACGTGAGTTTAACCCTCCGTCTGGGAAGATCCAACATGCCTCAGGGCAACTAAGCCCATGAGTGAAACTAGTGAGCCCAACTACCCTAGAGCCTATACTCTGCAACAAGAGAAGCCACTGCAATGAGTAGCCCCAAGTCCAGGCAACTGGAGAAAGTCTGAGCACAGAAACACCCAGCACAGCCAAAAAGAAATACATAAATTTAAAAACATAAAAGTAAAATTGTTTTTAAAAAAGGAAGAAGAACTTGGCTTTTAGTCTAAGGGCACTGAGACAGGAACCACTGAAGAGTCTGAACAGAGGCAGGAGATGTCCCTTATTTCCTAGACATCATTTTGGCTGCCATACATCCAATGGCTTGGAGGGGTTAGTGGTCTTTTTGAGAGATGGTGGGGTCTGAACAAGGGGAGATGTAAGGTCAGTGGAAGATGGGGACCGATTCATGGCTATTAGGAAGCAGATGTGACAGGACGGTGACCTGTGCATCAGAAGTGGCTAGAGAGGGCAGAGTTAAAGATGGCCATGAACACGCAGGTGGTTGCTTTGGGTACTGGAAGAGCAGCAGGGCCAGAAGAGGGACAAAGGTGGGGTTGGGGGTGGGAAGAGGATGGGCTGTGAGTGTGGACCAAGGGTGAAGGAGGTGCTGCCCAGCTTGCCCAGCTTGGGAACACTTTGGAGCCTAGAGACCAGGCTACAGAGACCAGCATGGGAGACATTGGTGCCTGGATGATAACTAATCCTACAGGGGCCTGAGAGAAGCCCAGAATCTTCTGGGCTAGGGACCCTCACCAGGCCATATCCTCTCATACAGAGAAGAGGACTTTTGTTCCATGATTGAATTCTAAGCTTCTCTTCCCAGGGCCAAGCAGAATCTGTCCAAAAGAAATTCAAGAATTTTGACCCAAGTGCTAGAGTGCCATTATCTCTTTCTGAGGTTGTGGGGTTTGGGAGGGACTGGAGAGTCCAAGGAGCTAGTCCCAGCTCTGTTGTATAGCAGCTGTGAGGTCATGGCGAGTCTCCTTGCCAGCCTCAGTTTCCTCCTCGCCATCTCCCTTGCAGGGTGACTGTGAGAATTAAACAGGTTTCTGGACACAAAGCTCCCAGCATGGCCTCTGGCCATCTTTGTTAAATATGCAAACTCTAGGATCTTCGCCAAGACCCAGGAATATGAATGTACACGGTAGGGTGTCTGGGGTTGGTCTGGGAATCTGCAAGCAAAACTGACCCATCATTGAATCAGAGTTACTACCACCAGGGATTTCCCTGGCAATGGTCGTGCCATAGGACAGTCCACCCCTAACATTTGTGGCCTGGGGCAAGAGCTCAAATGGCATGCCACCTGCCAGGTTCCTCCTCTCCCCGCCTGCTTCCTCCCTACAGCAAGAGTCCCTGTTTGCAGACATGGGGACTCAGCCCTATGTCCCAAATTCCCAGGTGCACCTCCCCTCCACCCCCCCCACCAAACAGTTCCCTTGTCCACCCATCAGGTCTAGGGTTGCACACACCTGCAGCACAGTCCACTGGGAGGACAGACCTAGGTCCTGGGATTGGGCTCAGGACCCTTTGGGCAGGGAATTCCAGATTCCATTGCTTGGAGTGTGATCTAGAATAAGCTTGGGCTCCAGGGGGGCATGTCCCCTTGGCCTCATGTACACCTTACTTTGTAGGGGGGAGTGGGGCTGGAGGCGGGCAGAGGGGACCCATATATAACAGAATTCACAGCAGAGACCCAGCTGCCCAGGTCTGTGGTTCTCCTGCCTCAATTTCTATCAGCCTTTCCCACCAGGCCCTCTGACCATCCCAGTGGATCCTAAAAGCTATATCACGGAGGCTGCAGTCATTTGTCCATCTGCCTACTCCCTGCCCAGCTGAGGTCATCTCAGACTTTACCTCCAGCCTCTGCTGGCCCTGAGAAGTACGGGGTTCTGAAACCTCCCACAAAGCTACCCCGTGGGTCATCACAGCTCATGCATGAGCTGGGCTTGTCTTGGGAGGTTCTATTATTGTTCTTTAAAAATGAGGAAACAGAGGCTCAGAGAAGGCAAAGGAGGAACTGATATTACAGAGCATCTGCTGAATGCCAAGCATGAGGTAGGTGTTTTATAAGACGTGACCACCTAATACCTCTGTCAGGATTATCCCCAATTTACAAGTGAGGACACTGTGACTCAGGGAAAGAGAAGTAACCGGCCCCTGGGCCCTCCATTTGGTAGGAGGCAGAGTCAGAATTCAGACTCAGCTGGTCAGACCCCCAGGCCCAGACCTCCTTGATGCATAGTAGATGGTGGTGGTTTAGTCACTAAGTCGTGTCCGACTTTTGTGACCCCGTGGACTGTAGCCCGCCAGGCTCCTCTGTCCATGGGATTTCCCAGGCAAGAATGCTGGAGTGGGTGCCATTTCTTCCTCCAGGGGGTCTTCCCGACCCAGGGATCGAACCTGGGTCTCCTGCATTGCAGGCCGGTTCTTTACGGACTGAGCCACCAGGGGAGCCCAGGATGCACAGTAGGCCTTCAGTAAATCTTGCCAAAAGGAGCTAAGGTTGAAACCCGGGGCCTACACAGTCTCCTGTGAGGTCCACGGAATGTGAGGAATGTCCACCCCCAGGGCCGGGCCCTGGGCAAGGTGACCTTTGGGGAGATAAAGTTGAATTCCGATGCTCAGAAGGAGACTGCCAGGGGCAGAGCTGGGGTGGTACTGCCAGGGACTGGGGCCAGCTGCAGCCAGGCACCGGCTCCCAGAGCCAGTCCTTCCAACTAGGCCGTGTGATGGGGGCAGCACCCCACCCACCTTACCTCTGTTGTTCCCTAGTAGGAATCTCCTTTCCCCCACTTTGCAAATGACACCTCAGCCGCAACGCCTCTAACCCAGTCCCCAGCTGTCACCTGACACTTCTCCTCGGAAGGCCCTGGAGAATCTCAGCCATAACTGTTCATAACTAAACTCACCATACTCCCTGACTGCATCCTGCCATCCTCCCTGGGAATGCCAGCTCCATGCCCCAACATGGTTGCCAGGGCAGAGCTGCCAGATATAGCAAATAAAAATATAGGACTCAGGTATATGTACACAATGGAATATTACTCAGCCATAAAAAGGAACGTATTTGAGTCAGTTCTAATGAGGTGGATGAACCTAGAACCTATTATACAGAGTGAAGTGTGTCAGAAGGAAAAAGATAAATACCATATTCTAACACATATATACAGAATCTAGAAAAATGGTACTGAAGAATTTATGGAGAAACAGACATAGAGAATAGACTTACAGATATAGGGAGAGGGGAGGAGAGGGTGAGATGTATGGAAAGAGTAACATGGAAACTTACATTACCGTGTGTAAAATAGATATTCAACTGGAATTTGCTGTATGGCTCAGGAAACTCAAACAGAGGCTCTGTATCAACCTAGAGGGATGGGATGGGGAGGGAAATGGGAGGGAGGTTCAAAAGGGAGGGGATATATGTATACCTATGGCTAATTCATGTTGAGGTTTGACAGAAAACAGCAAAATTCTATAAAGCAATTATTCTTCAATAAAAAATAAGTGAAAAATATAGGACTCAGTTAAATTAGAATTTCAGATAAACAATGTATAATCTTTTTCATGTATGTTCCAAATATTGCATGGGACATACCTATACTAGAAACAAATTATTTGTTTTTTATCTGAAATTTAACATTACCAGGCATCTTGTATTTTACCTGGCAACCCTAAGTCCATGTGCAGTTCACCACTTAAAACTCTTCAGTAGTATCCCGGGGGCAGAGAATGGAGAAAACTCCCATGTTTGAAGCACTCTTCCCTCAGTGGTCCTTGAAATCACCTCCTCAGGAAGCCTTCCAAAGAGCCATAGTCTGTGTCAGGGACTGCTCTGTGAAATTCAAGTCCATTCATACTTCCCTTATCAGAACTTTAAGTGCCCTTTCTCTCATCAGTAGAAGGTCCATGAGACCAGCATCCATGAGACCACCTTGTTCCCAGCCCTTAGCACCATGCACAGTACCTAGAATAACTGCTCTGGAACCCTGGCTAAGCCCCTTGCCTCCTCTGTCTCTCTGTTCAGAAGAGACAGGTTCATCTAAAATGGCCTGTGAGGCTCCACCCAGCTCTGATGCCAGCCTGTTTCAGCCAGATCCTGCACTTTGACCCTGGAGATCACTGGCAGGGGTGGTGTAGGGGAGAACTCTGAACTCAGCTTGGAAGACATGAAGACCAGCCCCAGCTCTGCCAGTCTGTGACCTCAGGCAAGTTCCCCACCCTCTCTCAGCCTGACTTTTCTCCTCTGCCAGGCTCTGTACAGGGGAGGGGAGGGATCACGCGGCTTGCTCAAAAGGTTGTTGGGAGGTTGAAGTCAGAGAGGCAAAGCCTGCATCAGGGAGCCGAGCTGGCACTTTGGAGGCCCTCAAAGAACACTGGATTCCTCCCTGCTCTTCCCTTTCAACTGGAAGATCTAAATGCCCAGGAGGGACTCAGGCAGTGGGGGCTGCAAGAGCTCCAGGGGAGGCGGGAGGGAGAAGCTGGGCTGGGAGCATTCAGGCAAGACTTTAAATCTGGTCTTCAATTTATTTATTTATTTATTTTTAAAGGGCCTGAGCATCTTCCCTGAGAGACTTAAGAATCAATCCAGCCTTAGCAGAGGGGGACAACTTGAAGTCAATCATCTCCCACTCCTTTGTAGCAGGGTAATTTTTCAGCCTAAGTGGAGGGCAGGGAACGTGTGGATGTAGGGGGAACTCATTCGAGAGACCTGGATCCAAGGAGAAAGACACCAAGGTGGGGGGCTTGTGCAGCCTTAGAGCTCCCATAATCTTGTCCAGATTCCCCAGCCCACCCCAAATAAATATGCAGCTCCGTGAGAACACTCACTGGCTTCAAGACAAGCTCATCCCCCACCCTCATTCCAGTCCCCTTTCCAGAGGCAGCAGGCCCATGAGGTGGGGAATTCCTGGCAGGCCCCGGGGCCACCCAACTCTGTGACCCGTTCTTCCAGTGCTTGGACAGGGCCTTCCCAAGGAGAGTGGGGCAAGGAAGGGCACACTCCTTTCCCAGACAGTCTGGGGTTCCTGAGGGGCCTGGTGAGACAGCAGTGAGTAACTCAAGAGCTATGAGCCCCCAGGAAATGAATTCTTGCCTGTGAAAAGGAATCTTGAGACAAGGCTCTCTCAAACCACCTCCTTCTCCTCCCCCTGCTCCTCTCGGTCCCCTCTCCTGCCTCCTTCCTCCTCTAGCTTCCCTGCCTGGCTCTCCCAGCCTCTGCTGAACTAGCTTCCTGTGGTCCATCAATCAGGTCTGATCTGATCTCAAGACCAAAGAGGCAAGAGGAGGCAGGGAGAGAGGAAGAAAGGAAACAAAGGAGGGAGCTCGCCTTCAGTGAGCCCCTGGGTCAGCACAGCTCACCATTGCTTCTGCGGTCTCTAGGGCCCCAGCCATCCCGCAGGGCAGAATCTACTTTTCAGGGGACCAAACTCAGCCTTAAAGAGTGTAGACACCGTGACAGACACACAGGCGGTACAGAGTCCACTCTTACCCTAGGGCTCCAAGGTACAATCCGGGGGCTTCAGCTGGCCCCAAGGAGGCAAGGCTCCCACCTTCTGAGGTTGGGAGCCTTAGTTCTTCGGGGTCTGAAGCCAGTCAGAGCTGGTAGGAGGATGAGGCTGCCAGTCCCTGTCCCAGGCATGCTCAGTGACCTGAGGCAAGTCACTTCACCTTTCAGATGATCCCTTTGTCCAGTTAAAATCTGTCCTGGAGTGACCTTTGCCCTCAGGGGAAAGGGGACAGGTTCCAGGGCTTGATTTCAAATCCTGGTGCTGCTCTTGCCTAGAGTGAGCGGGGACAGCCACTGCCCTCCTGGAGGGTCACTTTCCACCCCTGTAGATGGGGTGATGAGGCCCTCGCAGGGGGCTTGGGGAAGGCTGGGAGTGCACAGTGCTCAGCACCACTGAGGGCTCTGCAGCTGGTGAGTGAGGGGAGAACCCACTGAGAAAGCCTCGTGACCATGATCCAGACCTACCAGGTTCCTGCCTCCCTGCTGTGGGACCAGGCAAGTGGCTTTCCTGCAACAGGAGGCCAAGGCACTCTCGGACCTGGGAGGGCAAACTAGACTCATTTGTCTGACCTACAGAGGAGACCCCTGTCTACCCAGTCCTGACCTGGACAGGTCCATCCAGCTCTGTTTCTCCCCTTGCCGGTCAGGCTCTAGCCCCACCCTGCCCCAGAACAAAAGGGACGTTTGACATTCTTTGTCCTGAGCAGACTCATTCTCTGAGTGTTGGACCTACCAGGCCTTGCAGCTAGGACCTGCCACCAAGCCCTGCTTCAAGTCCCCCACCTCCACCCTGCCCCCACCCAGTCCTGGCCCAGCTCTCCCACGAGCCTGGAAGAGAGGGAGGGAGGCGTCTTAAAGGAGCAGTCTGCTCTCAGAAAATATTCCCCACCCCCACCATCGGAACTAGCAGGAAGGAAACCAGGCGGGGGAGGGGGGCGGGAGAGGTGTCCACGGAGACTACAGGCATGTGACTTGTTTGGGACTGGAGGGGCGTTAAAGTGGGGCTACAACTTACTCTTCTCCTGGCTCCCACCTAAGGGCTCTTTTCAGTTTTTTTAGTGTCTTTTAAAGGAACTGGTCCCAACTCTGCCTTGATTTGCTGTGTGACCTTGGGTGAGCTCCTTTCCCTCTCTGTGCCTTAGTCTCCCTTGTATAAAAGAAGAGGAGAAACAGGTATGAGATTTCTGAGCCAAACGCTGGTGAGGTGCTGGGATACCAGAGACGTCCTGCCCCCAGAATCTCGTCCTAGGTTTCCATGAAGATTCCACCAGGAAAAAGCCACGAAATGACTCTTAACGTAAAAGGAATATGTTTCTGTGAAAGTAGGACCCCTAAGTGGTAGAGGAGTATAGCCTCTCTTCCCTCCAATTGATAGTCTTAAACAATGTCCAAAGCTTCCCCCTCTTCACCCATTGATAGGCTTTTGAGACAAACAAACTGAGTAGTGTTCTCATTGTACAGAAAATAAGGCTACAGGCACGCTGAGGACAGGCCCTGACCCGCCCTGGGAGCTGGTGTCTGGAAAATGATGCCTAAGCACTGAGCCAAATGGGGAAAGATGGGCGATGGGTCATTTGGTTGAGGGACCCAACAAGCAAGGGAAAAGCACTGATACGTCACTGTGCTCTGGTTCCTTTGGCTGGAGCTTGGGGTATGCTGGAGGGGAGCAGAGAGGGGAGGCCGGAAGGTCTTGGTTGCCTGACTGAGGAGTTTGTCCTCTGGGTGCCAAGTAGCTAAGGGGAGATTTTAGGCAGTATTCCTTCGCTACTGCTGTACTGAAGGGACTGAATGGTGGGGGCCCAGACAGAGACCAAGGGCCAGCTGTACACATAGGTACCTTCTGACAAAGGGGCCCGTGGAGCCATGGGGGAGGGGCAACAGAGCAATTCCTCCCGGGAAAGAGGGGAAGTGAGCGGGGAGATGAAGCAGGGGAGAGGAAATGAAAGATTAAGTGCATAAAGGCCATAAAGCTCAGAACCGTCCAGGCTGGATGGATTCCCAGTTTATAGATACACTTATGTTCAAGGATGCCCAGCCAGGCCTGATGCGCCCGCAAAAGCAGCCCCCCGGGGAGGCCAGGGGACCCTGGGCTAGAGGAGACCCTTCCGGCCACCGCTCCTCTCTTGCCCCCTCCCCTTCACTTACCCCCAGCTCCTCAGGGCTGGCTGACAGCCCAGCTGGAAGCAATTGTGGGAGTCTCCAGCCTGGAGAGCTGCATCCCACAAAGGGCCCTGGTAAATAGCAGCCCGCACCCCAGACGGCCTGCAGCCCCCTCCCCCTCTGCAGCCCCCTGCCCGGAAATTTGAAACAACTGCTCTACACAGTCTTAAATCCTCCAGGAAAGAGCAGGAAGGGGTTGGCAGGCGGGAAAATGCGGCTGGCCAGGGTCCTCCCTGGAACTCCCTCTTTCCCTTCTCCCACCCTGAATTCCCCTGAAAGACTTCCTCCCACCTGCTCCCCCCAAAGTCTTGCCATGGGGTCCCCAGCTCCCTGACTTCCTATGCCGGTATTCACTGCAAGGCATCACAGCTGCAGTCTGTTGGAAACATCAAGTGGGCGGTGAGCACCCAGAGCGCAGAACAGTCTGCTTGCTTGGCCCGGGGAACTGGGTCTGCCACAGAGCAAATGCGCAATATATACATGAAGAATGAACAGATGAAGCCACATGTGACCCTGAGCCACTGCTTGGCTCTTTTGAACTCAGTTTCCTCATCTATTAAATGGGCGCAATAACTTTTTCACCTAGTCTACTTTGTGCAAGTATTTTATGAACTGCGAAGCTGATAAGTCACAATGATTCAATTTCTGCCTTCCTGGTCTTAACTTGCTCATCTGTAAAATGAGGGCCTGAGTTAAGTCCTAGCTAGGGGCTGTTCTAGCTTTGATATGCTATTCCGAGACTTTAGCCAGTAGCGAGGATGTTCCTTAAATATCACCTGGGTGGTAGGGGGACGGCAGCAGGTGAGGTAACAGGGAAAGAGCCCTGACTAGGGTTTGCTGCTGCTGTGCTGCGCTCAGTCGTGTCTGACTCTTTAGGACCCCATGGACTGTAGCCCGCCAGGCTCCTCTGTCGGTGAGATTCTCCAGGCAATAATGCTGGAGTGGGTTGCCATTTCCTCCTCCAGCGGATCTTCCCATCCCAGGGATGGAACCCACGTCTCCTGCATCTCTTCTGCCTAGAGTTTAGAAGGCCACTATTTTAGTTCCTGCTTGGCCCCTGACTTGCTGTGTGATCTTCTCTGGGCCTTCGTTTACTTCTCTGTAAAATGGGAGTGGGTGGACACAGGATGCCTGAAGGGACCTCTTGCTTTCAAGTTCTGTGTTGACAGGCTGTTATCCAGAGGACACATGTGACCCCGATGGAGGAGCCACTGATGGGCTTTCAGTAGGAAGCGGCATATGCTAGGAGTTGCATTTCAGGACACTCTGGCAGTGGCATGGCGTGAGGGCAGAAGGGTGAGGAGTCGAGGCTGGAGAGCCAGAAGGGGGCTGCTGTCTTTGCAGAGGCAGCTGAAGATAGCAGCCTCCACATCTTACTTCACACCATGCCTGACCCTCGGCTGCCCTGCCTCTTTCCAATATCTCCTGCTTTTTAAAACTCACCCGTCTTTAAGACACAGTTCAGAGACCACCTTGTCTATGAGGGCTTCTCAGGTTATTGGTGATGCAGATAGTGAGCTCTTCCCCTGTCATCTAGTTTCCTAGCTCTGTGTACCTTCATCACAGAACCAGTTTGAATTACGAGTGTGTGTGTGTGTGTGCATGCATGTGTGTGTACTCTCACCTGGGCTGTGAACTCCTGAGGTCAGGGCGGGTGCCCCGCTCCTCCCCATACCATCTCTTATACCCATCACATGGCCTGACCCAGAGGAGGTGCTCAGTACACAGAGGACTGATGTATGCAGGGGACTGATGCCAGAGCACCCTGCTCCTTGAGTCCATACAGTGTAGGAGACTGGGCTCCAGCCTCAGTTTAACTGCTAAGAGCCCTGTGACCATGGGCGAGTCACTTCTCCTCTCTGAATAAAGGTCCTTTTTGGTCTCATGGGAAGTATCTCCATTATTCATTCTCAAGTCAGCACTCCCTTCCTGTGGCCTGGGTCACTGTGAGCTGCTACAAGTATAACTCCCATTGGAACCTGAGCTCACTGAGAACCTCACTCCTGGGTCTTGCACAGTGCTATCTGCTCAAGGGGCGCTTGACAGATCTGTATAGATGTCCACTCCTTGGTCCTAGAGAGTGCGTATAGGAGCTCCATAAACAGTGATGTAAGATCAAATGTGCACCTTTGCAAGAGGCCAGGAGCTTTCACTGCCTAAGCCTTGCCACAGTCCTGCCTCTGTCCGCCTGCCCACCCTCTTGCCCTGCCATCCTTCTGGGGCTAGTCTGGCCTCCCCTGAGAAGTGTGGGGAAGGGTGCTGTCAGCAGATGGATCTTTAGCCAGCACTGCTCTGCCCCAGGCAAGCCCTGCTCGAATCTCAGCCAGAGTCCCCCTCCCACTCCCCCGCCCCCATGGGCTGGGACAGACCTCAGCCAGCAGGCCTCCCAGCTTTGATCAATACAGGGCAAGCAGCCAAGGCGGCTGCAGGCTCCATCCTCCCAGGAGGCCCCAGCTCAGCCCAGGTCACATGGGGGAGGGGGCTGCAGCCTGGCTCAGGGACTCTGGGGGTGGGGCGGGGCAGGGGAAAGTAGGAAAGGCAGGCATCACTCACAGAGTCATTCATTCCTTCACCCACTCACTTCTCTGCCCACAGATGTTCAATCCACAAATATTTAGTGAGTATCAACTATGCACCGGGCACTGTCATCAGCTCTGGGGACAATGTGAGGAAAAGACAGCAGCTCTTGTGGAAATGAGTGTTCTAATGGGGAGGAGGATGAACAAAAATAAGTTTCAAAATGTGATAAAAATAAAATATGATAGGGTGACAGATTGGGGCAGCATTCCTCCCACCTGGGCTGTGAACTCCTGAGTGTGTGTGTTCAGTCACTGAGTCGTATCTGACTCTTTTCAGCCCCATGGACTGCAGTAGGCCAGGCTACTCTGTCCTTCACTATCTCCAGGAGTTTGCTCAGATTCATGTCCATTGTGTCAGTGATGCCATCCAACCATCTCATCCTCTGCTGCTCCCTTCTTCTTTTGCCTTCAATCTTTCCCAGCATCAGGGTCTTTTCTAATGAGTCGGCTCTTCGCATCAGGTGGCCAGAATATTGGAGCTTCAGCTTCAGCATTAGTCCTTCCAGTGAATATTCAGGGTTGATTTCCTTTAGGATTGACTGGTTGGATCTACTTGCAGTCCAAGGGACTCTCAAGAGTTTTCTCCAGCACCAGAACTCAAAAGCATCAATTCTTCAGTGCTCAGCCTTTATTATGGTCCAGCTCTCACATCCAGGGAGGGTGCTTCTCTGAGACCTGGAATGATGATGAGATCCCACAGGTGGCTCAGATCAGGAAGCAGATGCTGAGATGGAAATTTGTATGCAGGCAGTTTGTTGGGTTGCTCACGGGCTCACAGGACACCTATGGGCCAGGGAGAGAGGCAGCCTGGAGTAGAAGGAGAAGTGGGGTTATGCTACAGTCACAGCAGAGGCCTCAGCTCAACCCCACGAACCAAGAAGTTAGCCTTTAAGAGTTATCCCAGGGCCTCCCTGCTGGTCCAGTGGTTAAGAATGCAACTCACACAACCCACTCCAGTATTCTTGCCTGGAAAAGTCCATGGACAGAGGAGCCTGGTGGGCTGCAGTCCACGGGGTTACATGACTGAGCATGCGTGCATGAGGGTGAAGGGAGATAGGTTGGTAGCAATAAACTGGTAGAAGTAACAAAAAAAGAAAAAGAATTCAACTTGCAAAGCAAGGAACACCTGGTCCAGGAATATCCCACATACCACAGAGCAACTGAGCCCATGCGCCACAACTGCTGAGCCCACTCGCTGCAGCTACTGAGCCCACACTCCCTACAGCCTATGCTCTGCAACCAGAGGAGCCACTGCAATAAGAAGCCCTTGCTTCACAACAAAGAGTAGTCCCCACTTGCCACAACTATAGAAAACCCACGCACAGCAACAAAGACTCAGCACTGCCAAAAATAAATACATCTTTTTAAAAAAACAAGAATTGTCCCAGCACCAGGCAGGCCTTTGTACCCCTAAACTGACCAGCCATTGGGTAGGTGCCCCCAGGAAGGAGCAAGCCAGCTGCCTTCAGTTAGAGGCATTCCCACAGTCTCAACTGCTAGCTGGTGCCGGCAACACTCAGCAGCTGGGAGAATGAGGACCTCAGCCCAGAAGGGGGCCGTGGGGGCACACCTCAGTATCCACAAGGCAGGCCAAGATCTGGAGGAAGAATGTTCCAGACAGAGGGAAGAGCAATGCAAATTCCCTGAGGCAGAAGTGAGCTTAGCCTGACTGAGGCAGAGAGAAGTCCAGCATGGTCAGAGTGTGCCTGGGTGGAAAGGGGTCACAGGACAGCAGTCAGAGACAGGCACAGACAGTCCAGAAGGGCCTTGTGAACCCTGGGACTTTTTTCTAAGTGTAAAGGATCACCCTGGGAGGGCTTTAAAAAGAGAGTGATCTGATAATTACCTGTTAACACTATCCAGGCTTCTGGGTGGAGAAGGGGAGGGGAGGGAGGTGGGCGGGGAGAGCATCTGGGAAGCTGTGGAAGGGTCCAGGTGAGAGCCCCTGGTGGTTTAACTAGGATGGGCAGGAGTAAGCTGCTGTCCAGTACTGGACAGTGCTGGGAAACTTCCAGAAACCTCAGGGGGTTGGCTGAAGGGTGGAACTCAGAAGTGTCGCTACTGGAACAAGATAAAGCCACTACTCATCCATTAATTTACTTAAAATATGTACTGATTGGGCATCTGCTCTTTGCAAGGGACTGTGCTAGGAGTTGGGATTATAGCAGTGAAAAGTATAGCCATGGCCCTGACCTCATGGAGTTTATAGTCTGGTGGGTATTGAGTGGGAGCCAAACAATGAACTAACTGCCATTGAGATCAGTGCTCTGAAAAAAACTCTGGATTTCCTCCAGCAATGGGGAGACTTTTTTTTTTTTTAATTAAGGTATATCTTATGAACAGAAGATTGTCCAATCTAAAATACCCCTTTTAACAAATTATAAGTATCATTCAATCAAGATTCAGAACATTTCCTGTGCCCTGAGGCTATTTCATGTACTCTCCCAACCAAGTCACCTACAGAGCAACCATTGTTTTGATCTCTATCATCACATGTTCATTTTGTCTGTTTTTGAACTCCATATATATGTACGTATGTACTTGATTGTGCCTGGTTTCTTTTGCCCAACATTATGTTCAAGGGATTCATATGTATTGCCACATGTAACAATTGCCTGTTCTTTCTCGTGGCCATATAACATTTCACCATTAAGGTGAAGTCACTCAGTCATGTCCAACTCTTTGCAACCCCATGGTCTGTAGCCCACCAGGCTCCTCTGTCCATGGAACTCTCTAGGCAAGATATTGGAGTGGGTAGACATTCCCTGGGGTTCCCAGGTGGCTCAGTGGGTAAAGAGTCGGCCTGCAAGCAGGAGACACAGGCAAGTGTGAGTTTGATCCCCGGATGGGGACGATCCTCTGAAGGAGGGCATGGCAATCCACTTCAGTATTCTTGTCTGGAGAATCCCATAAACAGAGGAGCCTGGTGGGCTACAGTCCATAGGGTCGCAAAAGAGTCAGACACAACTGAAGTGACTGAGCATGCATACAGCTGTTTCCTTCTCCAGGGGATCTTCTCAACCCAGGGATCAAATCCAGGTCTCCTGCATTGCAGGCAGATTCTTTACCATCTGAGCCACCAGGGAAGCACAATATTTACTATATATATATATATATACACACACACACACACACACACACAATATTTTATTAATCTATCCTACTGTTTTTTTAAATTAATCACTTTATTTTACTTTTTTGTCCATGCCACATGGCTTGTAGGATCTTAGATCCCTGAATAGGGAAGAAATGCATTGCTTCCTGCAATGTAAACATGGAGTCCTAACCACTGGACTGCCAGGGAATTTCCTGGCAGTTTCTACTGTTAATGGACATTTGGGTCATTTCTAATTCCTGGCTATTATAAATAATGCTATGAATATTTCGGTATATTTCCTTTGGTGGATATACATGTGCTCGTTTCTGTTGAGTATATATCCAGGAGTGGAATTCCTGAGACAGAATGTATGTATGTATGTATGTATGTATCTATCTATCTATCTATATATCTTTAGCTTTGGAAATACTACCAATTTTCTGAAGTATTGCATCAATATATATTCCTATTAACAAGGTATGCGAGTTCCAGTTACTCTGTATTTTTGCAAACACTGGAAAATGTTGGTCCTTTTCATTTTAGCCATACTGGAAGGTATAGAACAGTATCTCACTGTGGTTCATATTTGCATTTCACTGGTGACTAATGATGTGGAGCACCTTTTTGTATGCTTGTTGATTTACGAAGTGTCTGTTCAAGTCTCTTGCTGTGTTTTGCTTTTAATGCATTGTCTAGTTTTCTCTATATATGAGTTCTTTAAATTTTCTAGGTATGAGTCCCTTGTTTGACATACATATTACAATTATCTCCTCCCAGTTTGTAGCTTATATTTTCACTCTCTTAGTGATACTTTTTGATGAATAGTTCTTAATTTTAATGATGTTCATTTCCTTTATCTTTTCAACCTTTTCCTTTATGATTGATTTTTTTCAGCATATATATGATATGCCTAAACAATCTTTGCCTACCTCAAGGTCATAAGAGATTCTCTTATATTTTCTTCTAGAAGTTTCTTTTTTGGCTGCACTGCACAGCATGTGGCATCTTTGTTCCCCAACCAGGGACTGAACCCATGCCCACTGTAGTGGAAGCATGGAGTCTTAACCACTGGACCACCGGGGAAGTCCCAAGGACCCTGATCCATGTGAATCAACATTTCTGTATGGTGTGAGGTAGAAGTCAAGGCTCATTCAGCACCCATTTCCAACCAAGCTCCATTTAAATTTCTAGCACCAGTTTTTTGAAAATATTTTTTCTTCTAGTGAACTGCAGTGGCCATTTTCTCATAAATCAAGTGTTCATATATGTACAAGCCTACTTCTGAGTTCTCTGCTCTGTATAATAGGTCTACTTGACTACTCTGTGCCAGTACTATGTGTTAATTATTAAAGTTTTATAATGAGTTTTCACATATGATAGTCTAAGTTCTTAAGCTTTATTCTTCTCCAAATCTCACTGTCTTTTTAGGTTCTCTGCATTTTCATATAAACTTTAGAATCAGAGTGTTAACTTTTAAAAAGCTATTAGATTTTTTATTGGAATGGTACTGAGTCTAGAGGTCAATTTTAAAAGAATTAGCACCTTAACAAATACTGGCCTAACAACTCTCTATCCCTTAAAACTCCATCTGACCATCAGGCCAATTTAGAGGCTGCTCCTTCTGAACTTTCATTGTACTTTCTATGTACTTAGGTATGTTTATATTGTGTATAGACTGAACAGGCTGCAAGAAACTGATTAGATGTCTGCCTCTTCCTTAAGAGGTGATCTCTTGGGCTACCAAGTCATCCTTGTATCCTAACACTTAGTAAAATGCATAGTATATAGTAAGTGTTTAATATAAGTTTGATGAATGAATGAATAAAACCCAAGTCACTTTGTACTCAGAGATTGTCACTTTGATATCTGGCAATGCCTTCACTCCTAATTCTTCAATCTGACCAGTTTGTTAAAGTAAGGAATGAAGATGGAGACAGAGCAGGTAGACGCTCAACCATTCAATGCCACAACTAAAGATAGAACTCAAACTGTATACCCTATTGTCATTGAGTTAGTGAGAGTATCTCCATATAAGAACCTCATATGAAAGTGGGGTGATCCCCTGGCACTTTCCATGGCAGTTCTTAGCAATAAGGCTTCTATCATAGATATGAGAATTATTCTTATTTGAATGCCTCATAGGAATAGGAACCAAATATTCACTGTCCCCTTGCTTAGGCCTGTCATCACACACAGACACACACACACACACACACACAAAGTACCAAATCTTCCAATCCATGAACATGGTATATCCCTCCATTTATTTAGGTCTTCTTTTACTTTCTGAAGCACTGAAGTTTCAGAGTGAAGGTTTTGCACATATTTTATTGCATTTATTCTTAGGTATTTGATGTTTTTGATGCTATTATTAATAGTATTATTTTCAAATTTTATTTTCTAATTGTCTGTTGCTACTATAGAAAAAATAATTATTTTTGTATATTGTCCTGTATCTCAAAACTTTGCTATATTAATTCTAATACTTTACAGATTTTTTGTAATTCTTACATCCACAGTGATGTCATCAGAAACTAATGGCAGTTTTACTTTTTTTCAAGCTTTATACTTTTTATTACTTTTTCTTCCCTTATTGTTCCAGCTAGACTGTTAGTATAATAATTGAACAAAAACAGTGTGATGGTATATTCTCACCTTGTTCTTGGGATAAAGTGTTCAACGTTTCACATTAAATATGGTTTCCTTGGTGGTCAGAGGTAAAGAATCCGCCTGCAAAGCAGGAGCCACACAAGATGCAGGTTAGATCCCCTGGAGTAGGAAATGGCACCCCACTCCAGTATTTTTGCCTGGGAAATCCCATAGATAGAGGAGCCTGGTGGGCTACAGTCCATGGGGTCTCAAAGAGTCAGACATGATTGAGCATACACACACATAGGATTTTTGTGGATATCCTTTCTCAGATTAAAGAAATTCCCTACTATTCTTAGTTTATTGAGAGCTTTATTATGAACTGATATTAAATTTTATCAATTTATTTATTTATTTCTGTACTGAAATGGTCATGTTTCTCTTTTATTCTTTGACTATGATAAATATTGATATAATATAGGACATTAAACTTGCAATTCCGGAATAAGCCCCACTTGATCATAACGTATACCATCATATAGCATGGATCAGGGTGAGCAAGGCTGGGTGTAGTGAAACCATAGAGAAGGGTGGAGCAAAAGTCCTCATGAGAGAGGAGGAGGGCCTGGACTAGTGTATAGACTGTGATGAATGAAGAAGATACCCTGAAAGGGTGGAGTGGGCAGGACGTGGTGGCAAATGAGATACGAGGCCTACTGAGGACAAGGGCTTCTGGTCTGGGCATCTAAGTCAGATGATAGTGGTGCCATCCTCCAGGAAGGTGGCTGTAAGTCTGGGCTGGCAGAGAGCAAGGAGTTCTCTTTCAGATGTATTACAAATGCCCAGTGGAGCTGTGCAGGAGACAGGTGGCCACGCAGCACTGGAGCTCAGGGGAGGGATCTGGGTGAAGATGTGACATGAGTGTTTCTACTTAGAGGAAGTGGTGGAAGCCCTGAGAACTGAAGACATGGAATGGGGACAAAGTACAGAATGAAGAGAGAGGAGAGGCCTAGGACATACCCCTCAGAAAGGCCCACATTTAAGAGAGGTTGAGGATGAGAAACTGGGAAGAAGATGGAGAAAAGAGCAACCAGAAAGGATGAAGGAATCCAGGAGTCCAGGATATCAGGGGACCATGAAAGACATGTTCCAAGGAAAGAGTGATCAGCTGTTTCAAACAGGAAGTCAAGTGATGAAACGTTCCTGATTGGACTTAACTCTAGGTGCCTCTGGGGGCTGAGGCAGAGGCAGGGCTGAAAGGTCAGAGAGAAGAGCTAGCTTCTCACGTGGGAGCAGGATCAGGGGTCCGGTACTCACATTTCATACATCAGAGATGGAGGCACATTGCAGCTGTGGCAAAACGAGGACCAGAAACCCGTCACACTAAATCCCTGACCCAAGCACTTTCGGTATTGCTCCCAACAATAATAGCTAATTGCTAAATGCCAGGCGCTGTTCTGAGCATTTTACAACTGATTTAACCCTTAAGATATGTGATAAATAAATTTATTCCCCATTTTGAAGATGAGGAAACTGAGGCACAGAGCGTTCTTAACCACTTCTCATGCTTGCAAACCTTAAAAACTACACTTTCCGTTGATCTGAAAATAAGGGTCCGATCCTCCGACCTCATGATTTTTGAGTCTGTATTACCTGTGTTCCCCTTGGCCTCCAGAAAGTGATGCCCAGTCATCGCCACTACTCTGCTTTGATCCTTCTAAAGATCCCTACTGCCTTCATCCTAACCTCTAGCCTGGTGCTGGTACTCCTGGGCTGGCCCAGGTATACCTCATCAACCACCACAGCAACTGACCTCCCTGTGTGTATCAGTCAGGGCTGTTAGTTGCTAGAAACAGAATCCATTTGAGCATGTGAAAGCAGGAACTGGGTTTGTTGCAGGTGTTAGGAGTTCAGAGAATCATCAGGAGGATGAGAGGAGCAGACTCAATAATAAAATCACTTCTAGGAACAAACTGCAGAACTGGCCATCTCAGAACCTTCTGTCTCTGCCATCACTCTAGCAAATACCAAGTGCTAGGACCTCAACTTCAGTGAAAACTGCTACTGCCACAATACCAATGCCACATCTGTGTCAGGGACTCAACCCAGCAGCCTGTGCTGCTTTCCAGACCACCTCCACCAGCAAAGTACCATCTCACTGGGCTTTCTTTCTTTATGCTGCTCTTTCTTGAAGCAAGTCCTGAATGATTGGCAGAGCTAGGTCACATGACTGTTTCCTAGCTGCAAGGGAAGCTGGGAATTGATGCTCTATCTTCTATTTTGGGAAGGTGGAATCCATTAGGGAGAATCACACAAATATAGAAAGACTGTTCAGAAGAAGATGGACAACGATGAATATGACAAATGTCCTGGACACACATACTCTCCTTTAGCCTGGAATGCCTTTTTCTGTGCCTGATGAACGACATCTCATTTTTAAAATAAACCTATTTCTCTGTGTCAGGTCTTAGCTGCAGCACATGGGACCTTTGTTGCATCATACAGACTCTCTAGTTGTAGCACATAACCTCAGGAGTTACGGTTTATGGTCTTAGTTTTTCTGTGGCATGCAGGGTCTACTTCCATGACCAGGGATCAAACCTAATTTCCCTGCCTTTCAAGGTGGATCCTCAACCACTGGGCCACCAGGGATGCCCCAACATCTCACTTTTTAAGGCTTCCTCACGTGTCACCTCTTTCAGGAAGCCTGTCTTGACTGCCCACCCTCATCCCACAACTGCCTGGGTGTAGTTAGGTGCCACCTAGCACCCTATAGACTTCATAGCACTGATCACAACAGGCCAAGTGCTGTGATTAGCCTCCCCTGCCCCCACTAGATTATGAACTTCCTGAAAGGCAGGGGCTCCCTCATCAAGCTCTTGCCATAGGCCTGACATCAATGGCAACTTAGTGAGGGTTTTCTGAATAAATAAATAGATAAATGAGTGAAGAGAGTGAGTTCTCCTCTACTTAGACTTTGGCAGAAACAGTAGTCTCTCCAGGGAAACTGAGGCCCAGAAGAAGGACATAGGGGTGGTAGGTGCAAACAGAAATAAGCAAGGGAGAGAAGAGGCCGCTAATCCATTAGGCTGCTGCTGCTGCTGCTGCTGCTAAGTCGCTTCAGTCGTGTCTGACTGTGCGACCCCATAGACGGCAGCCCACCAGGCTCTCCCACCTCTGGGATTCTCAGGCAAGAGCACTGGAGTGGGTTGCCATTTTCTTCTCCAATGCATGAAAGTGAAAAGTGAAAGTGAAGTCTCTCAGCTGTGTCCGACTCTTAGCGACCCCATGGCCTGCAGCCCACCAGGCTCCTCTGTCCGTGGGATTCTCCAGGCAAGAGTACCGGAGTGGGGTGCCATTGCCTTCTCCATCTATTAGACTAGTTACAGCAAATTGTTTATGTGGTTGGGTTCCCTGCTGGCTCCATCTGTTGTGAAAGAAATGTTCAGGGAGACACCTGGGACTAGGGACAGAGTTTGGGGATCCATATGGAAACAGCTAGGGTAACTGTGATTTCCTAAGCCAGGAAGATGGAGCAGAAGGGAAAGAAGGACAAGAGATCTGGCTTTGAATCCCTTTTCTGCTGCTGGTTCCCTGAGAGGCTTTGGCAATGCTTTTATCTTCCCTGTGCCTCAGTTCCCTCATTTATAAAATGGGGATATGAATGCCTCACTCCTCCCAGGCGTGTGAGGAGAAAGTGAAGTATGTTTGAAGAAGTCATGGTTGGCACTCAGAAAATGGGTCCTCCTGTTCTGAGCTGGGGCTTCCCAGGTGGCGCTAGTGGTAAAGAACACACCTGCCAATGCATAAGAGATGTGTTTGATCCCCAGTCAGGAAGATTCCCTGCAGGAGGGCACGGCAACCCCCGTTTCAGTATTCTTGCCTGGAGAATCCCATGGGCAGAGAAGCCTGGTGAGTTGCAGTCCATAGGGTGGCAAAGAGTCAGATACAACTGAAAAGACAGCATGCAAGCAAGTGCTCTCAGCCAGGAGCCAGTCTTTCCTTCTCTCCCTCTACTCCTCCCCAATAGCCTCCTACCCTGCCCAGCCCAGTCCTCCTTCCCCTTGAAGTTACACAAATCTTTCTAGTGCTTTGTATTTATTTTTAAATTAAATTAAATTAATTTATTTACTTTTGGCGGCTTGCAGGGATCTTAGCTCCCCTCCCAGGCCTTGGCAGTGAGAGCATTGAATCTTAACCACTAGATCACAGGAACTCCCTTTTGGTGTTCCAAAAGGACTTCTCTGGCGGTCCGGTGGTTAAGACTCTGTACTTTCAATGCAGCAGTCACGCTTTCAATCCCTGGTTAAGAAACTAATCCCACATGCTGCCCAAAATAAATAAAATAAAAATGAAAGGTTTTAACAGACAGCTTGTTATTCATGATAACACAAATAAATATTTTAATTTAAAAAATAAAATGCTTATTGAATTCATTGAAATACAAAAAGTACCTTAAGAAGCTAACTCCCTAGGGTGAAGGGAAGTCAATGTGAGTAGCTGGGCAGAAAGTTAGTAACACCCAGGGCTCCGTGGGACAGTCAGCCCAGCCACACGTGAAGCCATTGGCAGGAACCCAGACTCCTCACTTTTTACATGGATCTCTGAAAAGGAGAGGGTAACTCACTTAGCAAGCAGACTATCCTTCTAGAAGTACTAGGATAGAATGGTGGCCGTCTAGCTTCCTCTGCCTGTTCAGCTTTCATTCCCCTTCTTTAGTAGCAAAGCCCACTCTTCCTTTCAGCAACTCGCTGTGTGTTACTCTCAGTTCTGTGAGGCTGACCTCAGGCTGCCTGGCTGGTCAGAGCACTCTTTGACCTTGAGCACAGGGATGGGGCTTGAGGTGGTCACATGATCCCTATCAGGTCAATAAGAGGAAAAACCTGGGGTTGTCGGCAGAGCTCCCAGGAGGGAAATGCTGCTCATTCACAGGACTAACTATGCAGGTAGAGCGTACACCTGGACCCAGCAGTGACCATCTTTGAGGCTTTTTAGGGAGAGCCTGTCTAACGATGCGGAGAAGGCAATGGCACCCCACTTCAGTACTCTTGCCTGGAAAATCCCATGGATGGAGGAGCCTGGTGGACTGCAGTCCATGGGGTTGCTAAGAGTCAGACATGATTGAGCGACTTCACTTTCCTTTTTCACTTTCATGCATTGGAGAAGGAAATGGCAACCCACTCCAGTGTTCTTGCCTGGAGAATCCCAGGGACAGGGGAGTCTGGTGGGCTGCATCTGTGGGGTCGCACAGAGTCGGACACAACTGAAGCAACTTAGCAGCAGCAGCAGCAGCAGTCTAACAATGAAGTTGACACCAAAAAGATCAAAGCCGAGAGTTAGAAACACATGCTAATGGTGGTGTTTGAGTGCCTGAACACAGTCAGCCTGCTGCCAGAGCCACCCCTGTGCTTTTCAGCTACATGAGTGAAGAATTCCCTGTTTTGCTTAAGCTACTCGAAGCTAGGTTGCTTTCAGATCTAGATTAAGTCACTAGGTGTGGGAATCTTTTTGTCTCTCAAAAGTCACAGGAAAAAGCAATTAACAAACCAGTGATAGTGGGGGTCACCACAGAGAGGCCCTGGGTGCCTCTGGGACAGGGCTGAAGAAGATTTGCTTTCCCTGTATCTGTCCAGTTTTTATGCCTTTAATTGTTTTTTTACCCCTGCTGCATGTGGGATCTTATTTCCCTGACCAGGGATCGAACCTGGGCCCCTAGTGGTGGAAGCACAGAATCCTAACCACTGGATCACTAGGGAATCCCCTGTATTTTCTATTTAAAAAAATTCAATTGTTTACACTCAAGCCATAGAGCTTGCTGTTGAAAGAACAACAGAACAGTTTTCTCACTTACCTAAACACATTTCTTTCCAAGTTATATTATGCCATTTTAGAAAATTTGAAAATACCAAAATATTGTAAAGAAGAGTCAAAGCATCTGTAACTGTGCCATGGTTGACATTTTAAGATATTTCTTTCTGGCCTTTAATTACTTTTCATGTTTTGTTGTTATTCAGTCTTATTTAATCCCCATAGCAACCCCATGAGGTAAGACCCACCGATGTCCCATTTTGCAGAGGATAAAACTGACCCTTAGAGAGGATAAGTGACTTGCTCACATTCAAAGGTACTAACTAGCAGATCCAGAACACACAGACTCACACTTTATACATATATGATTTGGGGGGGGTGAATGTCTCATACTTTATAAGTAGCTTATATTCTTATGTTTTTTCACTTAAAATTATATCATAAACTTCTCTATGATATTGACTATTTCTTTAAAACACAATTGTTAATGGCTGTAAAATATTCTCTGATATGGTTGAAGCATTATTACTTTATCTCATCATAACCTCTGGCTATTACAACTGTTTTAATGTTTCTTTCTTATTTGTTTTGTTGTGATAAACTCTTTAGTATGTGAAAGCTGGGCTTCTCTGGCTGTCTGTTCACATTAACCCCCAGAAGCAGACTCGCTGGGTCAAGAACAGGAAGAGTGGGTCACTCTGCCCTCCAGAAGGCTGCTCCCAGGGACAGTTCCTGAAGCATCTGTGAGTGTGCCCCAGCCATCACACTCAACAGCACCAGTCACTGCTTTACACACTTGCCCACCCCCACCCCCATTTCCATGACATAACGAGTGTCCACATTCGAATTGATCCTTCTTGTGTAGAATGTGAAAGGTCTTGGGCACCAACAGGACAGAAGGCTGCAAAATTTCCTTCTTCCTTTTGTCTTTATCACCTGCAATGTGGGCACAGGTTCTCACTCCAAGCCTCAATCCTAAATTGGAAACGGAAGACTCCTCGGTTAAGAAAATCCAAACATGATTAAACAAATGGAAGAAGTAGTTGGGAGTATACATGACCATGAAGAGAGCAAGTTGCTAGCAAAGAACACATCTAAATTCCAGACAGAATCAAGGTTTTAACATACATGACAAAATAAAAAATGTGCTAGAGGAAAACACAGATGAATTATTTCATAACCTAGGAATGAGCAGAGACTATCAGGCATGACATTAACCTAGAAGCTATTAAAGAAAAAAATAACAAATTTGAGAACATAAAAAACTTGAAATTTCCATATAGCAAAAACTCTGTAAACAGAGTCGAAAGATAATTATTATCCATTATATATACACCATTATAACTTACTTATAATGAGTCTAACTTCTTGAAAATATAATTTTTAATGAATTAATGACTAATAGATATAAAAGTAAATAAATGATATGAGCAAGATGTTTGCATAAAAACAAAACAGTTAATAAACAAATAAAAAGATGAGTACCTTACTTATAATTCAATTAATGCAAATTAAAACAATGAGATACCAGATTGTCAAGATTGTCAGTGAGCTCCCAATGAGATGTTAGATCGTCAAGATGAAAAAGATGGGTAGAATACTGACAAAGAGGAAAGCTAACTGCAACATTCATACACGCTTAATGACTACATAAATGGGCATAATAATTTGGGAGGGTAATCTGTTCCACTATGCTGTTAAGAATGAGGTGTCCTTATATGTAACATGAAAAGATGTCTAGGATATATTGCTAAGAGAAAACAAGCAAGCTACAGAATAGTATATATCACTATCACATGAATTCATTTGTTAAAAATAGAAGGGATATACAAATAAATTGTGTTAAGAGGTTATAGAAATATTTGGAAGGATACACAAGAAGCTGCTACCTGTTAGCTGTTGTGGGTAACTGAGGGGTTTAGGTGGGAGAAAAAGACAATGAGGGCTTTTACTTTTCACTTTTTTTTGTACTATTTGAACTTTTTTCTACATCACACATATGTTTTATTTAAAATATGTAAAACATGCATACAGGAATATTATTTCCCAAATTAAATCCTCCATGGCTTCCTTTTTCTTGTCGAATCAAGTACGACCCCCCTAGCGACGTCCCCCTGTCGCGCGGCCTTTGCCGGCGTGCCTTGTGAGCCACGCTGCCTCACGCCTCTGTGATTGTGCTGTGCTGACTGCGGGTCTCCCGTTCCGTCCCGCCGTCATCTGCCTGGAAACTCCTCCCCATCCTTTAAGACCCACTCAAGCACTTCCTTCTCTGGGCAGTCTTTCTAGATTTCCCATAATGAAATTCTCATTCCCTGTGATACCTTACACATCCTTTTAACTCTTACTATTTCCTATTAAGCTTTATATTTGTCAGCTTGATTAGACATAGAGCACGGGTTCAGTTCAGTCACTCAGTCGTGTCCGACTCTTTGCGACCCCATGAATCGCAGCACGCCAGGCCTCCCTGTCCATCACCAACTCCCGGAGTTCCCCAAACTCATGTCCATGGAGTCGGTGATGCCATCCAGCCATCTCATCCTCTGTCGTCCCCTTCTCTTCCTGCCCCCAATCCCTCCCAGCATTAGGGTCTTTTTAGCCAGTACCTATATGCAGGTCAGGAAGCAACAGTTAGAACTAGACCTGGAACAACAGACTGGTTCCAAATAGGAAAAGGAGTATGTCAAGGCTGTATATTGTCCCCCTGCTTATTTAACTTCTATGCAGAGTACATCATGAGAAACGCTGGGCTGGAAGAAACACAAGCTGGAATCAAGATTGCCGGAAGAAATATAAATAACCTCAGATATGCAGATAACACCCCCCTTATGGCAGAAAGTGAGGAGGAACTAAAAAGACTCTTGATGAAAGTGAAAAAGGAGAGGGAAAAGTTGGCTTAAAGTTCAACATTCAGAAAATGAAAATCATGGCATCCGGTCCCATCACTTCATGGGAAGTGATGGGGAAACAGTGGAAACAGTGTCAGATTTTATTTTTGGGGGGCTCCAAAATCACTGCAGATGGTGACTGCCGCCATGAAATTAAAAGACGCTTACTCCTTGGAAGGAAAGTTATGACCAACCTAGATAGCATATTCAAAAGCAGAGACATTATTTTGCCAACAAAGGTCCGTCTATTCAAGGCTATGTTTTTTCCAGTGGTCATGTATGGATGTGAGAGTTGGACTGTGAAGAAGGCTGAGCGCCGAAGAATTGATGCGTTTGAATTGTGGTGTTGGAGAAGACTCTTGAGACTCTCCCTTGGACTGCAAGGAGATCCAACCAGTCCGTGTTGAAGGAGATCAGCCCTGGGATTTCTTTGGAAGGAATGATGCTAAAGCTGAAACTCCAGTACTTTGGCCACCTCATGCGAAGAGTTGACTCATTGGAAAAGACTCTAATGATGGGAGGGACTGGGGGCAGGAGGAGAAGGGGACGACAGAGGATGAGATGGCTGGATGGCATCACTGATTTGATGGATGTGAGTCTGAGTGAACTCTGGGAGTTGGTGATGGACAGGGAGGCCTGGCGTACTGCAATTCATGGGGTCGCAAAGAGTGGGACATGACTGAGCAACTGAACTGAACTGAAAATTAGTTCATGTCTCTAGAAAAAGGAAATGAACACACCACTCTACTCCAAGACTCCAAGTCTTTGCTTATATTTCTTTCCCTGCCTTTTCTTCATAATTCCCTAAAAGCAATACCTGGTCAGGATCATTACTATCTCTACTAAATAAAGTTGGCTCAGTGTGTATCCAAAGCACATGCACACACAAAGAGAAATTCATATGTTTTAATTACACTGTAATTCCACCTTGTATCCATAAACTGATGAAGCCACCCCCATCCCCCGCC
>SJXQ01012018.1:311556-326864 GCA_006408695.1 Aepyceros melampus | reverse complement strand
CTAACACCTTGGTCTAAACAGGCCCACTCTCAGTTGCAGTCCATTAAGGAGCCTCTTTGAGCCTGGGAGCACACCCAGCCAGGACTGTTGATGGGTTACAGGTATGTTCTTGCTGTTCTTAGACAGGAGCATGGGTAAGAAAGGCAAGAGTAGGTGGCCCCTTCCCCTTAAGACTCCAAGTGCTCTCATGGATTCAGGCAGGACAATGCCAGGGGCGCGGGGCACACCCTCAGAAGACACACCTCAGCCCTCCAGCTTTACCAAGGGATACTTCAAGAAACACCACAGGAAAATGTTTTCTTATTTGCTCTACAGCTGTGTTTGAGTTTGTGCTCTATGATGTCACACGCTGCAACCATTAACAGTTTTTATCTTCCGTGACAGAAGTGGACGAACATGAGATGGAGAGGAGTCCACTGAAAGGCTCTGGCGTGGCGTGCAGGTGGCCCGTCAGGCCTTGGCGTGGACACCGTGGGTGTGGCGCTGGAGACTGGTGGCAGGAGCCAGCAGACTCCTTCCCAGGAGTGTAGCAGGCCTCTCTGTGCCTGGCTCACACTCTCTGACTCCATTCTCTGTGTGGGTTTTGACCCGATTTGCGCTGACAATCCTTCATCTCAAAATGGGACACACTCAGCTCTCATATCCTGCTCCAAGCTCCTCTCAGGCTGCCACCTGTGGTGCCTGTGGGAACTTGCTCAGCACGCATTCAGGAGTCACCCAGGGATGCAATGGTAAACTTCTCTACCCAGCAAGGCCCAGAGCCAATGGATACGGTCCTCTCCCTTTACTCCCTCCAGCGTGTTCTGAGACTCAAGCTCCAATCCTCAGAAAGTCCATGTGGACTTTAGCATACAATGGGATAACCTTTGGCTTAGATTTCTCTTCCCAGTTTCTCTTTCCTGCTCCCTGGAATCCCTTCCCAAACATACTCCTTGCACAAAAGCCCTGCTCAGGCTCTAAGTTCAGGGGAGCACAGATGATGACAAAAACCTCATCTTGGGGGATGGATGACCGATTACTTTTTTGAGACAGGTCAAGGTTCAGATTCCAAAGAAAGCTTTTAATTGTTCAGGCTTAGATCATGGTCCACCCTTTGGGCACAGTGACAGCAAGCCCCTAGGACTCTATCCTGTGGTGGAGGGATAGTTCCCCATAGCCAATCAAGATGGTTATCAGAGACTTCCCTGGTGGCTCAGTGGCTAAGGGCTGTCAATGCAGGTTCAACCTCTGATGAGGGAACGAGATCCCGCATGCCCCAAGTAAGAGCCTGCATGTTGCAACAAAAGATCTCACATGCCTCAGTGAAGATTCTGAGTGTTGCAACTAAGACCCAGCACAGCCAAATGATTTTTATTTTCTAAAGATGGCTATCAGAAGAAAGGTGAGAGATGACCTTTAGTAAGCTTCCTTACATTACAAGTACCTTGAGGCAGCATGTACATACCATATCTAGACCAAGCTCTTAACAAAGCTTGGAAACACCCACACAAACCTTCTTCCGGCATTGCCTTCTCAGGACATGGCACCACCATTCTCCCAGATGCCCAAGCCTGAGTCCTGGGAGGCTGCCTCTTTCCCTCTCTTCTCCACCACAGCCAGATCATCACCCAGCCTGGCACCCACCTCTGACTCCTTAATGTGTCCTGACTTTCTCCCGCTCTCCCTCTCACTGCCATTGCCCAAAGTCTTCCAAATGATCTCCCTACCCTAACACACACACACACTTTCTTTCTGTCTCTCCTGCAAACTGTTCTTATCTATTAGAGAATTTTCCTAAGATACAGATTTGAACATATCACTTCACTGCTGAAAAGTCTTGGCTGTCTCCCCATTGCCCTCAGGATGAAGTCTTAGAAACCTCGGTGGCATAATCTTGTCGAGACCAGGCCCTGATAGCCTCTCTGTCATCAGCCCTTGGCATTCCTCCTTCCTATACAACTTCCCCTGCCTCCACACTGAACTACAAGCCAGTCTCTCTCACCCTGGTGCCTAGAATGCTCTTCTGCAATAGTTACCATTCTCAGTGGCAAGTAACAGAACACTTGTCTCAAACTGGCTAACACAATCAGGAAGTCCCTTCTTTCACTTGGCATGGAGGTAGGATGGGTCCTAGGCACTATACAATTAGCAGCTCAAAAACATGGAGTCAGCTCTTTTTGGTCTCTTTTCTCTGCCACCCTTGGGATCAGATTCATTCTAACATAGAATCCTCTCGAGGTTGGAAGAAGATGATAGGAGACTCATACTTCACTCCTAGACATGACAACATCCACTGGAAGAAAAAGAGACCATGCCGAGGACTCCCCTGGTGGTTCAGCAATGAAGAATTTGATCCCTGGTGAGGGAAGAGTCCACATGCCTTAGAACAACTCAGCCCGTGCGCCACAACGGGCCTAGAGCCGGTGCTCCACAACAAGAGAAGCCATTGCAAAGAGAAGCCCGCTCATCCCAGCAAAGAGTAGCCCCCACTCGCCGCAACCAGAGAAAGCCTGTGCAGAGAATGAAGATTCAGAGCAGCCAGTAAGTAAATAAATAAATGAAAAGAGAGACCATGCCAAGTGTCTCTTCATTATGCACTTGGTAACTCTTCTTAGAAGCCCCCTAGCAGACCTTCCCTCTCCTCACATTGGCCAGGGTCACATACATGCCCATTCCTAAATCAGTCGCCAACAATAGAAAAGAGGTTATAACTGGTGGAAGAGATGTGGGGGTGGGGGTGAATCTCCATGACTACGACACCTCCCCTCTTAATTTGTCTGGCCAATTTATTTCAAAACTCAACTGAAGTGTCATCTCCTGGAAAGTCACCAAATGGAAACCTCCTTCCTCTTACGTATCTCTCTCTACTACTATCCTTACCCTCAGACTCTAAGTTCTTTCACAGCAAGGAGCTAGTTCTTGTTTACTCTGTATACGCAGTGCCTAGCTCAGGGCTGGCACAGAAAACATTCGGTTGTTGAATATTTCTGTAACTTAGAAAAACTTTATTCTTTCTTTGTTGGCCATGCTACCCAGCTTGTGGGATCTTAGTTCCCTGACCAGGGGTTGAACCTGGGTCCACAGCAGGAAAGAGCCAAGTCCTAAACACTGGGCCACCAGGAAACTTCCCCAAACTCTGTTACTTAAATCAAAAAGTATTTTACTATATATTCGCTCTACAACCAAATTTTTCCATTTTGCAACATATTCTGTCATATCATCTTTTATGACAGTTAAATGGTATTTCATAGTATTGACACTCTGTACCACAAATTATTTAACCAACACCTGAGTCTTTGGTCATCTAGATTATTTCCGGTTTTCCTGTATTAGAAGCAATGTTGCAGCAAAGGTCCTTTCTCATAGATCTCCAGCACTTGAATTAGTTCCCTATGATAAATTCCTACAAGTGGCGGGTGGTGTTTAAAAAAACAGAGGGCTGCAAATTCTTTGATATTCGTCCCATCAAGTTCTCCCACGTGAAATCTGGAAGAAACTGTGAAGCTTTGACCACTGGAGTACAGCAAGAATGATGATATGTGACTTCTGAGGCCAGGTCATAAAGATTCCTGCAGCTTCTACCTTGGATTTGCGGAAAGCACCCTCTCAAGATTCTCCCATTTGAAACACAGCAAAGTCACAGGGAGAGGTCACAGTAATCCTGGCTGAACCCAACTTTTGAGTCATCCTAGCCTAGGCACCAGATGTGTGAGAGAAGGAACCTCTGGAAGATCCCAGCCCCAGCTGTTGGAATCTTGTTGGCTGAGTCCTCAGACACTGTGCAACAGAGGATGGCATTCTTGTCCTGCCCTGTCTAACGCCCATGGAATCCCCAAACAGGAGAAAACAACTGATGTTCCCATTAAGTATGGGGTTGTTGGTTATGCAGCAGTGTGTGTGTGTGCTCAGTTGCATTTGATTTTCTGCAGCCTCAGGAACTGTAGCTCCTCTGTCCATGGACTTTTTTCAGACAAGAATGCTGGAGAGGGTCAGCATTTCCTCCTCCAGGGAATCTTCCCTAACGGGGAGTTGAAACTGTTTCCTCTGTCTCCTGCATTGGCAGGTGGATTCTTCACCACTGAGCCACTTGGGAAGCCCTATGCGACAACGTGCCTGTAAAACTGGGATTCCTCTCATAAAGAGCATATACATTTTAAACCTTTTGCGCCTTTAATAAATATTTAATAAAATTTTATAACTCAATGGAAAAACACTTTTGCCCTTTGAGAAACTGCCTCCATGACACAGTGGGGCAGACGTGCAACGGAACTGATAGCTTGAGCAAGTTTGCCAACATGCTTTTGACTGAGTTCCTGGAAACTGACTGTCCCTCACTGAGACCCAGTGGTGGTCCAAGGCTTATTGGGAAGTGCGCCTTCCCAATGGGAGATGTGCCCGTAAGGAAGGCAGGAGGGCAGGGTCGGTCACAGGTACGAGCTGGTTTGCAATGTGACTGTAATTGAGGCCTCAGTTGATTCTAGATAAAGCCCTGGAGCTGGGATGGTCTTTCAACTACTACTACTACTAAGTCACTTCAGTCGTGTCCGACTCTGTGTGACCCCATAGATGGAAGCCCATCAGGCTCTCCCATCCCTGGGATTCTCCAGGCAAGAACACTGGAGTGGGTTGCCATTTCCTTCTCCAATGCATGAAAGTGAAGAGTGAAAGGGAAGTCGCTCAGTCGTGTCCGACTCTTAGCGACCCCATGGACTGCAGCCGACCAGGCTCCTCCGTCCATGGGATTTTCCAGGCAAGAGTACTGGAGTGGGGTGCCATTGCCTTCTCCGATGGTCTTTCAAAGGTGTCCCAAATTGAAGCGAGGTAGCTGGGCACTGCAGCTCCACATGAGCTGCCCGTTGGAGTGGGGAGAACAGTGGAGGTGGATCCCTGCAGTTGTATTCCAAGCAGCTGAGGAGGGGCGGATCAGCCTTAAAGAAGTGATCTAGGTGGGGGACCAGAGTGTCCACTGCAGCCCACCCCTTGCATGGCCCTGATCCATTTGCTTCTGTGAGGTTTGACCCATGTGGGAATCATCTCTCCAAAATTCCAGCTGGGTTTGTTCCCTGGGAATCTTGCAAGAGAAGGGTTAGTAGGGTGAACTACAGCACCAGTTGTGGAAGTTGATCTCAAGCTACAACTGATACCAGTGATCACTGTCCTGCAGTGATCTGGAGTCCCCTCACCTTCTGCTAACATCCTTTCTGGTCTAGGTAACTTTCCTGGTGGAAACCCAGACCCTCAACCATGAAGGGTCTGAAGCCTACCTTACCAGTCATTGCTTGACTTGTTCATGTACCCGGAAAGCAAGGCGTGTAATACACAGGACAGCCCCGTGGACCACCTGAGCATGACACAGATCCTCCTCTGCTTCTCCCGATGACCAGGGCCAACCACCTCTGCCAGGATGGAAATTCCTCTCCTTGCTGATGATCTGTTAGCTCAAGGAGCTCAAAATAATCGGGCAGCAGCCATATTTAAAGTTTACTGGAATTCTTATTACTGTGTCCCCTGATGGAAACATCTGGAACTTCTAGCCCCTCAGCAGTTCTAGGAAGCTCTACTTGAAAGGGAAGGAGGGTGTCACTTTCGGTGAACTAGTTCCTTGCAAGCAAAGGCAATTCCCAGGGCGGAATGCTGTTGTGAGGTGTCAGTAGCCCAGATTCTCCGTAGCTGAGGGCTGAGTGCCCTAGTCCTGGGAGGACATCCCAGTGAAGCACCATTAGAGTATCCACCACAACATCTGAGATTCATTCTTCTTCCCAGAAAATGGGAATTACAATGGCTTGTTGGCACAAGCATTGGGAAGGAAATGAGATTATATATGTTAAAATACCAGATGGTACTCAACAAATATAGTTTGTATTCCACAAATGTAGTTTTTATCTCCTTTGCGTCAAGAACTCCGTGAGTGAGCATGTTTCCCTTTTTGCCTTGGCCAGTGAGGAGCTTATAGCTTCACCTGGTGCTCAATCCTGGCAGATGTGTTGCTTATTTTCATTCTCTTTCATTTCCCTGGTCCTGCTTTCTTTTAACTCATTAACGAATCTCACACACAATCCCTCTGTTGCAAGCTTTTGGAACTGGAATCATGTCTGCAAAGTGGCAGAGGATCAGTAAATACCTAGCAGAGAAGTTAGCTGCTCCGAAGACAGTCATTTCCCAAGAAGTGACAGTGCCACGCCTACAATGCCTGCCACCCCAGCGCCTTGCTCAAACCTAGCCAAGCACTTCGCTCCTGGGTCTTTGATTTGTTTTGGCACCTACCAGCCAACCAGCACCTAGGCGTGGGAATCCCTTCATTTAGACGGTGACTCACAGCTCTGACAAGTTGGAAAAATAAAAAAATGGGGGGGGGATTAGTGTTATCAGGCACTTCCATCAGCCAGAGACTCTGCTGCTAATCTCTATTCCCACTGTCTTCCCAGAAGGACCCCTCCATGCACCCGCAGATGGCTCAGTTAGCAGTCCCATCCTGCCCTCGGAATTGAAGTATCTAGGGAACAGAATGGGGCTTCCCAGATAATGCTAGTGGTAAAGAATCTTCCTGCCAATGCAGGAGACGTGGGTTTAATCCCTGGGTCGGGAAGGTCCCCTAGAGGAGGGCACAGCAACCCACTCCAGTATTCTTGCCTGGAGAATCCCATGGACAGAGGAGCCTGGTGAGATCCAGTTCATAGGGTGCCAGAGTCAGACACGACTGAAGCGAATTAACACAGCACAGGGAACAGATTGGGGCATGTGTGCTCGAGATGTCGTGATTGAGCTGGGTCCTCCCCTCCAGGCTACCCATTGGGTTTGATCCCAGACCCAAGGCATTTGGGAGACTCGGTCCTGAAGTCAGTAGGCTCCAGGTATGCCCAGCCTTGTTTGCTGCCTTGACATTCTCTCACTGTCTCCAGGATAATTCCTGGAAGCCAACACCTCCATCTCTTCCCTCCCGCCCTCCCTGCTGAGGAGGACTCCAGGTGCCAGTGGGGCGCCACACCCACTATTCTTGTTTCCATGTCGCTATATACGATGAGCCACATTCATAAATAACACATCCTTGGAACTCATGTCAGCAGACACCCTTTTGCTAAAGGACTTCACACGTCCTATTGCTGGTGGTTCCTGGCTCTCCACACTCCTCTCCCACCAGTTACGGTTCTACACCAAATTTAAGAGCTTGGGGTGTCTGGATAAGCCCAGGTATTTAGCCTCCCAGAGAGGGAGTCTTGCTTCCACAAAGCGCTTCCTCTTGCAATCACATCATTGCCTAGATAGTGAGCACCTGAGCTTGTTCAGGGAAGGCTTAGTGCTAGGGCTCAGGTTCCTAATTTTGGGAAACTCTGGAGGGGAGAGAAGTTAAATCAGTGATGATGCCAAGAAGTAGGTTGAAGTCAGGATGCCCGATTCCAGTCCTCATCCTGCCTCCCGCGAGCTGGATAACATGGTAAATCACCCCTCTTCTCCAAGTCCAGCTTCCTCCTCTGGAAAATGGGTGAAATGACACCCACTTTTAGAATAGCTGTGACAGTCAATAGGCTTACATTTGGAAAACTAGAATCATCTAAGAGTACCTGATCACAAGGCAGGCCAGGTACTTGGCCAAGCACTTGCAGCTGTTATTTAATCCTCCAAAAACCTAAAGAGTTGGTGTGATGGTCTCTGTTCTACAGATGAAGAAATCCAGGCTTATGGAGGGTCAATGGTACAGAAGTACAGGGCAGAACCATGCTTCATCCTTAGGCCTCTCTGACCCCGAAGCTAGAGCTCTTAACCACATGAGACTGGCCTTCAGTGCCAGAACAGCACATATTTCATCCATCCTTACCCTATTTTTTCCTGTCATATCCTGTGTCCTGAAAGAAGTTTAAATGATATTCACTGGGCATGTACTATACGTTAAGTACTTTAAGTACTTTATTCTAGGTCTCACCCCAAAAGGATGGTATCCTGACTCCCATTCTCCAAATGAAGAAATAGACTCAGAGAGGTCAAGTAGCATGCTCAAGGCCACACAGAGAATAAGGAGTAGAGCTGAGGTTGAAGCAGGCGTTCTGTGGGACTCCATACAGGGTTCCAAGACCACATCCCACAGTCTCTTTTGTAGCAGCTGTCTGCAAGGCTGGTTATCTAGGGGTATCAGTTCAGTTCAGTTGCTCAGTCATGTCCAACTCTTTGCAACCCCATGAACTTCAGCATGCCAGGCCTCTCTTCCATCACCAACTCCCAGAGTCCACCCAAACCCATGTCCATCAAGTCGATGATGCCATCCAACCATCTCATCTTCTATCGTCCCCTTCCCTTCCTGCCCTTGATCTTTTCCAGCATCAGAGTCTTTTCCAATGAGTCAGCTCTTTGCATCAGGTGGCCAAAGTATTGGAGTTTCAGCTTTAGCATCAGTCCTTCCAATGAATACCCAGGACTGATCTCCCTTAGGATGGACTGGTTGGATCTCCTTACAGTCCAAGGGATTCTCAAGAGTCTTCTCCAACACCACAGTTCAAAAGCATCAATTCTTCAGTGCCCAGCTTTCTTTATGGTCCATCTCTCACATCTATACATGACCACTGGAAAAACCATAGCCTTGACTAGATGGACCTTAGTCAGCAAAGTAATGTCTCTGCTTTTGAATATGCTACCTAGGTTGATCATAACTTTCCTTCCAAGGAGTAAGCGTCTTTTAATTTCATGGCTGCAATCACCATCTGCAGTGATTTTGGAGCCCAGAAAAATAAAGTCGGCCACTGTTTCCACTGTTTCCCCATCTATCTGCCGTGAAGTGATGGGACCAGATGCCATGATCTTCGTTTTCTGAATGTTGAGCTTTAAGCCAACTTTTTCACTCTCCTCTTTCACTTTCATCAAGAGGCTTTTTAGTTCCTCTTCACTTTCTGCCATAAGGGTGGTGTCATCTGCATATCTGAGGTTATTGATATTTCTCCCAGCAATCTTGATTCCAGCTTCTGCTTCCTCCAGCCCAGCGTTTCTCGTAATGTACCTGCATAGAAGTTAAATAGCAGGGTGACAATATACAGCCTTGACGTACTCCTTTTCCTATTTGGAACCAGTCTGTTGTTCCAGGTCTAGTTCTAACTGTTGCTTCCTGACCTGCATACAGGTTTCTCAAGAGGCAGGTCAGGTGGTCTGGTATTCCCATCTCTCTCAGAATTTTCCACAGTTTATTGTGATCCACACAGTCAAAGGCTTTGGCATAGTCAATAAAGCAGAAATAGAGTTTTTCTGGAACTCTCTTGCTTTATACAGCCTCTTTTTCTGAACCTGCCATACATTGCACCCTCATGCTTTTAAAATGCCTCTTCCTGGGGCAAAGCCTTCATCTTCCCCCAGACCCCTAAGAAGAAACTTTCAGACAAGCCCCTGAAGAGGCTGGTGGTGCCTAGGGTCCCAAAGGGCAGTTAGGGGCTGACTTAGAGCCTTCCCCTACAGCAGATTACTGGGAGCTGCATTCTTTTGGCCCTGGGTAGGGGGACGAGAGATCTGCTGTTCAGGAAGGGCAAGGGCACTGGGCAGGGGAAAGCAGTGACTCAGGAGGTATTGGAAACAAATCGCTGACTTCCCAGTTTTGCTGTGAGCTGCCCCAGTGCCTGGTCCTGCTTATAATGGTAATTGGGGGAGGGGGGAATGTGTGTAGGCGGCTGTCTGAGGGTTGAGGCTGAAGGCTTAAAGTTAGACTTCCTAAACCCACATCAACCTAGGAAACATTTACAGGAAAGAATGCCACAGATGGTTTTGTGTGTGTGTGTGAGAGAGAGAGAGAGAGAGGAGGCAGCAATTACAAGGAAGAACAGCGAGAGAGGGAGAGAGAAAATAAGAGAGACTGAGCAAGAGAGATAGGCAAAGACCAAAGAGAGAGAGAGAAGCAGAGGGCAAAAGAAATACAATAGCAGCGGGCTTCCTGGGTACGCTGGTGGTAAAGAACCCTCCTGCCAGTGCAGGAGACGTAAGAGACATGGGCTCGATCCCTGGGTCAGGAAGATCCCTTGGAGGAGGGCATGGCAACTCACTCCAGCATTCTTTCCTAGAGAACCCCATGGACAGAGGAGCCTGGGGGGCCCATAGTCAGGGCTATAGGGTCGCAAAGAGTCGGGCATGACTCAAGAGCCTTGACACACACGCACAAGGCCAAGAGAGGACAGAGAGGGGCACAGCTATGAAGCACAGAAGACAGAGAGAGGAAAAACTTGACAGACGTACAAAGAGAATTTGTTTGGCAAATGTTTGCCAAGCACCTACTAGTGCCAGGTACTGTCTTGGGCACTGTGAATTCCACAATGGATGACACAAAACCCCCTATCCTCATGGGTCTCTCTAGTGAGAGAACAGAGAAACCCAGAGAGACAGGTAAAAACCCTGACAAGCTCACAAAATGACCAAAAGGGGACTGTAGGGAGAGACACAGAAGCAGTACAGAGGCTGGAAGTGCAGAGATGCAGCGAGCAGTGGACTGCAGGACAGGGACAGAGCAGAGGAGCCTGAAGGTGGAGGCTGCAGGCCGGGTGGACAGACCACATTCCAGGGCTGGAGAGGGACAGAGCCTGGCAGACAGTGCTGAGAAGCCTTTTTCCCGAGCCTGCTCTGTGCTCCTATCCCCTCCCTGTTCCAGCGTGCAGGGGGCAAGTCCCCAGCCCTTAGTGACCAAGAAGTTGACCTCGAGTTCCAGCAGTATCAGCCTTGGAGACGGCAGGCTGGGCTAGGATCAGGCTCCTAGGCTGACCCTGACCATGTGTGGACTTCAGGTACTGTGCCCCCATTATCTGGACGGATGGGTGAACTGAGGCCCAGGAGAAGGAGGCAGGAGAGCTCTGGGCTTCATGGGTTGAGGGCAGCGCTAGACAAAGGACAGAGCACTGAGCTGGGAGCCAGGACCCCATGTTTGAGTTTGGCTCTGCCCACGGCGCCCGCCTCTCCTCCTCACAGAGTGGTGGAGGGTGGATTGCTACCGTTGTAGAGTCGATGAATCATGTGAGAGTAAGTTTTGGAAGAGACCTGTGTTTGAAAGCGGGGACTTTGACGGTTGCTGATGTCTGTTTCCGTGGAAACGGAGCTCAGAATGGGAGAAAGAGCCGGTGAGCTCTGCTCTGAGAGTGCCCCAGATAGCTGGGAGAGAGTGTCGCCGTCGTACCCTCCTTCATCTGCGGGCTTTCTAGTCCTTGGCCCCCCAGGGGCCGACCCCATGGGAGGGGTGGCTCCCAGGGACGTGCTCACTGGGTACCCCAGCCCAGTGCAATGAGTGACTCGAGTGAGAAAAGCCTGCAGTTTCACAACATTCACCTTGAGGGTGGACGTACTCTGTGGGAGCACAGATTCTTCATTCACTCAGTGCACCTGTCAGCCAGGTCCTGGGTGGCACAGAGGTGAACAGGACAGTCCCTGGCTTTCTTTGGGGTCCACAGGTGCCTATTATGTTGGGCCTCGAGTTCCCAGGTATTCACAAAGTCAATGCAGAAGGTGCCAAATCTTGCCAGGGCCTCTCTTGCATCACGTCACCCCCAGAACCCCCTGAGCCAACTGTGGACTCTCACCTGTTAGCTGTCCCAGGTGTCATGATGCTGTCTTGCCTGGATCCCTTTGCCCCTGCTGGGTTGCCTAGCAAACTCCTGCTCAACCTTCAAAGCCCCAGCTCCAAGCTTATCTCCTCGGCAAAGGTCCCCCCCCGCCCCGCCCGCTGCCCATCCCCTGTAGACAGTGAGTACCTCGAGGGTGCAGACCCAGTCTCCTTGTCTTATTCCCAGAGAGGTTCTCATTGGTGTTGGCTCCTGCCTTCTCACCTTCTTAGGAACTTTGCTGTTACATCGTGTTGGACATCTACTTAGGACCTCCAGCCTCCTCACCACTCCCTCCTTCCAGTGAGCATCTACACAGGTCTAGTGTCTCCTGTTTTCAACCCAAACAAAGCAAAGTTCCTTACCCCAAGGGGCTGGTCTGTCTCTTACTTGCTCACAGCCAAACTTCTTTTTATTTTACTTTTTTTTAACACCAAAGATATTTTGTATTGGGGTATAGCCGATTAACAATGTTGTGATAGTTTCTGGTGAACATGGAAGGGACTCAGCCATACACAGACATGTAACCATTCTCCCCCACAACCTTTCCTGTCTAGGCTTCAGCCAAACTTCTACTTAAAAAAAAAATTTATCTATTTATTTTTGGCTGTGCTGAGTCTTAATTGCTGTGTGGGCTTTTCTCTAGTAGTAAGTCTTCACAACATTCACCTTGAGGGTGGACGTACTCTGTGGGAGCACAGATTCTTCATTCACTCAGTGCACCTGTCAGCCAGGTCCTGGGTGGCACAGAGGTGAACAGGACAGTCCCTGGCTTTCTTTGGGGTCCACAGGTGCCTATTATGTTGGGCCTCGAGTTCCCAGGTATTCACAAAGTCAATGCAGAAGGTGCCAAATCTTGCCAGGGCCTCTCTTGCATCACGTCACCCCCAGAACCCCCTGAGCCAACTGTGGACTCTCACCTGTTAGCTGTCCCAGGTGTCATGATGCTGTCTTGCCTGGATCCCTTTGCCCCTGCTGGGTTGCCTAGCAAACTCCTGCTCAACCTTCAAAGCCCCAGCTCCAAGCTTATCTCCTCGGCAAAGGTCCCCCCCCGCCCCGCCCGCTGCCCATCCCCTGTAGACAGTGAGTACCTCGAGGGTGCAGACCCAGTCTCCTTGTCTTATTCCCAGAGAGGTTCTCATTGGTGTTGGCTCCTGCCTTCTCACCTTCTTAGGAACTTTGCTGTTACATCGTGTTGGACATCTACTTAGGACCTCCAGCCTCCTCACCACTCCCTCCTTCCAGTGAGCATCTACACAGGTCTAGTGTCTCCTGTTTTCAACCCAAACAAAGCAAAGTTCCTTACCCCAAGGGGCTGGTCTGTCTCTTACTTGCTCACAGCCAAACTTCTTTTTATTTTACTTTTTTTTAACACCAAAGATATTTTGTATTGGGGTATAGCCGATTAACAATGTTGTGATAGTTTCTGGTGAACATGGAAGGGACTCAGCCATACACAGACATGTAACCATTCTCCCCCACAACCTTTCCTGTCTAGGCTTCAGCCAAACTTCTACTTAAAAAAAAAATTTATCTATTTATTTTTGGCTGTGCTGAGTCTTAATTGCTGTGTGGGCTTTTCTCTAGTAGTGGAGATGCAACTCTCAAGTTGCAATGCACAGGCTTCTCATTGTGTGGCTTCTCTAGCTGTGGAGCACTGGATCCAAGGCACGGGCTTCAGTAGTTGCTGTTCCCCGGCTCTGGAACACAGGTTCAATAGTTGCGGTGCACAGGCTTCCTTACTGCATGGCATGTGGGATCTTCCCGGATCAGGGATCAATTCCATGTCTCCTGTGTTGGCAGGTGGATTCTTTACCTCTGAGCCACCAGGAAAGCCCCTCAGCCAAACTTCTTGAAAGAGTGGGCTTCACTGACTATCTCTATATGGCTCCCCTACGACATGTCCATCACCACAATCGGCCTCTGTCCCCATCACTCCCCTAAAACTGCTCTCACCGGCTATCTGCAAGCTTTGTTTGTGCACTCTGCTGCTCAGCCACCATTAGGCATCCAGCATCCTCCTTGCAGCACTGTCTTCCCTGGCACCCCTCCCCAGGTTCCTTCCACTGGCTCCTCTGGACAGGCCTCCTCAGTCTCCTTCTCCAGCTTCTCTTCAATCAGACCTGCTGGTGCTCCTCAGAGCTCCATCTTCACCTTCATTCTGAGAACGCCTGTCCACTCGCATTATGGCCCAAGGAAGACCACTTTCTCCAGGCCACCTTCCCCGACCCCCTGCACCAGCTTAGCACCACTGCAATATGTAAAACACCTTTATACTCCAACATGACACTTGTCACATGTATTATAAGTACCGGTGGAGTTGTCTGCTTCCTCTGTGGGCTGCAAAGTCCTGGACATCATCACATCTACCCCTGCTGCTCAGGACACTGGGGAGCAGCGGGCTGCAGAGAGAGACAGAAGCCAGACTGTGAAGGACCTTGAACTTTTTTGCTGAGGACCTTGGGCTTCATCCTGCATGAGATAAAGAGTTTTAAGAGAACCAGTTTTAAGCACTGAAGCAGGAGCATGTCATGGTCACATCTGTGCCTTAATGCATCCCTCTGTCTGGCGAGGGATAGTGGGGGAGAGTCTGAAGGCAGGGAGATCCATTAGGGGTGGAATCTAGGACTGGAATGCAGTGATGACGGTGCAGGGAGAGACCGTGGGGAATTTACTAGATCCAACTGATCAACCCTGGTGCTGGCTGGAGGTGAGGAAGAAAAGGAACAGAGATCCATGCTCAGGTTTCTGGCCCAAGTAACTGGCTAGGTGCTGATGTGGTATATAGAAATAGGGACTGAATAGGAATCAGAAAGGGAGAAAGGAAGAGTGCAGTTCTAGAAACTTGAGCTCTGACATGCTCGAGGAATATCCAGGTGGGACTGCCTTGTAATTACACAGATATAGTGCTGAGAAAAAACTCTGGGTCAGTAGGATAGATTCAAATCATCACGAAGGTCAGCTGTGGTCTATGCCAAGTACATGGCTGAACTTGCCCAACAAGAAAGAGAAGGTCAAGCACACAGCCTGAGAGATGCTCATTTGTGGTAGACTGTGTTGCCGTTCAGCAAATATCCACCCCTTCCTGTGGGAGGCATAGTCTTCTCTGCCCCACTGAGGCTGAGGTTGACTGTGTGACTTGTGAGCAGATGCAATGCTTGCACGGCTGGCTTGGCTCCTGGTGCTCTTTTCTCCCACTCTAAAAAAAAAAATGTCAGAGGAAAAAAAAAAACATGCCAGGCAGCTTCGGCCTCTCAGCCTGAGCCCTGGCAGGGGAGACCCACAGAGCAGGTTCAAACTACACTCTGAAGCAGAACTATCCAGGTGACTGTGGACATGTGAGTGAGAAAGAAATAGCTTTTATTATAAGCCACTGAAACATGGGGGCTCTTTGTTATGTAACATTGGATCAGCAATAGCCTGACTAATAAAATCTTAAGAGGAGGCTGAAGAAAAAGGAATTTTCAAAGGATAACAGAAGAGTCAGAGAGGAAGGAAGGAAATCAGATGAGAGCTGGGGTCCTGAAACTGTGGTAGGAGCAGGTTTCAGGAGCATTAGCATTGCTGATGCCCTGAGGTCCACACTGTGGGCACCAAGCCCTCTTGTCTTCTTCCTCACAGGTTATGCTTGGGGCACCAAGCTACCTTTTCCGGCTTGAATGTAAATTCTAGATGTTGATGGCTCTCCAGGCTACATCTTTAGGGCAGACTGGTCTCCCGGGCTCCAGACTCATTATCTACCTGTCTCCTGGATATCTCCATCTGAGCAGCCGATGGGCT
>SJXQ01012018.1:255308-292167 GCA_006408695.1 Aepyceros melampus | reverse complement strand
TGTGCCCCGATCCCACCCCGTCCCCCTGCTCCCCCACCTTGGACCCTGAATCCTCTGGATTTTGAAGGGCTTGGGTTCTGCCTCATGGCTGGGATGGACACCTGAGTTCTCGTTCCTACTTTGTCATTTCCTGGCAGGGTGGACTTTTGAAGCCTTTGTGTCCCCATCTGTAGAATGGGGAAATGGTGATTCCTGGATGGGTTCATTGTGAGGATTCAGTATGATTGTATATGTAAAATGGTTGTCTCTCAGTGGCCAGTGCTCGATGAGTTAGTTTCCTTTCTCTTTAAAGCCCTAAAGTTTTCCCCCAGAACCTTTTAATACGATGGTGATAGCAGCATATTTTTCTGGGAGAGCAAGTTGACGCTAGTGAACTGGACACTTAAACTACCCGCTGATGCCCTCTGGTGCCTGGGCTCCTCTGGTGTGTCTTGGAGCTCTCCCTTCAATACCAGTGTCTTGTCTCCCCCCAACACCCCTGTCAGGGGCAGAACAGGCAGTCCTGGCATGGGCTGGCACTGATAAATGGTCCCCAGAGGCATCTGTGCCCCTTATCTGTGTTGGACAGAGCGGTCCTGTTCCACTCCCATGTGTGGCTGCTGAGTTGTTAGGTGGGAAAAGCTTGCAACTTGACACGAACAGAAACCTGAATGCAAATTTGTTTCACACGCCTTGTTAGCTGGAGGGGTCTTTACTTTTCAAGGTCCATTCTTGATTGTGAGATGGATACATGGGTCATCCTTGCTCAGCCCGCCATGAGGGTGGCTGTGATAAGGCATGGAAAACCATCCAGGAAAGGTTAACTGTGGGGGTGGTGGTGGTGGTGGTTTTGTTGCTCAGTCGCGTCTGACTCTTGCAACCCGTGACTGTAGCCCGCCAGGCTCCTCTGTCCATGGGATTCTCCAGGCAAGAATAGTGGATTGGGTTGCCATTTCCTTTTCCAGGGGATCTACCCTACCCAGCGATCAAACCCACATCTCCTGCATTGCAGGCAGTCTTTTCTGCTGAGCCACCAGGGAAGCCCAGCTGTGAGGGGCCTGCTTATAAATGCTTGTAAGGGTGACCAGACTCGAAAGCCCTGCAGTCTTTGTCCTCTTCGGTATGTATGTTGCTCTGGCAGCTTCGGGCCTCACTTGACTTTTGGATTGCGTGAGGAGTCCCTACGAAGGGCCTTAGGGAGAAGGCGAGGAAGGCATGTGTCAGCCTTTGTGGGTCCACTGGAAGCTAGTTCTGGGCACGTGGGCTGCCATCTCTGTCAACTTCCTGGGAGGAGCCTGAGGTCTTGGTCAGCTGGCCCCCAGACCAGGAGCAGAAGACACTTGCCAAGTTTTGAGGTGTTGATTCAGTCCAATTACTGAGGGCCCGAAGTGCTCAGTGTCTAGTGGAAGAGACAGATGCTGCTCAGGATGCGATAAGTGCTTAAAAAGACTTGCCCTTTGGAGAGAGCAGATGCAGAGCATCCGGACTGGTGGTGGGAGTAGGGAAACAGTCCCATTTCTGTGTGGTGGTCAGGAAACGTACTTCATGTGATGTGTGTAGATGGCTGGGTTGCAGGTGGGAGAACTGGAGGCCCCATCTTACAAGGAGGTATCCTGAGGCCCAGAGAGGAAAGATGCCCCACCTGAAGTCACCAGTAGGACTCAAACCTATAAACTGCATCAGAGTCCATGACTCTTTGCTCTGCCCCGTGCTACCTTGCTGCATTTCCAAGCTGTGTGAACCTGGGCACCTTAATTAACCTCTCTGTGCTTCAGTTTCCTCAAGTGTGAAACGGGGTTAATAAAGTTGTACCTACCTCATAAAGTTGTTCCGAGGATCGGATGAGCTTATGCATGCACACAGATGCACACATGATATGTATAGTGCCTGGCACAGCGTAAGTGCCACCAAACGTGTACTATCATTCTTTTTTTAAATTTTGGCCATGCCATGCAGCTTGCGGGATCTCAGTTCCCCCAACCAGGGATTAGAGCCTGGGCTGTGGCAGTGAAAGCATCAGGTCCTAACCAGGCAGCTCCTAGTGCTATCATTCTTACTGTCTCACTTGAGGCCTGGTATGAGTTCTGGCTTTCTGATGGCCTAAAGGGAAGCAGCAGCAGGACGGTGCTTGTGTGAGAGGTGTGCTCCTGGCACGCATGAACTACCTGTTGGTTGATTAGCACTCTGGGTCCCTAGGTTGGAGTCCACCTTCTTCAAGCAACCACAAGTGACTGGGAGAGGGGGTTCACGCATGCAGCCTCCAAACCAGCCCTGCTTCTTGTGTGGATGAACTGCTGACTCAACGCTCCTGGCCAGCACTGGCCTGTGATGTGTAGTCAGTGTCTGTTTCTTCCTCTTGTAGCTGCTTTCCTTGCTATACCTATCTGGAACTTCCCCTGCCCCCTCTGATCCAGGCCTGGTTTTTCTGTTTGGTACCTGAGATGGGATTTTTGACCCCCTGCCAACCAGCCCTGCCATAGAGCAGATGCCAGCCTGAAATGTGGCTGCCTTCCCTGGCCTGCCAAGACCACCCCCAGGGGAACACTTACCTCCCCCCACCCCCTGGAATTCTGTGAGTTTTACTCATTTGCTATTTGTTGTCTGGAAATAGAGTGATGGGGGTCCCTATTTTAGGTGGAAAGCTCCTGAGGCCAGGAACCTTTATCTTCATCCCCTTTCTGCTGCCCCTGCTCTTGGGGCCTATTGCAATTTTGAGTAAATCCTGAGGGTGGTGAGCTAGGTTCCAAGCCTTGAGAAGAGAGAAGGGTTTGATTCCTTTCCTAGGGATCAAGCATGTTAAATAAATATGCGCTTTAATGGAGATGGACAAGTAGTGAAAGGTAACTGTGAGTTGTGACCCATTAGTGCCTGGTGAAATCAACTTGGTAGGTCATGAACCAGCAATTAAAAGAAAAGACACTGGAGCTTCCTGCCAGTCTGGTGGTTAAGACTCCATGCTTCTGCTGCAGGGGGCAGAGGGGGAACAGGTTCGAACCCTCGTTGGGGACGTAAGATCCTGCATGCTGCAGCGGTGCAGCAAAACAAAACACTAAAACAAAAAAGTGAAACTCCGTATCGCAAAGAGTAAACATAAGCATTGTTTCAGGAAGCTTCTCTTTTTCAGCAGTTTATGGATGCCAGTAAATAAACAGGTGCCCTGGGTTTTCCATGTAAAATGTGTCTTATTGCGAGTCTCAGTCTAAACTTTGAGAAGGCTAAAATTGCACCTTGGGTGCTGTAGGTTGTGTGACTTTGGCCAAGTGGCAAGTGATGGCTGACCTCAGTGTCCTGATGGGTGATAAAGAGGGAGTCATTCCCGCCTCCGAGGGTCCCTGGGCAAATTGATTCCCTGCCTTGCTTCTGGAGTGGTGCCTGGGGGTTCCTGGGGACCTCTGCCTTTGGTATTTGCTGCTGTGTTCTTAGTGCCTGGAGCCTGTGAGAGGTGACCAGCAGATACCTGCAGAGTGCTGAATAAGCAGTGATTCCTACTTGGAGTCTGTCACTTGTCCCTGCCGAGTGGCAGCTCCCCCTGCCTGTCTGCGGTTGAGGTGGGAGGAGGGGCTGATGGTTCCCGGCCCCCTGTGGAGCGTGTTGTCTGAACATCTGCAGGGCTCAGGCTCTGGTCACAGCAAGAATCTGGAGAATAGGTCTCAGGGCATCCTGTCTGACCCAGGTTGGCCCAGCCTTCCAAATTCCCCATCCCCTCCCGGTGACAGCTGTTTGCACAGCTCCGAGGCGGGCTTTGTGTCCCCTGTTCTTTGTGTATTTGGGTGAAGCGCCTGACATTTCACTTCTGTTTTACAGTCCTCTGACCTTAAGAAGCACAGCTGCTCCCTGAGGCCCGTGTCTGAGGCTTTCCTCTTATCCTTCTCTCCCAGTCACAAAAGGCTGTTTGGAGAGCAGACTCTGGTGTGGCAAACCTCTCCCCAGCCCAGGATGCTGGCTACAGCTTATGAGTTCTTGGAATGGACAGAGCGTGGCTTCGGCCACACTGGCCAAGGCTAGCAGTTGGCTGGTGGGCGATTATTCCTGTGTGCCTGCTGCATGCCTGGCCCTGTGCTGGTTGGTGATGGGACTAAAGCAGTGTCATGGTAGCACATAGGATTTGGACTTCGATAACCAGGGATCAGGTTCTGATCAGGTTCTTTCAGGTGGCCTTGGCTAAGTCATTTGGCCTCTGTGAGCCTTGGTTTATTTGTGATAAGAAATGATGTGAAATGAGGCTTTTTTCCACCTCTCAAGGTTTTTCTTTTTTTTGAAGCCATGTGAAAGTGAAAGTTGCTCAGTCGTGTCCGACTCTTTGTGGTCCCAGGGACTGTACAGTCCATGGAGTTCTCTAGGCCAGAATACTGGAGTGGGTAGCCTTTCCCTTCTCCAGAGGATCTTATCAACCCAGGGATCGAACCCGGGTCTCCTGCATTGCAGGCGGATTCTTTATCAGCTGAGCTGCAAGGGAAGCCCAGGAGTACTGGAGTGGGCAGCCTATCCCTTCTCCAGCGGATCTTCCCGACCCAGGAATCTAACCAGATTCTCCTGCATTGCAGGCGGATTCTTTACCAACTGAGCTATCAGGGAAGCTCAGAAGCCAGATGAGACCATATATTAATAAAAATAGTTTGTAAATTGTGATCTATTTTAAATGTAAACAAATCATCAAATCATAGAATGTATATCAAGAAAGAACCTCTCAATTTACAGAAGGGGAACTGAGACCTGTGATAAGGTGGTTGGTCAAGTCTGTGGCCGGATGAGCCCCTGATTCTCGTGGCTGCCCCTGACTAGAAAACCTCCGCTGGGGAGGTTGGTACCCATGTCGGCGTCTGTGCCATTCGGTAAGAGTTCACAAGCCACCTCTGGAAGATGCTGTGGGCTTGCCTTGGCTTTGGCCGTGCGGCCTGTGCTGAGGGGTCAGACAGCCCAGTGGGCAGGCCTGGTGCCGGGCGTGCGCAGGCGGCCGCTCTTTTCTGCTGTCTTTAGAAGGCTTCCAAGAGAAAATGTTATCCTCTCTCTGGAGGCTCTTCCTCTTGGCAGAGCCCACTGGTGTTACACGAGGTGGTTCTGGCCACGGCTCTGGGCGCAAGTGTCCCTGCGGGTCTCAGGCCTGCTGAGCCGCTTCAAAAGGGGATTTTACAGCATGACAGGGAATTTCAGCCACCGGGTTATCTCTGAATTGGCCAATTGATGGTTTCAGCAGAGCATTTCAGCGTCGGGGAAGCCAATACAATTTGAGTTAGTCGTGATGGCTGCCACTTTAAATACCGCGGTGAGTGTCTGTCAGCAACTAATGTGCCGCACAGGGCCTCGCAGAAAACCTGATCACCCCAGCGCTTCAGTCGATTCTGACCCCGAGCTACGGAAAATGAACTTAAATCTAGTGGGCTGTCGCCACGTACTTTCTTTGGCATTATTTTGCTAGCAGCATCTTTGTCAGAGGGGACTGGAAGAGAAGAGAGAGGGCACAGGTCACAGTGTGTGGCTGTGTGCCGCCCCCAGCCCGCGTTTCTGGGGAGGAGGGGTCTTCCACAGGGAGTGAGCTGCGGGGGCCTGGGGTTCTTGGTGAGGGATGCGCTACTGATGTGTAGCGTTGCAGTTTAATAATGATGACTCTCTAACGAAGGAAACTAGTGTTTATTGAGCACTTATTATGTGCCCCCCTCCTTTTTTTTAAGTGTTCTTATTCAGTTCCCACTGTATTCAGGCTGGGTAAGGGACAGGATATTCTTCCCATTTCATGAAGGAGGAACTCGTAACAGCACGCATGCTAACTGTGTGGTCAGGCACCATTCCAAGTGCTTTGGGTCTTCCTCAAGGCAGCACCTCTGGGTTAAGTTCTGTTTTTATTCCTCTTTTGTAGAAGAGGAAACTGAGGCACTTGGATTCAGGAATGCTGAAAGCGAAAGTCTCTCAGTCGTGTCTGACTCTGTGAGCCTGTGGACTATGAAGTCCATGGACTTCTCCAGGGGCCAGAATACTGGAGTGGGTAGCCTTTCCCTTCCCAGGAGATCTTCCTAACGCAGGGATTGAACCCAGGTCTCCTGCCTTGCGGATGGATTCTTTACCAGCGGAGCCCCCAGGTTTGTTTGTTTGAAGGAGGACTTAAACTGACGTGCTCTTCACCACTGTACCACAGTGTCGCCCTGAGTATTAACACCAGGTTTGGCTTCTTTCCTGCGTAAGTGATTATGACCCATTGCCTAGCTCTGGTGGGTCCAGGTGGCAGGACTAGGTGGGCCCACAGGGGCAGCCCAGCTGAGGCACTATCTCTGGGTCATCCGGTTCCTCACCAGTGCTGTGCATCCCAGCAACAAAGGGGCTGGGCTGGTTTTCAGTGTCACCCAGGAAGGAGACATCTTGCTTCAGGCTCACATACCTGAAGGAAGAGTTGCCCCATCTCTTCACTTCTAAGGTCTCCTTTTTATTAATCCCCTACCACCTGCTGTGGACTCTGTGCTTGAAAATGTTTTATTTACAAATAGGTTGTATACGTTGAGTCACCATTAATTTTCCTATGAAGAAATAGGAAAAACAAGAACTGTATAGTTACTGATTAGAGCTTCTCATCAGCTCAGAAAGCATTGGGAATGTGGGGTTTGTTTCAGTTGGGGCAGACCTGCTGGTGGTGGTGAGTTAGAAAAAATTAGCAGCAGTGCGCTAGAGCCCCTGAAGTTTTCCAGAGACTTGGTGAGAGCCATCAGGCTTGGGGACCTCTGACTTAACCTCTTTGCTTCCCCCACCTACTTAGCAATGTAGATGGCTCCTTTGAGCTGTGTTCTGCCATGGCCAGAGTTGGGCTGTGGTGGAAGAAAGGCCCTCACGTTCTCCCGGAAGTCAGGAGGGTCAGAGGTCAGAGTTTGCTCTAGGTCATCTACCAAAGTTCAAGCAAGGCTTGCTTGTGAGGGAAAATGCTGGCTGGAGAATGGACACCTCAGCTGTTAATTTCTTGGTTGGAGAGCTCCCATCTCTGGAGGATGCTGCAGGGCCCTCATCCCAACACACCTGCCCTCATCCCAACACCTGCAGTACTGTGTTCCCTGCCTTCCTGAGCTGACATTCCGGGAGGGAGATGGGTCACTGAACAGAAAGCATCTTTCTCAACTAAGCTTCCATGCTTACTTGCTGTAAGCTTCGACTGGCCATTATCTTCTTTCTGGGTCTTGGTTTTCCCATTTGTTGCATGGGGAAAGTGTTAGTTGCTCAGTCATCTGACTCTCTGCCACCTATGGACTGCCAGGCTATAGTCTAATACATGGGATTCTCCAGGCAGGAATACTGGAGTGGGTAGTCATTCCCTTCTCCAGGGGATCTTCTAGACTCAGGGATTGAACCTGGGTCTCCTGCATTGCAGGCAGATTCTCTGTTGTCTGAGCCACCAGGTAAGCCAGGGAAGGATACAAAAGTGATTTCTGAAGCAGCCTTTATTGCACACTTATCCCAAGTCAGGCACTGTTTGTGGGCATATACCGGGCAGAGGCTGTTTTTATCTCATTCCTTGGATGAAGAAACTTAAGGCTTCATGAAGTGAAGTCATTAGCCTTGGTTATGACATCATTAAATAATGGAGCAAGATTTGAACCCAGGGCTCCGCTTCCTAGCCTTTGAACTACATTATTATTTTAGTAAAATTTTAGGCTGACTTTGACAATGAGGGACCCTGAGAGAGAAAAAGCTCTTTGAAAGAATTGGATCATTTTCATAGAAACCTGTAAACGTGTGTCTTTAAAAAAAAAAAAGATGTTAGTGACAGTTTGCTTCCCAGTGAGATGAACGCAGATAAACCTATTTTGACTGTTAACTTATTTTGTTGCTTAAAAGCCACTGACATGTAGCATTGAATTTATTTTTCTTCACAGCGTTTAAGTGTTTGCCACTTCTTGAGTGACGTGTGTGAATTTGGGAATTGCCTGTACTTTGGGGATCGAGGCCGCTGCTTGCACTTCAGGATTTTGCCTTAAGAGGGACGACTCCTGGGAGGGTTTGTGTGGGCATAGGATGGAACAGAGAAATGGCTTGAGAGCTGCGTGTGTACCTGAGCCTCAGGATCTGTTGGAGCCAGAGCTTGCTCTGAAGTTGGGGTCATGGTGGAGAGCTTGATCACAGGAGTCTCTGTGACTGGAAGCCTAAATATTTATTCTGTTCTGTCCCTAATGAAAACAAATTGTCAACAGTTGTTCAGTAACTGACTAAATTAAAATCTGTAATTAGTCAATTAGATTAAAGAGTTGGCACAACCTGATTGTATCATGCTGGTTAGGTTATTAAGAGAAAGGGTGTGATTTTTAATTACTGAATGCTAATTTTGACAGTTTCAAATAGAAACAGACGTGTTTTTTCCCCCCTTTTCCTAATTCTGAATGGTTTGGAAAGTAAAGACATGCAATGTGTAAATTGTGTTTTTTTGAAGGAAAATAATCTGAGAAAGCCCTTCTGTGGAGTGGAGGGATTTTAGTTAAGAGGCCACACTGGCTTTGGTTGAAAGGGTTGGTTGGAAACCTTTCCTTTCTTGAAGGAAGGATGGCCCGGCATTTGGCAGCTTTGCTTTTGCTGTAAATGAGAAGTTGGATTTCAAGCAATTCAGTCATTGAGTTAAAGTTCTTTTTAGAGTCTCACCCAGTCTCTCACCTCCAGGGGGTTTTCTGACCAAGGTGAGATGCAATAGAAGGCAGGATCCGGTGAGGACGCTGCTGTGAGTTTGCAGCAGGGTGGGGCCAGAGGCACCAGCGCTTGTGAATGATGTCAGAGTTTTTATAAAGTGTTTTCTTATATACCGAGCAACCCAAGGGGAGGAGACAGGAGGAATGAAAGTTCTTCTCCTCTGCTTTAGAGCCGAGGCAAGCTGAGAGCTGGCGCCGGAGGTGCCACGTGTAGAGGATCCAGCTGAGAATGGGCTGGGGGCTTCGAGGAGAAGAGATGCCGGCAGGCAGGAAGGGAACTCTGTTAGGTAGTGGTTGGGGACAGATTGAGGCCAGAGAGGAGAGGGGCTTCTTGCTGGAGAGGAAGATGGAATAAGAATAGGAGGGCCCAACTGTGGGTTTAGAGGTGTGGAAAGCCAGCCGGAGAGTTTGGACCAATTGGGTAGGCCAGTTTGAAAATAGAGCAAGTCCTTCCCGGTTTGTTTTCCTAGGGGATGCTGTGTCATTGCCTCCCCTGCAGAGGTTGGATATGGGTTGTAAGCAGCCTCAGAACTAAAAGTGAGATCTGAATTGCTTCCAGCTACAGACCCCAAGGGATAGCCTGGATCTCCCTCATCTGCAGAGAGGCCCTCCTCTCTCCCCTCTCCCCTCTCCCCCTCCAGCTCCTGGGAGTTCATGAAATGGTCTGCTCTAGGTGCTATAAGGGGCTAGGCATGTGGGTTGTTTTAATTGGAGAACCCCAAGCCACAGAAAAGATCCAGGGGCCACTGCAGAAAGGCCACCCATTGTTTGCTTCTCTTTCCCCAAGTTATGGGGGTAGTGAGAGGGTTAAACTCAATCACTAGTGTGCCAGCTCCATGTAGCACATTGGGCATCCTCCCTGAATGGGGGAAGGCTGCCGCAGACCCTGTGCCTCCAGAACCACATGGGTGGTATATCATTGGTGTTGAAGCACAGGTTCGACTTTGTGCTGGCTGGGTTTTCTATGATCCTTTTTGGAAGCTCCAGTTAAAATGGCCTTTTTCAAGCACTAGTTTTCAAGATTTAATATTAGAGCTGCTGGTGATCTAAAATGAGTCATCTTTTTGTTTTTAAAGGAAGCAATTTTGCTTTTTGTGTCTGGCTCTATGGGAGGGATGCTGGGAACCAGGGTGCAGAGAATTGGGTAAAGTAACCTGGGTTTGAATCCCCCACTAGAGCCTTTACCACAGTGTAACTTGTGCCCATTGCTTCACCTCTGAGCCTCAGGATCCTCATTGTGAAGTGGAGATTGCACGCAACTTGCAGGACTGCTTTGAGGCAGTGGTACAGAGCGCCCTAGAAGATGCCCACTGAATATTTCTGGAATGCTGGAATGAGAGGTTGAAAGGTAGCTAGTGTTTTTGAGCAGGTATCCCTGCTTAGGGAACTGTGCTGGGAACATTTAGACATATGAGTAAATGAGAAAAACAGAAAAAAAGCAGGAAGTATTTATAAGTGGTGGATTGGTGTGTGTTCTGAATTTGGAGTTTCTCTTTCAAACTCAGGACTCACAGCCAAGGTTAAAGAGGTGGTGTGAGTGTATGTGTGTTGTGGCAAACAGAAGAAAGGAAGTAACAGTGCTGGAAGAGAGTTTATTTTAAAAGCTTCCCCAGTGATAGATTTGTAGCTCTGAGTAAATAGGGAAGCTTGTAAAACTTGATTAATTTTCTTCCTGAAGTCTGTTTTTGGTGGGGACTGGGGGTGAGGACAGAGCTTCCAAATGCTTTTAAGTTAGAAATCTTTGTGTCCTGGGTTCGATCCCTGGGGTTGGGAAGATCCCTTGGAGAAGGGAAAGGCTACCCACTCCAGTATTCTGGCCTGGAGAATTCCACAGACTGTATAGTCCATGGGGTCGCAAAGAGTCGTACACGACTGAGCGACTTTCACTTCATATTGTGTCCCCAGCACATACCATGTTCAGGGCCAGAGCCGAGTTCTCACCCCATCTCCCTGCCCCTGATGATCGCTCCCATCATTCTCTTCCCGGAACGGAGTGCCTGTTGCTGCGCTGTGCTCTGGTCTCACCTAGGGATGAACGAGGACTTTGCACTTGCGATGACTTCCTACTTCCTTCCTGGCCTATGCCTCGATCCAGAGTAGAGCCGATTTGCTCTTTCTTTGGATTAGGAAGCCTCCACCCCGCCCCACCTCTACCTCATCCCTATCCCTGCCTAGGCCTGCTCTGGAGACTTGGACAGGCAGCTGGCGTGACCACTGGCCAGTGAGGAGCTAAGATTTGTCCTGAACTGTAGGTCCATGTGATCTGTTCGGTAATGAGAGGTTCCTGTTCCCAGGAAGCCACTGCAGAAATGGAAAGGTGGACAGCAGGGAGGGCTGAAGAGATGGTGGACCTTGTATGTAGGGAAAGAAAAAATTGAATAAGTTTTGGAATGCTTCTATGTTTGGAAATAAAATTTATGACTGTGTATTTCTGTCATTAGGGTGGAATGTGAACCTGAGACTTAGATACCAAATGTTGCCAGGCAGTGCCAGGCTTCTTATCTCAGGGTCTTTGCACAGACATTCTCCCTGCTTGGAGCACCTCCCTTTGTTCTCTCTCTCAATGGGGGATCCCTAATCATTGCTCATGTCTCTTTTTTGTTTATCTATTTATTTATGCCTCTGACCGTCATTCCTTTTCCAGAATGGAGTGCCTGTTGCTGGGCCGTGCTCCAGTCTCATCTAGGGATGAGCGAGAACTTTGAGCACTTGTGATGACTTCCTACTTCCTTCCTGGCCTACTGGGCTGGCATTCGGGATCTTAGTTCCTTGACTAGGGATCAAACCCATGACTCCTGCAGTGGAGATGAGGAGTCTTAACCACTGGACCGCCAGGAAAGTCCCGTGTCTCAATTTTAGATGTCATCTAATAATAAGAAAAGTCTCACAATCATCTTTGAGCCCATGGGACAGGGCCCATAAACTCGGGGGGCTTGACGCCTAGTTCGGATCTGTGGACAGAGTGATTGAGGACCCCCACCTCCCAGGGCTCTGTTCTCTGTGAATGGCTCCCTAAAGTCTCAGTGTTCTCAGGACATGTCCACGTGTGGCTGCCTGTTTTGAGCCCTGGTTTTGGTGTTTGCCTTTCTTTTCTGAAATAGATTTCTGATGTTGATGGAGCCTCGGACGTGAAGTATCCTCAGAGATGTGTGCAGAAATGTCCAGTACTGAATTCGCCCAGCTTGTGTCTACTGCTGAGGCCTCTAGGCTGGGTGCCCTGTGATTCTTCTCTTGCTAGGTTTTTGTGTTTTGTGAAGGGGATTGAGAAGTGGGTGTGCAAGGTCAGGAGTCCTACACAGTGTCACTCAGCTGGAGTCTTGTTGTTTAGTTGCTAAGTTGTGTCTGAGTTTTGCAATCCCATGGACTATAGCCCACCAGGCTCCCGTGTCTGTGGGATTTCCCGACCAAGAGTACAGAAGTGTTGCCATTCCATTCTCCAGGGGATCTTCCTGAGCTAGGGATTGAACCCGCGTCTCCGCTCAGCAGATGGAATTCTTCACCACTGAGCCACCTGGGAAGCCCAGGGGATGTTAACCTAGGATGATGGGAAGCAGCTGGTTCTGATTCCTCTAACTCTCCCTGCTTATCCGTGCAGGAATATTTTATGATGTGACCCCCTGTAATTCAGAGTTGGTGGCGATTTTATCAGCTCACACAAATCTACAGTTGACCTTTGCATTATCTGAGAAAACTTGTGTTTGCTTAGCTGCGGAGGATAAACAGGATTCCAGGGGGTGGTTCTGGGCTGTGGGCTGTGGGTTTTTGTGCAGCAGCCGTGGCTTCTAATTGTGAGTGGCTCTTATCTGTGCTTCCCGGAAGATCTGGCCACACCTGGCGGCGGTGGTGGGGGGTTTCTTTGGCTCCAAGCTGGCCATTCAGGGTTTTCCAGGGACTTGAAATGCTCACTCCCTTTGAATCACCACTTTCTAGTCAGGCTGTCCTAATGCTATCAGCTCAGGAGAATACTCCAGAATCCACTGAGGAGTCAGAGCAGATACTTGTTTTTCCCCCGATAGTCAGTCAGTCTAGTCTTTCCTTCTTCAAATAGTTGATGCCCCTGAGGTGGGGCTCCTGACAAAAGGACCTGGGCAAATGCTTTGTCCTCATGGAACTTATAGACATTCTTTCCCTGTATCAGGGGCTTGTGTGTTTTAAGATGCTAACCGCACATATTTAAATGGGAGGCACAACCTGCAAGTTCAGATGGGCTTTTCCTCCAAGAAGTTACCTGAATGTGTTATTCTAGGCTCTCCATGGCTCCCCTTGGCCGGAAAATAGCTAGGTCACGCTTGCCTCCGCCTCAGTCCCCTGGCCGTCATGCTGGCTGGGTCTGTGATTTTTGGACTTAGTCACTTGAAGATAACGGAGTGTTTGCTCCTTTGTCTGTAAAGTGATGGTAAAGGATACATCTGTGGTCCCGGCGTCTGGTGTGCAGCTTCTCGGAGCCGAGCCATCCAACACCTTGTCAAGGTATGACTGAGAGTTTGGAGAAAGTGATGTTTGATTGTACCTTGGAGACAAGAGAAGAGTTGGAACAAAAATGTCCTTGTACAGCTGTTACTCCAGTGGAAAAGTTTTTAAGAATTGGTTACTGGAAGCACAAATCCACAAGGACAGAAAAGAGTGAAGGGAACGCTGATTTTAAGGAAGCTTTCAGCCAACCTGAGTTAAGTTTCCTAGGCTTTACCAAAAACACAGTCTTCCTCCTTGGGGGCCCCCCTTGGGGGCTGGGTGGTGCAGTCGGGCCCAGGCTACCTCGGAGAGGCACAGGTGCCCGCCATAGCGCCACCTTTCCGGTGAGTCAGCAAGTTTGTCCTGGAATATCTTGCCCCGGGAGGGCCAGGGTCACGGGCTGGGGGGCCACTCTGGGCCGCTGCTTCTCAGGAAGCCCCATCCAGACATGGCTTCTTTCCTGCTCCCTATTTTCTTTTCAAAAATGTTTTTAACATAGATATGTCTCCATGGAGTTCTTTTCATGAGGACAAAAGCTGGTTCTGATCCAGAACCCATTGTGGCCTGATCCTTGGTCTTCATTATTTGGTGGGGCAGTTGCTGGGGCCTGACCAGGGCTGGTGGGTGGGGTGAGGTGAGGAGGAACCGTGAGGAAGAGCTGCCCTGATAGTGAAGGGAAGAGGTAGGGGGAGGTGTGATTGCACTGTCCTGGCCACAGACAGGACCACGCCCCTCTGAGACGGCAGCCTCTGTGCTCTGGGGGAGGGGCTGCCCCTGACCTGATGCCAGAGCCTGTGGCTACCACCAGCTTGCCCGGTCCATCCCAGCCCAGCCCACACAGGAGGGAGGAGCCTGGAACAGCTCTCCCAGCCTCTCTCTGGCTGATTGGCTGTGATCCCTTCTCCCTCTTCTGAGTACAGGCTCTCCCCACTCCTCAAACCCGCCTTGTCCCCACTGCCCGGGTAGGAGTGTTCCTCCCAAGGGCCCAACAAATTTGCGAGCCCCCAGTGCCTGCTGCGCAGCTAGATTTTAAAACAGTGGGCATGAAGGACTTGGGCTGTGAGGGATGTCTTGGGGGAGCGCAGGGGCCATACCACCCTGTGTCGTGCTTGGCACATTGTAGGTCTTCTGCCCTTTGGGTGAATGGAGCGGTGCCCAGAGAAGCAGGACTCTGGCGTGGGTGGCAGCCCCTAGAGGGAAGGAGCTGAGCTTGCTTTGCATAGGAGGGCTGTGGTCTATGCAAGGGGGCTGTTCCTGTGGCTCCTGCCTTTCTCCTGTTGTCCCTCCTGCTTTACCAGGAGACAGACAGCCTCCTGGCCTTACCCTTAAACTGCCCCCTGGTTGGTTTGGCCTCCGTGGGGACGGCTGACTTGCTTTGTTAATGTAAAACGTGAAGGTGTCCTGTCTCTCCCTTACTAAAATCAAAATCAAACCCAAATTGAAGTAAATCAGGAGCTGCAGTGAAGACAGCCGAAAGGTTCCCTTGACTGTGGGACTGAGAGCCAGACATTCAGGGTCTTTTGGGTCTGACCTTGCCCACGCTTCAGATTTTGCCATCTTTATTGCAGACCTCATCCCAGTGTTTGGCATGCTCCACTTCACTATAGATTAATCATTACAATCTCCTGCTGAGATAGACAGTGGTCTTAAGGGGAAAACCCCAAAGGGCCAGGTCTGTGGGATTTTAGAGAGTGGCTGAGGGTGCAGAGGGGACCCCCGGGGAGGGAGGGGGTAGTGTGTTGCTGGTGAAAGCCCCTGAGGACTAGAAAACCCAGCACCTTGCACCTACTGCCTCGCTCCTGTAGAGAGGGTATCATGTCTGTCAGTGGCTGACACTTTGAGGGTTTTTCTTTTCTCCAAATAAATAATTCTTTGTCTCTCTTCAGGGTGGCAGATCAGGGCTGGAGAGAGGCAGCCGATCAAAGGCAGCCTCGCTGACTTTGAACAAGTGGGCTGAGGAGGGGTTCTGGACAGGCGTGGGGTGGGGGAAGGAGAGGGGACCGAGGAAAACCAGTGTGCTGCAGAGACAGGCAGCGACACCTGAAGCCACCACCTCCTAAAACCGGTGATCTGCGTTTCTTGCCTGGGGATTGTGAGTGAAATATTAGGCTCAGTGGAGAGTTCCTTCCTCAGAGGAGAAAGCGGGCTCCCTTTTCCTGTCCCTTTGTCTCTGGTCCCCTTTGTCCCAGCCCTCCAGCTCTGCGGCCTCCCCTCCCCCCACGGTTCCTTCCTTTGTCCCCCGCCACTCACCAGCGAAACTCACCAGCGAAACTTAACTCGAGCCTCCAGCTGCCCGAGGGCCCTGTCTCCTCTGCTCCCCATGAAACAAAAGTAGCTGGTAGGTCCTGGCCTGGCTGTCAGCAGGTTGACTCAAAGGAGCCAGACAGGGCCCCGGCCCCCAAAGGTGGTGGCTGGTTAGTTTTGAAGTTCGGCGCTCACTGTTGGCAGCCCCCTCGGAGGGAGCTGTGTTAATTGAGGGGACCTGCTGCCCTAGTTATAGGAGTCTGGGGCTGCAACTGTAGTTGGGAGACTCTTTTCTCTGGTGAAGCCCCTCTTTCTCCTGCTCTAAGTGGTCCTGGGCCTTCTTACTCATATGAGTTCTGTGTGCAGAACTTATCCCTAAAAATAAGGATATGCCAAACTCTAAGAGAGCCAAACCCACACTTCTGGGTACCAAAACATCTACTTTTGTTTTAAGATTGTGTTAATCATCTTTAAGCAAGCGTTAGCAGTCACCTGGGGGGTTAAGCAAAGATTAGGGGAGAAAAACTGAAAGTTGAAAAAATCTGTTAACTTAGTTTGTTAAGAATATGGGAAAGGATGAACTTGATTCCATGTTTTCATGATGAAAATGGGAACTCCGGTGCCTGAGTTCTAACCTGATGGCTTCCTGGGTGTGTGGCCCAGCGCGCTGGAGAGAGAGAGGGACCTGAGGCCCATAGAGAGGGTCGCAGGAGCCTGTGTACATCTGTGAGCCAGAGTAGAACTGTGGTCACTTGGAGAGGTTTTGTCATTGCTGGAGTGGGTTTCCCTACTTAAAATGTTTAAGTTCCTAATTTAATTACTTGCGTTTAGAAGATAACATGTAAATTTTGAAATATTGTATTCAACTTCACAAAAAAATAGTTACAGGTTTTACATGCATTTTTGGCGTCAGTGTGTTCAAAATGCTGTCACCAAAGCCACTTTTAATCTCCTGACCCACCTTTCTTACATGTGTCACCCGTACTCCCTCTCAGTTTGAGATACGGTTTTTCAAACTTACGTATGATTCTGTCTCTAAGAATGTTATCTGAAGCCACAGGGACCCACGATAACGTTAAGACAGTTGAATATGTAGGATTTGTCTCCTAAGTTTCTCTTGCTAGAAATGCTGCAGCAGATAGCAGACCCTGGTTCTGATGCTAGAGAGTGGGGAGGGCACCCTTCCTGAGTGTCCCTGCATGACCTTGATATTTCTCTGAGCCTCAGAATCCTCATCTGTCAAAATCAGAGGATAACAGTGCCTGAGGGTTGCTTCTCAGGGTTAAGTATGTGAGGAACGCAGGACCATGCCCTGTATACAGCAAGCACTCAGCAGATGCAGCGTTGGAGGTTGGACTGGTTGGAGCACTCTGGCCATTCCGGTTTGTAGAGTGACTTTGAGGGCTTATCAGATGACACCTGGGGACAGCCCTTGTGGGGAGAGACAAGACCCTCGTGCGCTTTGGGATTGGGGGAACTTCCCAGAGGGAAAGGAAAGGTTGCAATTTTAGCTGTTGAGAACACAGTAATGGGGTGAGGTGAGGTCTGTGAAACCCCCCCAGTGCCCCCAATAGTCGCTGTGGTCCATCCCCTGGCATTCCCAGTGCGGAATGTTTTAAAAGTCCTTGGTTTAGGGCCCCTGTACCCAGGAGGTAAGGGTAACAAGTCTATAGATAGGACTCAGAAGACATTGAGGTTTTGTCTTTTAATGATCTTTATTTCAAAGCTGGCAAAAGCTTAGCTGGAGATGTGGCAGGTGCCGGGTTCTGTGTGTGCCCACAGATGTGTGTCGTCATTGTTGTGGTCATTGTTTGCCGTCTCAGAGCTGCGGGTGACAGATGACACTCACACCCCCTGCTCCTTGGCTGGGATGGAAGCTCCTGGGGTGGACGTGGCCTCGGTGTGTGTGTGTCAGATGTGCCCAGGTTTACGGGACAGATTTGCATCGCCGTTTGTCAATAAGTTCTGCTTTGAATATCCACCTCTGGTGTGCTGGTGCGGGGAGAGCTGGGATTCCCAATTTAGACGCTGACGATAATCTGAAACTGAAACAATCAGAAGAGTGTGTCTCATGAAAAAGAGCAGGGGGGATAACAGCTCGGCCGGAAGCTGTCACCTGGCTGCAACTTCACATGTGGATGGCAAGGGTCCAGACTGGCCTCGTGTGGAGGGCGCCACCTTGAAGCCATTTTTTCCTCTTCAGATGACTGTACTCCATTTGGGAGAATTAGCAAAACGAAATGGAAACGGGTGATGCGTTTAGTTAACTTTGTGAGGCTTTGAGTGGTGGGTCCCTTCTTGCACCTGTAAACTCTGTCCCAGGGTTAGGTGTCCCTGGCCCCAAAGTGAAAAAGAGGTTGGTGGGGGTAAAACCAGGTAAAATTAATTTCAAAAGACTAAAGGTCTTAACAGGAGGGGGTAGAGGGCAGGGGTCAGGGGCATGTTTCTTTTCTGAATAGGTAAGGCCTCAAAGCTCCCCGCCGCATGCATGTGTGCGTGTGCAAGTGTGTCAGTCACAGCAGAAACAAACCTAGAGAACCATCCCCCCCCCGTGTGTGTGTGTGTGTGTGCGCGTGCATGCGCATGTGTGCGAGTGTGTCAGTCACAGCAGAAACAAACCTAGAGAACCGCCCCTGCCTCCGTGTCTGTGTGTGTGTGTGTGTGTGTGTGTGACACAGTGGAGACAAACCTACCCTGTGTGTGTGTGTGTGTGTGTGTGTTTAGAGACCCAGAGGGAAGGGGCAGGGCCTGGGAGCAGTGGATGGCTCAGGCTGGGGGAGGGGTCACTATTTGCATAACTGATTGTTGCTCTTGGGGATTGTGGTGGAGGATGGGAGGCTAGCACAAAGGCTCTTTCCTCCCCCTCTCCTTCCTGACCCTCCTCCTTTCTCCTTTCTTCCCCTTCCCTCTCCCTCCCATGCCAGGGCCCTGAGTCTGGTCCGCACCACCTGTGCCCCCTCTAATGGCCCAGGGGTGGCCTTGCTCTTGGTGCCCTGTGGATGAGGTTTTTACCGCCTGGTCCCCAACTGCAGGCAGGGCCACCGCAGCCGTCTGTCAAGTCAAGATAAAGTCCAAAAGGAAGGGCTGTGCGTCTCTCTTTAAAAGCTGGTACTTTATAAAAAACGGTTTCTGCCTGAGGTCTCAAGTTCTTGCCTTCACCATCTTTTCCGATGGCTGGTGTCCCCTCACAGAAGGTGGTTTTCCGGGGCCTATTTCCTGTGACCCACAGCTTGACACTTGCTGGAAAGCAGAAGGGGCTGGTAGCTGGGCTGTCCCATAACAGCTTCAACCAAGCCTCTGGGAATCCCACAGAGAGAAGGTCGAGGCCTGTGTACTGGCATGGGCTTGAGACTCACTCTTGCAGACCCTAAACAGTAATGCCTGGTGGGTCCACCATGTGTCTTTGCTAAACCAGTAAATGAATGAGTACATGTGCTGTGACCCCAAACCAAAGTAAATGCCACCTATCATCCACTTCAGGGCTTTTCTGCCTAGCATGTCTGTGTATTGAGTGCCCCCCAGGAGGCCTGTCTCCCTGCCTGAGCCTCAGTTTCCCCATCAGTAAAATGGTGGTAACAGTTCTTGGTCAGGTTGTCGTGAGACGCAAGTGAAGTTTCCCAGAGGGTCCTGCCCATCACTGGGGAACTTGGGGACAGAGCAGGCCTTGAACAAGTGGAGAACCACCTGTCAGAAGGCTCCTGGGCCATGTAAGATGACCTGAAGGGGCATGCCTGGTCAGCATCGTCTGCCCCCCTGTTTATTTTGCCACAGAACAAGGTTATCTGTGACATTAGACTCCTAGGTTGTGCTGAGGAGGTTGCTATTGACATCTCCCTGGGGGTGGGGTCCCTCCCCCGCCCCACCCTGCATACCCAAGGTTGATCTTTGTATTTAAGATCAGGCTACAGTCCTTTCACAAAATGAAGACTGAAAACTTTTAAAGCAAGTTCCTGCCCTGGAGGCCAGTTAGCTCCCTGGCACTCTGAATCGGGTTGGGCGGGGTCAGTATTTGAGCCATCAGCTGCAAATCCCTCTGGGTTCCTGAGGGGCTGGAGTGTGTGCTTACTATTCCAGGCAGGTCCCCTGCAGGGAGTGTGGGGTTGTTCTGGTAGGCTAGAGGATGGAGGAGAGGGATGCGGAAGCTTGCTTCACTTGGTACAGCTTCACTGACTGCTTGGTTTCTCTGAGCCACAGATTCTTCCCTGTGAAACGTGGGCATCCATCACATGATGGGTGAGAGTGCTTGGTGACCAGATCTTACTCAGGAAAATGTTAGGTAGTAGGCATGGATAAGGGCTTCCCTAGTGGTTCAGCGGTAAAGAATCTGCCTGCAGTGTAGGAGATGTGGATTCGATCCCTGGGTTGGGAAGATTCCCTGGAGAAGACAGTGGCTACTCACTCCAGTATTCTTGCAGGGAGAATTCCATGGACAGAGGAGCCTGGTGGGCTGTAATCCATGGAGTTGCAAAGAGTTGGACAGGACTTAGTGACTAAACAACAGCAATCCCGGAAAGGCTTGGACAGTTCAAGAACTGGGGGGTGGGAGGGACCCGACCAGAGGTGCCTGGAAGAGTTGATGACTCTGCCCTTTGTGGCTTGCCGAGGGGATTACTAACAAAGGTCAGGGGGATGAGACAGCTTTCCCAGGGTGCTTGCCCAGGGGGACCACCTTCTTGGAGCCCGTGGTTCCTGGTGAGTAGCCACAGGAGTGAGAGCTCAGGTTGCCAGCCACCTGGCTGCTCTGGCCTCGGACTCCAGACACCACTGGACGCCTGCACACGTTCCCGTTCCCCTGCCTCTTAGCTGCTTCCAGAAGGCTGCTCAGATGGCCTGGCACCCCCCAGAGGTGGGCTCACAGCCCCATGCCCATTGGCCTTTTGAGCCCTTGAGGCAGCTTTTTTTGGGAAACTTCCTGGGTGCTCTTAGGGGAGGCGCCAGTAATAGCCTGTCTTTGCTGCGAGGACGCTTATAGCTGGGCTTCCCTGGTGGCTCAGACAGTAGAGAATCTGCCTGCAATTCAGGAGACCTGAGTTTGATCCCTGAGTCAGGAAGATCCCCTGGAGAAGGGAATGGCTACCCACTCCAGTATTCTTGCCTGGAGAATTCCATGGACAGAGGAGCCTGGTGGGTTACAGTTCATGGGGTTGTAAGAGTTGGACACAACTGAGCAACTTTCACACACAGGCTTACAGTCTAGTAGAGATGACATCTCTAGTAGAGATGACAATAATTAGTGGTCACTCCAGCTCCACTTGGAGAAGGAAATGGCAACCCACTCCAGTATTCCTGCCTGAAGAATCCCACGGACAGAGGAGCCGCTTTCCTTATCCCTAGCTCCAGTGGTCTTCCCTGGAACAGGGTCACCCGTGGTACTCAGCTTAGACACCTAGATGTGCAGCCTCTGGGTATAAATAGGCTGGTGGAGGAGGGGTCTGCTGTGTTTTTTTTTTGTTGTTGTTGTTGTTGTTGTTTTTTGCTGCACCAGGTCTTAGTTGTGGCATGTGGGATATAATTCTCTGACCAGAGATCAAACCCAGGTCTCCTGCCTTGGGAACACAGGGACTTAGCCACTGGACCACCAGGGAAGTCCCTCTTGTTTTTTTAAAAACACTTGCCAAAAACAAAAACCCCAAACACTTGCCGGCCCATCTAAATCATCCAGACCACCCCAGAGGCCTGATTGACTGGACTCCCTTAACCCTCCAGCTCTGTAACCAGAGTCAGGGAGAGTAGCATCTGCTTTTTCTAGAAGTGGAAACTGAGGCCCAGGCAGGGAAGAGGCTGCCTTGATTGATGGAAAGGGGCCCCAGAGGCTGTTGAAAATTTCCCTCCAGCCCTTAGCAGTGGGCTGGTAGGTCTCACCTTGCTCCCTAGGCCGTTGCCATTGGCAACCAACTTCCCCTATTGGTTCTGGGGGCCCTTGAGGGGAAGAGGGAAGAAGGTGGAAGCCAGGCTGTCAGTCAGTCAGGTGGCATTTGATGTCAATGTCAGTGGGTTAGTGCTGGTGACACTGGGAGGAGGGCTGGGGCACATCAGAGTCGTCCGGTGCACAGGCCCAGATCTTGCTACGAAGTGTTCCCAGTACTGGGGAAATTCTGTGTAGGGATGCCTCACTTTGTGCAAAAAGATGCCTTCCCAGCCCTCCTCCCTCCACCTTATACACACAAAGGAAATTTGAAGAGAAGCAAAGACAGAGTAGAGACTAACGAGGCTAACGTAAGGTCTGCTTGGTTCAGGTAGCCTTAGCTCTGGTCCCGGCCCAGCTGTTCTCCAGCTCTGTGGCCTTCTGTTAATTGCTTAGCCCTGCTGAACCTCAGTTTACTCATTCGTAAAACAGGGGTCAAGGCCCCGGTGTCCACTGGCAGTGCAGGGGAGCAGTGCTTAGCACCGTGCCTGACACCCCTGAGCCCTCAGTAAGGGGTTGCTGTTGTAAGAACTGGAACCCTGTGGTGGGTTGGTTACTGTTTATTGAGTATCATCTTGGTCTTGCCAGAGGCTTGGCACCCAGGGGAGGCAGAACTGGGTGAGAATCAGATTGGTTGTCGTCCAGAAGGGCGGACAGATCAATTGACGATTGAGTGGGCAGGTCACAGTCAGTGCTGGGAGGAGGACACAGGCAGAGTCTGACATCCAGAAAGGGGTGTTGCCTGCTGCATCAGGGGCTGGGAGGGCTTCCTGGAAAGGGAGTGTGACAGCAGAGCCTCAAAGAAGACAAGAGAGAGAAAGTGGAGGGGAGGGCATCCCAGGCAGGTACAGTTTCATACTGGAAGATGTGGACAGTGGATGTTGATGACCATTGACATTTCTTGGGGTCTTAGTCTGCACTGGGCCCTGGAGTGCTTTATTCCCATAACCAACCCTGGGAAGTGGGTATGATCCCGTTTTGTAGTTCCAAAACTGGGGCATAGGGAAGTTAGAAAACTTTTCCAGACTCACACAGTGTGGAAGACAAGTGTTCAGCCTCCGAGACCCAGACTTTGGAGACCACACACACTGGTGGCACTTGAGTTGCTGCCTTGCCCGATGGGACCCAGGACTAGTTGTTGGCAGATAACAACTAGTTGTTAACTAGTGGGACTGCCTACAAGTTCTGCAGGTTGAGGAGTCCCGCTGCTCACCTCAGTTTCTTCATCTGTAAAATGAGAATAACGCATGTCCATGAAATAAGATGAGGTTCTTGGGCAGAGTGTGTGCTATGGGGTATATTCAGAGGGTGTCTACCCCAGTTCCTTGACCAAGCTGTGGTTGCTAGGTAGACGATATTCAGTCTTAAGGCAGTCGCCTCCACAGCCCCTGCCAGCTGTCCTTGTTCGAGAGTCCATGGGACTTGGGCCGGATTAGATAGAACGTGGGCAGAGTGCCCAGCACAGCACTGGGAGGCACATAGCTCCTGTGCACAGTAGTCATTTTCATGATGCTGTCTTATCTCTCGATATTAGTAATTATTACTGATGGTCCTCTCGTCAGTCCAGTGGGGGTGATTTTAGCCACACTTTATAGAAAACGGCTTCATGGGTGAATAACGCCTCCAAAGTCACGATGCTTGGCAAGACACTGAGTTTCTGAATTGGGTGTGTTGCACCCCGTCCCTGTGCTACGTCATGGGAAGGCTCTGGCAAAACAGGCCTTCTTGGGACTTCCGGTCCAGTGGTTAAGACTCCATGCTTCCAGTGTACGGGGTGCAGGTTCAATCCCTGGTCGAGGACTAAGATTCCATATGCCCTGTGGTATGGCCAAAGAAACCCAAAAACCAACAAACCCAGGCTTTCTCAGCAACGTCCTTCTAAAGCACACCCACTGTGTAAGGTGCAGCTGCAGCACGTGGTGTGCACACACACTTTCTCTCGCTTGGACACTTCAGCTTGTGAGAGCGTCTGCCCCACCAGCAGGGCATGTACCCTGGGTGTGTGAGCGTGCCCTAAACCCAGTCCAGACCCCGGGTGACTCAGTCTTCCAAGAGCACACAGCTCCAGCCCAGAGAGTGCAGTGTCTCCGCGGCTCAACCCAGTGCGGCGACAACAGCACGCGGAGAGAGAACAGCCCAGAGAGTGCAGTGTCGCCGCAGCTCAACCCAGTGCGGTGACAACAGCAACGCGGAGAGAGAAGTGTCCATAGCTTTGGGGTCGCCTGCTGCCCTGCCCCTGCTCCCTGCGGTACCCCTGCGGGGTTCATCTTCTGGCAGACACATCACTGCTGTTCTCCCTCAGCCCTGCTGGGAGGAGGTGGTTGGCTCCCTCGGTTGGTAAACTGGGCCCTGTGGCCTTGAGTGTTTCGGTATCTGGGCTGTATGTGCCCATGGCCCTGTGCCAAGCACCATTGGGAAGAACCAGCGAGGACACAGGGATCCCAGCGTCCCCTGTGGCGTGGGAGCAGAGAACCAGGCCCTGAGCGCGTCCCCAGTTGAGAGTGGAGGCTCGTCTCCCTGAGGGCTGCCCCCACTTGCAGCCAGCACGCTCGTGCTAATTCTTTGTTGATTTAGAAGCCTCTTCAGGATCGTGTAGCGCCTAGGGCCACTCTTGTGGAGAGGAACTATAATCCCTTAAATATAATAATCCCCCTTGCTGGACACGTTAAAGAACAGCTTCCTGTATGTGAGCCCGTTGGCACCCTCCAGCAGTCCTGTGGGGGCGAAGGCCCAGGCTTATCATCCTGGGTTGTTCATGAAAAGCAGCTAGGTGGCTTTGGTGACTTTCCAGAGTCACATGTCCAGTACCCGGTGAAGCTAAGCGTCAGAATCCAACCTGAAGGCTAGGCCTGGACGGGACAGTCGGCATGGGCTTGGCATACATGTGGGTGCTCCCCGCTCATGTCAGGCATTACACATAGATCACGGTAACTCTTTCCTCCTGACCCAGGTTCAGAATTTCTTTTCAATGCAGCATTTTAGTCATTGTCAGTCAAATGACATTGGCATGTGAGATGAGTTCCTTGTTATTGGTGTCACACTTCAGACTGGAAGTCGGCCAGTGATGTGTGTGAGTTTCCTGGCTCTTTGGATTTCCAGATAAGTGAAAGTTGCAGGCACGGCGTCACTGTGTTCCAGTTGAAGCCCCGTACCTGTCTGACAGAGCCAAGCGCCAGCTTCCAGGAGAGCCCTGGCGCATCTCATCGGATGTGTGGTGTCTGCCTGAAGGAGAGCCGCTTGAATCGGAGTGCCTGCTGGGCAGCCAGAAGGGGATGGACGGCGGGGACCAACCAGCTGCCGAAATGTGATCGAACCTGCCTCGTTGGAAGAAGTGCGAGCAGCCTTCTCTTCCAGATGCTCTGAATTCCACTCCACATGTTGGTTTCTCTTTGGAGGTCCCCAGGATGACCTTTTACACTATGCACGACCCTCCTAGGATGTGGGGATCCTGAGCAGTGGAGGGATGAGGAAGTTGGGGCGTGTGTGTGGATGGCATGGCATCACAGGTATCATCCTTGGAAATCCTGTCTTGGTCAAAATGACACGGTCAGGTACTCAGACTGCTGGGCAAGTCTGAGTTCTAATCCCATCCTGGGCGTCTTCATGTACCAGGTTTGAGCTGAAGGTTGAGTTTGAAGTCCTCGTTCAAGGTGAACCTTGGATTCTGCAGCTGCCCTCATAGAGCTGGACTGCGAGCTCAGGTGACTGCGGCGCCTCTCCTCCTCAGCCCTTCTTCCACGCTGAGCCACAGAAACCGAGCGCCACGGTCACCTAACGAGTGGCTCTCTTGTTTTGATCGCATAACTCTTCAAACATCAGCCGATTTCTTGCTGTCTGCCACCACGTGGATGTTCTTGACCTTGGTTTTCAAGATGCCTTTTCATCCGTCCACTTAGTTGCACAGTCCGTCTCATCTCCCCTGGCAGCGTCACCCCTGCCCCCCGCCTTCCTGCCTGCAGGCAGGCTCCCTGGTTCATCCCCAACTCTAAACCCGCAGAGCCTCTTTTTTCAGCAAGTTCAGCTCAAACCCTCATCTTTTCCTGACTGTACTCGGCCCCTCCGTTTGAGAGGACTTTTTCCCACGTGAAATACAGATTTAAAGAAAGTCAGCTGTAATGGTTAGAGGGACCTTACAGGACATAGACTTCAGTGGTTTTTTTTACTTACCTTTTTTTTTGCTTTTTAGCAGGAGATCCCTTTCTTTAAATGAAGTCTTAGGTGGAAGGCCAAATAATGTAACAGAAGGACAGAGCCATCTACCAGTTTAGGGGTGTGGGCTGCCAGAGGTCACACCTGCTAAGCTTCCCACCAGTATGCCTCCTCCCGTGGCCCCCATGGTCACTCTCTGGTTTAGTCCAACTCCCAGATGGAGAGGTTGTGCCCAGGATAAGGAGATGACTTGGCTGAAGATTCTTCAGGAAGTGAGAGGCGTGGGGGTCCCCAGGTCCCCCAACCACATCCTGGGTGCTGTCAAGTGATCAGGCTTCTCTAGCCCTTCAGTGAGATGTTGGGGCATGTTTCAGTAAAGGATCTGCAGCCGGATCCTTGTGGGAAATGGAGGGTTCAGCAGTTTCTCTAGTGTAGGACTTCTCAAGAGTTTCCAGTGCATTGAGATGCATTGCAGATCTTAGAAGTGGGATAGCAGATATGAGGTGGATAAACAGTGTGAAATACAGTGTGTCTGACGTTTATTTGACCACGGGACCTCATCTGGTTGAGGAATCCTAAAACTTTAATAAAAAGTACAGGCTAGGAGATGACTGGGTTGTCTGTTGGTCCCCAGTTTTTTTGAGATACGGACAACTGTGGGTCCAGGTGGCACTCACTGTTTCCTGGACTTGTATCTCCATCCTTTGGAGCCGTCTGTCTTTCTTCACTAACCACTGTTTTGTTGGGTAACGGGCTCCTGTAAGCCTCTGCCCTTCTGTGTCGTTAGATAGTATCCTTCTTTTTCAGTGATCACAAAGTGTTCTGCTGCTTGGATGTGGCATAATTTTATCAGTCCCTCGCTGTGGAACGTTAAGATTCTTTCCAGTTTTCTCATACTGTAAACAAACTGATGAACATGTTGTTGTTATTGTTTAGTGGCTAAATTGTGTCCGACTCTGTGACCCCATGGCTTGTAGCCTACCGGGCTGCTTTGCCCGTGTGATCTCTCAGGCAAGAATACTGGAGTGCTTGCCATTCTTTCCCCAAAGGATCATCCCGACCCGGGGATTAAACCCACGTCTCTTGCACTGCAGGCAGATTCTTTGCCACTGAGCCACCAGGCAGACTGTAGTGAACATCTTTGTGGCAGAATGTTTGTGCACGTGTATGGGATGATATTCTCAGATGTGGAATGCTTGGGGCGTATGGTATACACAACACACTTTAAAAACAAAAGGCTGTCAGAACTGCCAGCACATTGCTTCACAAGCTGGATGTTGCTTCCCAACTTTGTCCCTGGCAGAGCTACTCACGAGTGCCTTTGGAAGGGGCCGACTGTCGAAGCGGCGTAGGCCCTTGGGAAGTCAGAACTGGCCTCGTGTCCTTGGCTATGCTGCCTCTCTGGCCTGTCTGGCCCTGGAGGGCTCCTTGTTCTTTGCGCTCTCACCCTACTGATGTTCGTCTACAGGGGAGGGCTCGGTGGGGACCTCCCCCATGTTAATTGACTTAGACTTAGATGCTTTTCCTTGTGTAAGAGCTTGGTAGTGGAGACCCATTTATCTGGATGCTTTTTACATCCCTAAAACCTTGCGTGAGAGGCACCGATTGGACTACAGAGACAATGGGGCATCGGGGACCTTGCCTGCAAGGTTTCTGTTGCCGCTTTTATTGCCTGGCTCTTGCCTGACTCCTCAGTGATGACTGGTGTTCTCAGAAGGGGAGTCTCGGGGGTGGGGCTTTATAGGCAGAAGTGGTTGGTAGCATTCTTTTGTTTTTTTCCTCTTTTGCCCAAGTAGATAATTTTGGAGGAGTGCCTCATGGATGTAGATTAGGGATAGACTAGGATTAAGGCTTCACAGTCAGGGGGAGGCAGCCGTACTCCTGTGTGCCCAGCGCCTGATCAGGAGGACTTCAAGTGGAGCCTCGTGGGAACCTCGGGGTGAATTGAATCAGGCTCCCTTTGCCACAAGGGATCAAGGCTCCAAGAGGTTTAGAAACTTGAACAAGGTTTCTCCACTGTAAGGCATGTGTATGCGCTGTCAGTTCAGTTGTGTTCGCTCTTTGCAATCCCATGGACTGTAGCCCGCCAGGCTCCTCTGTCCATGGGGAGTCTCCAGGCAAGAATACCGGAGTGGGCTGCCATGCCCTCCTCCAGGAGCTCTTCCTGACCCAGGGATTGAACCCAAGTCTCTTACGTCTCCTGCATTGACAGATGGCTTCTTCACCACTAATGCCACCTGGGAAGCCCTCACTGTCAGGAGAGCCATGGTATTGGGACTGGAAGTCAAGTTTGTCTGAATCCAAGTTTGTCTGGTTCTTTTTTTTATTTTTTTGGAGTGGGGGGGGGCACACTGCGTGGCTTACAGGATCCTAGCTCCCTAATTCCCTGACCAGGGGTCGAACCTGGGCCCTCAGCACTGAAAGTTCAGAGTCCTCAACACTAGACCTCTGGGAAATTCCCCAAAGCTGGTTCTTACCTGCTTTCTGTCTGGGAAAACTGAACTGCTCTCAAGTTTTCTTAGAATTAAATGTGAGTGGTTTCAAGGTCTTTTGTGGGAGGTGAGTTTAACATGACTCTTGTTATTTTTAATTACATAAATAATATCCAAGTACTTCTTGTGTTAATTATTGCTAAATTATAGAGGTCTATGAAATAAGAAGTAAAGAGAACCCCTCCTCTCTTGCCCCTTGCTGTCCTCTTCCTTCTGGTAATCAGGTGTAAACAGTTGGAGGGCGTCCTTCTAGACCTTTTCTGTGCATCTGCATGCATTAATATCTGTCTTGATGGAGCCCTAAAAACCGTTCGGTTCTGACTGGAGGCCCCATTATTTACCTGCTCGATTTCTTTAATTTCAGCAAACCGGAATTGAATAGCAGCCTACTAACTAACTGTAACTTGGGTTAACTCACCCATCCTGGGAGATGAAGCGTGAATTTCATCTGTGTACTTAGAATAACAGTCCAGAGTATCTCAGTGTTGTTGGCAGGATTATAAGAAAACCATGTAGCAGTCCAGTGTAAGGTATGAGTGAGAAGGTTCCGGAAGGTTACCTGAGTTTGTGCTCCATGTTGCAGGATAGAGAATGGATATAGTTAGTACTCTAACTCAGAGTTGTGTGGACAACTATATAAATAGCCGTGGATACGAAATTAGCTGTAAATAAGCTATACATGCTATCAGAGAGATGTTCGCGACAGTTGGAGCTCCAGGCTCCAGGAAAGAGCAGTTAGCCCACAGAGGGAATTAGAGAAAGCTTTTTTGGAGGAAGTACCCTCCAAGAAGCAGGGTGGGGGCATTCGCGATGTTATTTAACTCTCGCTTTGTTCCATGCAGTGTTCTAAGTCCTCTGTGTAAACTCACTCACTTAAACCTGTACCATAACTATGAGGTCAGAGTTAGAATTAATTTTCTAGATGAGAAAACTGAGGCAGAGAGAGGTTAAGTAACCTGCCCAAGGTTACACAACAGTACATGTCTGAGCCAGGATTTGAGCACGGGCGTTCCATGCTCCTAGACCCTGGCCGAGCAGTGTGGGAACAGTGGGAGCGTGGCTGGGGTGGGAGGCAGCTGTTGGCAGATCTGGGAAACAGCAGGGTGTGCAGGAGAATGGGAGTGGTGGTTCATGATGTGGTTGGATGGGGTGATCGCGAGCAGATCAGGGAGCCTAGTACCAGAGTCCCTAACTCCTGTGATTGATCACTGGGCCTCATCCCACCCGAGCTCTGTCACTTGTGTGGAGGGCGCCTGGCCTCCCTGGCATCCTCCATGAGAGTGGCCGCTTCCGATGCCTGGCTTCCTCCCCCAGGCCACTTGGGGAGCTCATAGGCAAGCTTTGGGCTGTGCAGTTCCTTAGCTGTTGTTTTCACTCCAAGTTCTCAGATAGAATAGTTATCAGCATTTTGGTTATTGCTTTTTTGAAAGTAAGAAAATCTTAACTCCAGACCTCACTCCAGACCTCGAGACCTCCACTCACCATTGCGCGTGCACACACACACACACACACACACACGTACAAAAGCATGCCTGCATTCACTTAGGGCACCATGTCGCTGACACGACGGAGCATGTCCTCGCCTCTTGTACCCTGGCTGCCAGGTGCCCTCGACGTGTGTGCGATGCCCTTTGATTGCTTCACTGTGCGGCACAGCAGGGCCTCTGTTGGCATGCCAGCTAATTAATTTTAACTCTGCGATGTTGCTCCGTCTACCTCTGCTGTCCAGGTTGTCCAGTGTTTTCTGGGTGCGGATTCGAGGAAAGGTCTGGAAATGGATGGAGGATATGGATTCTGACCCTCCCTCTGGGCCCCTCCTCCCTCCTGCCCCTTCTGTGAGCTGACGCAGGTGGACCCTTTTCCTCTTTGCCTGATTTTCCACAGCTGTTTAGAGGGGAAATGCTGGGCTCTCCTTTTGGGAGAGGTCTTAATTACTAGGGTGTTAAAATCGAGCACAAACCTCACTAACATGGTCTCCTCAAGGGCTGAGTTGTGTGAGAACCAGAAAAAACTGAAATTGTAGACAACTGGTTAAAAAAAACAAAGCTGTTGGGGTTTAGCACTGCTGAGTTCACTCTGCAGAGAGGAGGAGTGCCTGGGCAGGATTTGTAATTAGCACGTGTGCTGTGGGTGTGTAGAAGGGGTATTTCTATAAGTCTTAAAATAGTCTGTCCTTTTGGATATTAATTTGCTTAGTGCATCCCATGTTGTCCTCTGCCCCTCCCCATTTTTCACATTTCTGATGTTAAGCTTGGCTCAGGCATTAATATTTGTTTGTAAAATTTGATTTTCTATTTATATTTTACCCTGCTGCTGGTGTTCCGTTGTGAGAAGCCTCATCTCTTTGTGTTCGGTGGAGTCTGGTTGAAGGACAGGGGGGACCTGAGTCTTTCCAGCAGTTGGACCGTGGCAAGTACCTCCTTCTCTCCAGGCCTCAGTTTCCCCATCTATAAAGTGGGGATGCTGGGTTAGCTGTCTTCAGGCTTGGAAGCCTATTGTCACATCCTTTATAATGGAGTGCATTTGACTCTGGAGTAGGGTTCAGCAAACTGTTTCTATAAACGGCCAGGTAGTAGATACTGTAGGCATTGTAGGTGGTATGGTCTCTGGCACCACTCCTCAGCTCAGCATGTAACACAAAAGTAGGCACAGTCACTACAGAAGTGAATGGGTTGTGGCTGTGTTCCAATAAAACCTTATTTACAGATAGAGATGGTAGGCCAGGTTTGGCTCATGGTTCTTAACTTGCCTTCCACAGTTCTAACACATTCTCTTCTCACACACCAGGCTAGTCTGAAGGAAAGAAGTATTTGAATTAAGAACCAACTGCTGAGCCTTCCTGAGGGCTTACCTTGCCAGGACCCTGGTCCGTCCCCTGTGTTTCCACATCTGGTATCTGAGGAGGTTGCCCATCCAGACACCTGTAAAGACAGGTGTGCCTGCCTCTGTGCAAATCACCATTTCCTGAAAAACTGTAAGATTTGGTAAATTCCAGGTTAAGTCTGATTAAGGGAACTCTACCACAAAATAATCTGCCTTTCCCTGTGATATACCTTTCCAGTGGGAGAAAAAAAATCAAACTTTGCTTTTTGCTCTTGTCAGTGTAGTGGTTTTATTGACATTTTTAAAAGTTCTTGGTATACAAGGTAGTTTCCTGAACAGTTGTAATGTGCTTCTCTCACCCCCTGACACAAAACTTGTTGGTTTTTTAAGAGGCTGTTTCTTGGAGAGCCAGAGAAGACTGGCTAGTGAGGGTAAAGTTGTCTGAATAAGGGTTATCCCTCTTCTTTGTAACTGTCCTATGTAATATCACATGGTGGATTTGGTAGCAGAACTTCCTCTCATTTCCTTGAGTTGTGCTAAATACTTTTCTTCCAGGTAAAGACTCATCATTTACATTATTGCTGAAGGCTCTGTGTGTCATTCTTTATGCTGGGGAGAAGGAACACTTATCCCCATTTCTCAGATTGGTAAAACAAGGCAGCAGACAGTTCAGAGGTTTGCAGGTCGGGATTGAAAATCTCATTGTGATAATGAGATTTTCAGGTGTCTTTATCATTTACCCTGTGCAAACAGAATTGTGACTCAGCACACAGTATCTGGGCATTCAGGGGTGCTCTGCTGTTGGGGGCTTCTTAAGGCCTGGTGCCTCCTTCCCAGGAATGCCCTCTAGAGAGTGGTGATCCTGAAGGTGGAGGCTGGGAGGATTATGCCACGTTCCTCTTTCCAACCCATGTAAATAAGCATCCTAAGTAGAACAATAGTATGCTCTGCAAACCCACTTTGAGATAATTCCCTCTGTCCCACCAACCCCATCCAATAAGATTCAGACCCCTGGGAAGTGCACTGCTCTTGTAAATGCAGGCTTTGCTGTTATCTAGGGGAGAGAATGAAGGAAAAAAGAATTCACCCCTAAAAGCAGAGCTAACCCTGGGGGCAGCCTAGCGTGTGGCTGAGATGCTCTGACAAATGTTTGGACAGCTTACGGAGATAAACTAGAACTTCAATAAATAAAGCCAACTACCTGGTCTATGGAAAATTAGATTTGAGGCCCTGCTGTTGCCTGAAGCTTTCAAGGCCAGGAGCTTATGGGGTAGGAAACACACCATTCCTGATGGAATAACTTCTTCCCCGGGTGTCGGGAGCCCTTTGCCTGTGCAGGGGCCACCTGGAGGAGCAGGGGTGGGGTAACTTCTTCCCCGGGTGTCGAGAGCCCTTTGCCTGTGCAGGGGCCGCCTGGAGGAGCAGGGGTGGGGTGGAGCACGCACTTGCTGGGTCCCAACTCACCAGTGGACTGCCTGCCACTGTGGTCTGGCGAGGGGGGCGTGGGTCTGAGCCCAGATGCCCCTCTACCACTCATTGACTAAGTGAGTGACCCCTACTCTTTGCCAGATTGTTTTGGGGATGTGAGGACTGGTGATGTGGTTGAGTCTGCACTCCTTGGGCTCTTAATTGAGCACCTACGTGGTGCTGGGATTGTTCAGTCGGTACAGTGCTAGCAGCAAAGCCCCCGTGTGCTCCAGGGACTTCCTGGTGCAGAGGGAGGAGATGTGTGGTGAGTGACAGCGGGAGGTTTTTTCCTCACTAGATGTTTTTGTGGCTGTGTGTGTTTGTGGTCTCCTCTGCTTGTCCTTACCATGGAGGTGAAGACCTGGATGTGGATGATTAAGTAAGAGCCCACCTGTGAATGAAATGATGTGAAATTCTAAAGTTTGCTTTAAGCCACCCAAAAAAACCTTTGCCAGGCCTTGAACCCCTTGCTTTCATAAACTCTTTCAGGTATTTCCCCCATCTCCCTACGTCTCTATCCAGAAGAGCTTCTGGTTGCACTCTCTTTGAGTGTGAAAGGGAGGACTAAACCCACAGGGTAGGAGAAGATGGTAACACCTCCCACTCAGAGAGAGTTAAAAATGAGGCCTTTCACCTTTTCACGATAACACACATTGCCTGGCAGCATCACTGCAGCGTGGGGGGCCTGAATGCATCCGGTGTGTCCAGAAGGGTCACTTATCTTGATTTTGGCTGTCACTTCTGTTGCTCATAGATGCTATGTTGATATATACTACTGATTAGGGCCTGGCTTGTTTCACTGGCTGCTGGGCCGTGAGGAGGAGGGTAGGGCAGCCCCTGCTCTGTGAGAGAATAGGTTCCCTATCTCCTCTCTGAGGCCCTGCTGGGACTAGCTATCCCAAAGGCTCTTCCTAAATGCCGCGCCTCTGGGGAGGGCCCAGCTCTACCAGGGGCAGCCACCAGTCTCTGCTTATGCCTTGCTGGCTACCAGTGTGGGTTGACTTGCAGCTTCAGAAGGTCTCTTGTCTTCTTTTAAAGGATGTTCAGTTTTCCAAATGTTTCTTCTCTGCTTTAAACTTCTTTCCAGTCTTCTGAGAAGGGAGCAGAAAGCTTGAGATGAACTGTTACGTAGAATATATGTCTTCGTTGTTAGGACAGGTCAAGTTACAGATCACTAGTCTTTCAATAATGTTGTTTTGTGGACTGGTCCTGATCATCCTTTGACCCCAATTGGCTTCTCCAATTGAAGGTAGAAGTAATTGTAAGGTTTAGAGCTGGACATAACATGGGTGCCTCTTTTCAGGAGGGTTTGTAGAGCCTGGCTCTCTGCTAACCTTAAGCCTTGCAAAGTGCTTTTATGTACATTATCATCTTGTAATCCAGGCTGAGCCTCTGTAGAGATAGGTGTTCTGGCTCTTGTTTCGCAGAGGTGGAAGTTGAGGCTCAGGAAAGTTCATTGGCATCCCTAAGATCCTGCATCCCAGACTGAGCTGGGACTTGAAATGTCTGTGCTGAAAAGCCTGTGCCTTTTCTGTGGCACCACACTGCCTCCTAGCTTCCTCCCTTGTGGAAACACCCAGGGGGACCCAGGCAGGCTTTCTCTGATCCAAGCCGTCCCCAGCTCACCCGGACCACAGGCTTCCAAGCACATTAGACCCGACTGGGGACCCCCAAACCCCTCCAGTACTGCCGTTTTTATGGTTGAGAAGAGATGGGCTGGAGAGAGAGTGAGCTGCCAGGATCATACAGTGGTTGTTGATTCTTTTAGAGACTTGTTGAGCACACCGAGTGCCGGTGTTGTGCCACGTCGTTGAGGATAAAACAGTGAACAAAAGCAAAATTTCCTGCCCTTGTGGAGCTCAAGACGGAGGGTGTCATACTCCCACAACTTTTCTCCCTGAGTTTCTAAAGGATAAACCCTTTATCCCACCATGGGCTCGGGGAAGGCAAAGTAATTTTAGTGTAATATTTTGAGCTGAATGCAAGGAGATGGGTGAATCAGCTGGAGAGAAGAAGTTATGTAATTGATTTCTCAAGAGAAGAAGAAGCACTGGGATTGCTTCTTCAAGTACATGGCACAGGTTGTGTGCTGGGCCCTGTTCTAGTTCCTGAGAATTCAGCAAGTGAACAAAACTCTGAAGGAGTTGGCATTTATGATGACATACTTAATTCTCTTGGAAACCTGGTAGTGGCTGGACGTCCCGTTTTGCCTGCGTGGTGATTACTGATTTGTGATCTGAACATTTCCCCAGGGTAGGTGGTAAGTGCCTGCTGTGGTCTGCCGCCCCATGTCAGCAGGCCGAGCTAGGTAGGGGTGGCTGGGAGGAGAGGACTGGAGGGCAGCTCGTCCTTCTAAGATGAATGCTGACCCGCGACGTTTCTTACGCAAGGTCCACTCCCAAACTTGTTTTCGGATCTGATTCTCTGCTCACAGAAATGCCGTAAACATTGGAGTCTTTACATAATAGAGCTTTTCTTACTTATCCAGCATGTCCGTCACCACCTGCAGCTTTTGCCACAAAAACACAGTGACCTCTGCAGCCAGGAAGGAGGGTGGGTGGAGTTTGACCAAGGATATCGGGAAACCTTCTGTTTATAAAAAGCCCTCCTGCAGGTTGGTGAGAGGCAGGCAGAACATTCCATATCCCCTTAGGAGTTCTGTACCTTTTTTTTATTTTAAAGGAAAAGCTGTTTTAAAATATGAGGGACTTGAATGATCTCCTTTGTGTGTTTCTCCCATCAGCATTTTATCAGTTGATAACCTCTAAAGTCCCTTTTTCATTTTATCAGTTGATAACCTCTAGAGTTCCTTTGGCTCATTTACTCTACAGTCTTTGCTTCACCTCCAGTGACAGGGTGCTCATTACCTGGCAAGACAGCACATTTCAGTTTTAGCCAGTTAGAATGGTTAGAAGTCTGTGTTCTTGGTATTATCGCCATCAGATGGAAAGACTTCCCCTTCCTTATGACAGCTTTTTTGGGGGGGGGGATTAATTATAGCAACTCATTCATGTTCTCTGTTCTTCTCATAAAACTCCTCCGCCTCCACTAGTGGGTTTCCATTTAAAATAGCTCCTGTTCTGTTTTGGAAGGCATCTCGCTGGCTTCTGCTTTGCCAGTGTTCCTCTGAAAGTGTAGCTTCCAAAACTGACCTCCAGCCCCCACGCTTTGGCTCGGCACCCTCCAAGTGTGTGGAGTTGGCAGGAGGGAGGCACGTGGAGGGGCCGAAGACGCTCTTGAGTCGGGAACTGGCTGTGATCCGCTTTACTCTGTGGTAGGTATTAAGTACGTTCCAAGGCCTGTTTCCTGCTCCCAAATGCCAACATCCCTGCCTCTTACGTGAGGTTTAGTTTAATCCCCAACCTTACCTAAATGTTACTTCTATTATTATTCCAAGCCGTGGGTAGAATTTCCCCATGTTGTTGAGCGCGTGGGTGGGGACACAGCAACGGATGCTGGCTCTGCCTGGAGCCCTGCTCCTGCATCCTTTGTTCCCGGAGTTCTGTCCAGCTTGGATGGTATTGCTCATCTTAGGATGTCTTTGGAGATCAGACTGGACGAGCTCCTCAGTTTACCAGCAGGGGAAACTGAGACCCAGAGAGGTGAAATCCACCTGTTCCCCTTCTCCTTTCACACAGCAGGGTGGCCTTCGTGGCTGGAAGCCAGGCTTGTCTCCTGCCCTGGAGTGAGGCCCCAGCAGGACTCCCTGAAAACGAGGGGCTTTTGTTTAGCAGCTGTGGAACTGCTTAGGAAGCTTCTGGTTGGTTCGCTGCAGTCTTGGGGTTTACACCAAAGCACTAAATCTGCCCTTGCTTTTCCCTCCACCACTGCTGGATGTGCTGCCCCTAAGGGGACACACCTGATGAAAATCGCAAGAGTTCAGTGTACCCGTTACATACTAAGTGCACGGCAGGCATGGAGAGCTGTCAGCACAGCTGTGAGCCGCTGCATATGAGGGCCGGCTGGTGTGTGAGTCTTCATTTTCGAATGCACCTTGCCCGCACTTAATAAGTGCTCAATAAGGATTTGTTGAATGAACCAAAGGATTTGGATAAACAAGACCAAACAATGGATAAGCGTGGTGGCAGCCTGCCCATCTGGTGGGTTAAATGGAAAAACCGGATTCCTTTTTATCTTGCAAATATTCTTAGAGCTCCCCGCTCTTCCTGAATGCTATAGAGGGTTATAAAGGTGCTGTCACAGTCTTGCCCTCGAACAGGTTAGGAAAGGAGACCCTACAATAAGGACGCTTGTGTGCACGGATGGTATAGGAGGTCTGCTGTGAGCGCTGGCTGCCCACCTGCCTTGGCTCTGGGGGGTCCTCCTTTGCCGGGTCTCTCCCGTCGCTGCTATCAGTGGTGCTCAGGTGCTTGTTAAGTGTGCAGCCTGACGTTTCACTCCAGTTGAAGCCGCGCCCTCCTTCTCCCCAGGGGCTGGGCCTGCCCTCACCCTCACCCCATGGCCTTGCCTCAGCGCCTCTTTAACCCGGCTGACCCCTCAGCACTCAGAGGGGCTGGGTGACCGGTGAACATGCTGATAAAAGTCATCACTCCTCTGCAGGCACCGGGCCGTTTGTGGTACGTCTCATTAATTACTTGGCAAAGAGAACATTAGGAGTTTGAATTCGCTGGACTGGCCTTCCTCGCAGGTGTCTCCCAATGCGGGTGACAGGTGGAGGTGGACAGGCTGGCTGGTAG